>MU826826.1:1326162-1858329 GCA_029204205.1 Desmophyllum pertusum
GGTTTCAAATCGCGGTGAAGCACATTAGCTGAGTGGATATACTTCAGTCCGCGCAGGATCTGGTACAGAAAGTAGCAGATGTGGTCATTGCTTAATTTCTGTGTCTTGAGCAGCTTGTACAGATCAGTCTCCATCAGACTCTGGACAATGTAGCTGATTATAAAGTCAAGAAAAATATTATAGCAACCTTTGGAGCCGGTTATAAATTCTATTGCTCGAAGGGATTACTGTAGGAGTACACTGCTAGCTACCCCCTCCCCCCCCCCCCCCCCCCCTCCCCACAGCTGTAGATGGGATATGATACTAAAACCAATAATCCTCAAGTGTGAGGGGTAGGTTGTTTGTAGGATTGTAACATGCATGTACATGTACGTCCTTACTTATTCATGCACTCATTGTATTCAATTGCACTTCCAGTGACGTCAGTCGTGAACACTATACTAGTAACTGTTGTAAATAGGGCATACAGTAAATAAATACTATCACAGATCACCCCCAACATTTTTCTCAGGTTGTCCCAACAATATGCCAGTACCCATTTATCCTCCTAGGTGGAGAGAGAGGTTCTGTGAAAGTACTAGAAGGTGAGCAGTTCCAATACATGTATGTCTGGATCAACAAACATGACGTTAAAACCATGAGATAATAAAACGGCCACTTGAAAATACAGGTGAGGAAGGAGTGAAAAATACTACATGTAACTGCAGACAGGCCGGCTCACACAAAATTAATACTCTTTGCAATCCTACATGTATGGTTCTGCGCTCTCTAGCATGTGACCATTCTATTCCCTTATGATTTTGTTTATTATTTCTCCCTCGATAATCCACATGCAGTTCACTTAATCACCAACATCCCTACAAAGTTGAATTGAACATGTGGTTCTTCCATGCATCATGCCCAAAACAAAATATTTTAAGCCCACGTCAAACGAGAATTGACAAGAGTTCAAACTCTCGCTCTTGTTTGGCCTGAAACTCTTGTACACTCTTGGCAACTGTCGTTGACCCGTGCGCACTCTCGTCAAATTAAAAAAATATATATGTAAATATAATAAAAATTTGCTCTGGTCAAATTTGAACCTGCTCAATTTGAGAGTATTCGAGATTTGTCTCTGGTTTGTACACATAACTTGACAATGTACCTGGGGTAAAATGAAATGCATTAAATATTATTGAAATACATTAAATTGAATACATTTTTAGCCATTTCAACAGCTGCAGGTTTTGATAGTGGAAAAATTGTTTTGCTGGCTTTTGGAAGTATAAATACTTTTTCTATTTGATATAAATGACAAACATGGTATTCAGGCTCACGCTGACATCAATATTGTACAGTATGTAAAAAAAAAAAGACACATTGGATTGTCTGTAGAAATGAACAGTATGAATTTCCAATAAAATTACGGACCACAAAAACAACAAAACCAGAACAAATAACACAATAGTTTTGAAATCAGAGTAGTATAAACAACATCTCAATTTAAATGGACAAGATCCCCCTTCACAAACAATCCCGACTCCATTTGGAAATGGGCTTACCAAAGCAATCGAATTATTTAAAAGTATTTCAAACAAAGATTGGTTAATCTAACTGCTTTAAATAAAGGGAAATGCCATTTGTGTTTTAAAATAGAAAATCGTGACGATGTAGAGCGACAGCTGTTTAGATGGAAACAGCCGTTTGTGTAGTTATCCATGTACGGGCTTACAACGCAAAAACAACACGCATACAAGCTGGATTAAATTCGAGTGTAGGTAATTTTAGAAATAGCGGTGCCTTTTATACAGAAATCGCAAGAGAAATTCCAACGAATTAAAACATGCTTAGATACTTGTAACGGGACTATCTGGGATAATGAAGCCTAAATTATGTTCTACTCTTTCAAATTGCCCAAGAAAATGTCGAGCTTTTTAATGGCAACAACAGTGGATAACTTAATAAATGCGCGAACTTCTGAACATTTTGGGTCGTAGTTGTAGATGCAATTGAACGTTGATAGAATTTTGTTAGCGCAGGTAACGTAACCAATCGAATTTGGTACGTGTGGAAATTCGCAAATTACAGAGTGATCGAAAGAAAATGGCTGCTACATGTCTGTAATTCTCAGCGTGGTTCTCAAAGGATACACATCTTTCATGTCTTCAATGTTTGGAGCGCGGATTATGTCCATTATGCCAATGATCTGCAAGCAAAATTAAACGAGTATAAGCTTAAATCAACAACCATCCGAATCAAACTTTGTACACATAGAAAAAGGGAGCATCAAAGGGGCTATCTCTAAGAAAACGCGTCCGAATAACTCCCAAAACAATCTACAAAACTAAAGGAATGTTCTTCGTGTCAAGTGTCTGTCTAAGCGCTTATGATACCCTCTCTGTTGGCTGCTGTACTAACATTTTCGTGTTTAAAGCGACGTAAAATCTTGATCTCCCGTAACGTCCGCTGACAGTACGTTTGGTGCTCGAAAGGGCTGATTTTCTTGATGGCTACCCTCTGTCCCGTGGCATTATCCAACGCAGAGCTGTGCATAAAAGAAAAAAGAGCAAGAACATTGACGTATATTACTACACGTCTTTGACTGAAAACTGCAAAATCGAACACTACATCGGAGCTGTTAAACGCATTTGAACTTGCTAAAAGAAGGAAACAACGAGGCTTGACAGCGCTCTCCTTACCAAACCATTCCATAGGCCCCTTCTCCTATGTAACTTAGATTCGTATAGCGTGGTCCTACATCGAAAGGTTGGCCCCGAACAACTTCAGGCAGAGGAGGCGCCGCCATGTTTGAGTTCAGCTTCCGTTTCGTCTACTACACCGTATCGAGGCTGACGCGCCCTGCAGAAACAGTCTGGAAAACCCTTCCCGGCATGCGGTCCTATCTCAGTATACAGATAGGTTCGCATTGAGTGCAAAGTGGGCTGCTCCAAGGGAAATATAGATCTGGGTAAAACTTTTGGTTCGAGTTATCGGAGTTTTTGAGAAATCGAGGGTTCGAGAAATCGGTATTCCACTGTACTTTGTATCCCACCCTTATCGCTAATAATCTATCAGTAGGACTGTTAGTTTCACCCCCAAAACCTGAAAGAATGGCGACTTTTCTGACAAAATTCTGCACAAAAAAATAAATCATCATTTAAAATACACCAGGACCTCGTGGCTTTTATTTTTAGTTAATATTTCTTACTGCAAATAAATTTTATTCAAGGCTACATGAATTCCTGCCAAATTCCGGGGTACCTCAGTACATGATGATGATTGATGACTCCATAAGCTGTAAATAGAATTGTAAACACTATCTCCTATTAGTAAAAATCTACTGTACACTAATGCAAATGAGACAATCTGATTGGCTGAGCTACTGCACACTATCAGCCATTAGTGTGCAGTGGCTGGAGGTCGTCTACAAATTTGCCGTTTCTTTTCGTTTCTACGAAGTTTCGGTGGATGATTTAGAGTTAATACTAGACAATTGTTATGATTTTTACTAAAACAATTAGATTATGAGCTCGAGATGTCTATGATGTGATAGTTGATGAGGCCGTATTGTTATTATTATTATGAGTAGCCCTACCCCCCCCCGCCCCCCCCTCCGGACAAGAAAGAGAATAACTAGGGCATGAAATTTGCGCGTGAATAAGGATGAGTGGAAAGAGTGATACTTTCTAGAGGGATTTAATTGTTGTGATTGCCAACAAGCCATGTAACGTAAAACAACTAACATGTCTCACAGGACTAGCTCGCGCAAAGTTAGAGGTTTTTAAACTTCTACAGGCATGATCTGAGTGATAATATTGTCTATACACTCAGTCGCCGAAGGTAACTGGCCTTATTATACGACATATATAGCATTTTAGAGTGCGAATACGCACAAAGACGAGAGCAAAATATAGATGTTATTGAACTAGCGTGAGGTCCGTATTGGAAAACTATTGGTCGAGTTCTTTTTTGGCAAGTTTATGGACCGAGCCGAAGGCAAGGTCCATAACTTGCAAAAAAAGAACGAGACCAATATTTCCCAATACGGACCGAACAAGCTAGTTCAATAAAGTTTTTATTATAATGGCTTTTTTAAAAATTTGCTGATAAATTAATGCAACCATTCTCGGCTAACGCGCGCGCGCCAAAGCTAAGCCATATTCTTGCATTTTTCAAGCCACTTTGCGAAAAGTTTAGCCAAAAAAAGCCCAAAATTGTCCGCCAGGACATAAGGAAAAATGTTTCTACTTAATAGAAAACAGTTTTTTTTTGTTTCAATGTTTCATAAAAGGAATTCGGCGAATCTGAGTTCGTTAGTGGTCCATCTTAGCGGTCCGTATTGCAAAATTCGGACCGCTCAGAGAACCAATCAGAATGCTCCGTTTCGTCGTGGACCAGTTTGCCATATAATAAGAGACCGTATTACACGGGTCTTAGTCCCGCCTGACCGCGCGCTACGGAAAAACACTGTTGAAAGCCTATATTTTAGGAAAGATATTATGTCGTATAATAAACAAAGAGGTTATTCAGCGGAAAGTTGTGTAATACGCCCGGCTGGGCATTTTTACGAGTCAGTGTTTATTTTTTCTCGCCTAAAGGCTCGGAAAATAAAAACTGACTATTAAAAATACCCAGCCGGGCGTATTACACAACTTTCCGCTGAATAACCTCTTTGTATTCTGTCAGCATGCAGTATTTTGTGGGCGAATTCTTTGTATTTCAAAGAAAGATTAAATGAATAAAATGATGCGTACACTATTTCGCTACGAGCACGCCCTCTCTCTCTGACGTCATTTTTCTGTGCGCGGGCAATCTCCAACCTCGATCACAGGCTCTCTCTCTCTCTAGGGAGGAAAAGAGAGAGAGAGCCTGGTATCGATGTTGCGTTAATTAACAAATAATTAGCGATTCGAATAAATTAAGGACTATCACGAAACGTTATCTTGCCTGAGCTACTGAGCTGACAAAATCATAAGCCGGTTGCATGCGCTCCGCTCCCGGTCTCGGCCGACCTCGCACCGCAATAAATTAGTAAGTTAACAGAAAATATGAATTAGTGAGTTTTCTTGAAATATAGATCAGATGGTAAACCATGCTCTTTAAAAAAAAAAAAGCAAATACACCATCATTTATTTCCACCAATGTAAATATTAGTTTACCATCTGCAGTCCACGCAACGGAAGTTGATTATTCTTCAAATGGATCCGAAATACAATTGATTAACTGACGCATGTGGTGCCGGATGTAGTGGAAGAAATTTTTTTATAAAAAATGTTTTTTTTTTTGCGAGAATCACTCTTGCGGATTGTGAGAAATATCGTCAAAATTATTGAAAAAAAAATAAAAACCGCAAAAAAGTTAATGACATACCTTCCACCCACACAACCATTGTAGAGACAAGAAAGAGATAAGTGAATTTACACAGACCGCACGTACGGTTACTTCACCGGACACCCACACAGGAAGAGGTTATTCCATTTACACTTACCTTTCACCCACACGACACACGACGCACACCGTTTTTAAACCTTAACTAATCTTAAAGTTACAGTAAAATGATTCTAAAATAGGCAGAATATATTTGCTCCCAGACGCTACTTGTTTCTCGTTTATACATTATAATAATTTGAATTGCCTGTTAGTTTAAGGCTCACTGGACCAACAAGCAGGAACCTTTCGAATTCAATTGCAAATGATCACGCCTACGTTGTAAACATCTGTTCCTTCAGTTCTGTAATCAGAATCAACATCTCGGAACCCGGCGTAATGAGTAGTCAAAGAAATTAAACCGATCGTTTTAATCCTTTAACTCCCAAGAGTGCTATACTGTTCAAAACTGAGGGGGAAAATTTTAATTTAATTTTGCAAAATTGTCAAAAACAAACAGGACAACTTGCTCGGTAGCTTATCAGTTCATCTGAATGGTCACACACTAGGGTTTCATCCACTAGTACAGACCTAAAAGGTACAACCACATTTATTGACTCGAGGTTTGACTCTGGGAGTGAAAGGTTAAATTTATGAAGGTACGAGTTTCTCGATCACTGGCCCTCTGAAAATGTCATCTCCATTTTAATGCTTTCTGCGCGGGTTTGACACGTCAGCCATCAACGGATTTAAAAGAACGTCCAGTTTACTTTGTATCAGCGACTTTTATATGAGCCTCATTACCTCAAGTTACAAATAAAGTGCACGTGGTTTCTATATCTTATCAAGAGAACATTGTTTCTTATTCAACAAAAAGACTGAGATAGGAAAGTAATATTAAACGGAAAACAATAAATTAACTGCATGTAGAACATGCTGATTACCGATTCACGGAACCGGGTTTTTTTATTTACTTAAAATACAAATAATATTATAAACTTAAGGCGTTTCGACATTTCAACTGTATTCGATCCTCATTCTGTATGAACTGCATTTCGAACTTTCACAATACACTGCATGACGCCGTCCTTGATAAAGATGTTAGAGAATACATCGCAACGTTTTAGTAAAATTTTGAACTGAAAACCAACAATCGCTTTTTATTTACACCGTATAAAACGATTTTCTATGTAATTAATATGGCGGTTTATATATATTTTTGCGAGCCTTAAGGTCAACTAATGAGTGGAAATTAATAAACACCATAAAAATAAAGTATTTATTAATCGGTCCGCAGTTCCTGTAATTTTTAGCAAAACACGAGCCGCAGGCGAGTGTTTTAGTACATTTCTCAACTGTTCTCAAATACAGTGAATGTTTTATGACAGTATATAATACATCGCTTTGGCGTCTTTATGTGCTTCAATAACGTAACGTGCGCCGCGAAACATGGTTTTGTTTGTAACCAATCACAGAGCCGGGCGCGCATAAATGGGGGAATGATATAACCATATAGCAAGCTATAGCAGCTCGAAAACCATACCGTTGGGGCTTGGGGCGGCAGTACACTCTCGCTGGGGGAAAACATAGCGTATAGAGAAAAGTTTAGCAACAGAGATTTGCAAGTGACTAGAAAAGCGAAACCATTATTCAACTCAATACGACGGGGGAGATTACTAATTCCTCTCGTTATACTCTGGCATTTTAGAATTTCTGCATGTCATAAATAAGGTATGCAGTGTTCGATAGTGGAACATATGATTAAAGTTCAATGCCGGTTTCAACAGCCGCGCAACTAAACCCTCACATTACCCATGAATCAACTGAGGCCGTACAGTTTTTAAAATTATACTCAAGCACTTAGTCCAGAACTTAGTCATACACCGAACTGACAGAATTCTGAAGATTAATTGATAGAAATGTTTCAAATGACTTTCCAATATAACAGCTGTCTAAATCTGTTAATAAAAACCGCTTCACGGCGTATTTCATGCACAATCAGCCAATCACATGCCGTTATTTTATATTCAGATTCATATATTAAATGGCTCGGTATGAGGTTAAATAAACTGATTTGCAATCATGAATATTATTATTAGAGGATGTCAGGATGTTATTTATTCGGCTTCGACCTGGTCACTCGCTACTCTCTTCGTTTAAATACTGTCAACTTCAATCTCAAGTCCTCATGATGGTTCTAGAGCGTTCTCCATTGCTGCTCCTGAACTTTGGAACAATTTTCCTGTAGCTATTAGAACGTGTGACAGTCCTTATAAAACTCATCTGTTTAAAATTGCTTTTAACTGTGTTGTATCGTAGTTTTTGACCATTATTTTTAAGATTATCATTAGTATTGTTGTAAAGCACCTATATAGAGCATGCCTGTATAGGCGCTATATAAATGTCTATTATTATTATTATTATTATTATTTTTTTTTTTTTCAATTGTAATTGCCATTTGGAGTTTAAACCGAATATTCTGAGACAGGTTTTTTTAAATATATGAAAAACCATCGCATTCCGGCTATGTACGCAACTTAAAAAGCTGAAAAAAAATTCAGGCTATAACGGGATTCTGATTCGAACCCGGCCATGAACTCTGCGATACCGGTGCAGTCTCTACCAACTGAGCTATCAATTCAAGGGAACAGTGGGAGCTGCTCACATTGTGTACGAGCAAGAGAATTCAAACAGACGAGTTTTCCGGGGAAATGGACGGATAAATTTGAGACGGGAAACTCGTCCTACACCGGATTCATATCAGATGAGGTTTCCGTCTTAAGACGAGTTTACCGTCCAAGACGGTTTTCCGTCTCTATTTAATATGAATTCGGCTATTGTTGCGAAATCACAAAAACGACTAGACGAAAAACCATTAATTTTTCAGTGACAAAACATTAACAGTATCCCTGCCGTGCATTCAGCATTCAGCATTATTTAAAAAAAAACTCCAATTAAACTAGGAAGGCTCCCGAGTGGTAAGTAATAATGATAATATTTTGCTTGGTAAATAATTTACAAACATCACGTTATCAAAGAAATTCGTATACTGCCAGTGGAGTAAAATCGCGTTTTAAAAAAACAAAAAAACAAATGCGCATTTCTAATTTAAGCAAGGTTTTTTGCCTAGGTTGTCACTATATCAACTTTCTAAAGAGAAAAATAATCAATAGTAATTAAAATATTCAGAAAGGCAAATAGAATGACGCCGGTTAATTCCGTGCCTGTCAAAAAATTACAAGTGGTAACCATCTCATTTCATTTCCGGACATTTCACTGGCAGAAAATTGCGTGGACGCAAGCATGCACTGATCTAGAGCGTACATTTCTCGTATTTACCAGCCTACTATAGCTAGCTAGCTGACACAAGTTGATAAAGCTTCAGGTAGATCACTGCTGTTTGAAGTTTGAACATGCATGCATGCTTTAGTGGTAGTTTGATCGGCTTGGCGATATTGAGATTGACCTTAGGCAAACTCACGCTATGTGGACAACGGGATAAATTATATGCAAAACCTTGCAAAACCAAATGACATACTGTACTTACTGTATGTAAGCAGCCGACGAGACAGGGCCCGTCGTTTGTTACAGATCAGTAAAATCGAAGACAAAACACAGCTAACTGAGCAGTTCGATATCCATTTTGAAGGACTGAAGAAGAAGAAGAACCTGGCTAGTTATTAGGAACTGATTCCAGTATTCCAAAATTCCTTGAGCTTGAACTGAATTTATATAACGATGTCATCGTCGTATGCCGTATTTTTTGACGGATACTGGTTCGATACGAGTCTCCCAAGCATCTTCGTCTATTGCATCGTGTCGGCGTTCACCATTTTCTCAAATCTGCTTCTTTGCGTTGCGTACTGGAAGGATCCTTACCGCGAACTGAAGACCGTCCAAAATTACTACGTTCTCAATTTGGGAATCGCCGATCTTATCATGGGCGCCATTTCTGAACCCCTACTCGTAGTCACGTACTGGAATAACAACGACATTATATACTTCATACACTACCTCTTCGCCATTATCTCTGCGACGAGCTCTCTACTGAACATAACAGCGCTCTCTATAATCCGATATTTCGCCGTGAAGCGGCCCTTTCTGACTCAAAGTATCGTAAATGAGCGCAGCGTGTTAATTAGCATCGGAATCATTTGGGGAATAGCTTTTCATTACGCCCTGCTTCCTCTGATCGGATGGAGAGATACCACGTTTCAGCTCTACTTGTACGTTTTAGGCAGTGTGATTCCGACCACGGTCTTTATCGCTGCGTATTTTCTGGTGTACCGCGCGCTTCGCCGCCATACCGTCACGATCAAGCGTCTAGGAGAAGGCGGAAAGAGTTTGGCTCTACAAAACGCCCTCCGTACGGAGAAGGCGGCGACGCGAACGGTCTTACTGGTTCTTGGAGTATTTCTCGCTCTATGGATTCCATTTCTAAGCATCGATTTCCTAATCGTTCAGTGCGCGAGCTGCAGAAACGAGCAATTTCATCTCGCGCGGGGACATCACTCTTTCACTGGTTTATTTCAGCAGCGGGATAAATCCCGTGATTTACGCGTGGCGAGTTAAGGTGTTCAGGAGAGCGTTTGCGCGGGTGTTAGGCATCGGAAAGCGTCGACCTTTACAGCGGACCGGCGCCATATGGAAGAGAGTTTCCATCACTGCTGGGGCTTCGACGGTAAATCACTCAGTTAACAGCTTCACGCGGGCAAGCGGGAATATGATTATTGATCCAGATTTGAAGTTAGAATCTATTGACGGTTTGCGCGGGGATTGCATGGGAATCGACATAATTAAGTTGAAAACCGAGCTATATTTTCCGATCAAGGGACCTTAGTAGCTGTCCTAACAGCAAAATAAACTCCTTTAAGCGTATAATTAATGTACGTGATATTTCTTAAATTTCTTAACAGCCAAAAACCGTAAATAATACATCGAAGAAAAATGATAAAATGTTAATAAGTTTGAAAGACATGTTTCGGATACTTCATAACATATAGTGACACGCGCCAAATTAAATGGCATAAATAATATTTGCGCAGTGACTGTGGTTGAATATTTCGAGTGCAGCACATGTTCGTTGTTTATAATAATAATAATAATTTATTGATTTATATAGCGCAAATATCAATTTGAGAATTTTGTTTATGTAAAGCAGTTGTACTGTCTTCATTGTGGTGTCGGCGAAGAAAAATAATAATAAAAGCAAGCATTTATATCATAGAAAAACAGTCGTTAATTGACAGAGGTAGTCGCGCAAATTAGTTTAGTATAAAACAAAAAACAATGAAAACAAACAATGAGAGTTTTCGTGATCGCATGAATGTTAGTAGCCACCTGTGAACGTCCACCCACGCACAATTGATTTGCAGTCACAACGACATCAAGAAAGGGCGGGAAAGCTATCATTTCTAATCAGATATGCTTACAGAACGAAAACTGAATAAATAAACTACATGTCCCCTCCCCCTCTGTCGACATTTGGAAGGGAACTGTCGTGAAAACTATAATTCCAGGCCTACTCCGGGACCTAAAATCGCCTTAAAAAAATCGACAGAAATTACGGAAATTTTAGGTCCCAGAGTTGGCCTTATTCCAACTGACCCGTCTTTGCAGGTCGCAGTGCAGTCATGTCATCTGTTGACTGCAGGTGCTTTCAGATAAATGGAAAAAAGGTGAAGCAAACAGAGCTGGCTTGGAGCTAAGAAGGTCGTGGAAAGTCAGTATAAGCTAGATTAATATTTTCTGAGAAAAGTAAATATTTTGTTAGCGCATTTGATCAGTTTTACTGAGAAGAAGACTTTATAGCTAATATATTCCTACAAAAGTTTTAATTTTCAGTGTTACATAATTTATTATGATGCCGTAAATATCAAAACAATTTCTACTGATTTCAAGTTTAGTCATCGGTGTGAGATGCTGCGTGTATGCAGTATAAATGTACCAGCAAAATTTGTTTTCTAAAAAATACAAACTTACGAATCTGATGGGCGTATCAAGAGAGGATGATCTAAGAGAAGCATTTCCCAATCCCCCACGCAATTACCTCCAACGCCCATCTCCAAGGGCATTTTGTACTCTCCCCAGGTTTCGCTCATATCTTGGTTTTACATGCATGGACCCAGTAATCAACTTCTAATACGCTTGAATGCTTATTAGAGCATTTTTGTATTAACAGAAACCTAAAAATAATGGTCAAATCAGTTTGCTATAAATTACCATCCCAGTCTACTATTTAAAAACTGTCAATAAGTTTCTCTGGCCATAGAAACTGGGTCGGAATGGATTGCAACTTGAAAAATGTTAGGCTAATTTTTTTCAAGTGTGTGCTGTTTTAGACAAGTCGGCATCATAAACATAATACGATTTTAGTCAATAAGTAGTTCCCTGCGGAGCAACATATTATAAGTTTTTTTAAATGCACTAGAACAGATCATAATTTGTTCCTTTTTCAAGAATTTGGTTGATTTCTTTTTCTTGGTGTTCTAGAATTATTTTGTAAATAAGAAAAGTTACCGAAGCACAGTTTTGACCAAAAAGGTCAAAATCCTCGTGATACTGCCCCTTTAAGCCTTTTATGCCAGTGAGAACACGAAATGCCACAGTATGCATGCTACGAAACAAACGGAAAAAAAAAATAGCCGAGGTTTCAAACGTGACATATTTACATGTTATTACTACAGAGCAATAAATTTAGCGCACGAGCGAACACAATATTTAATAATTGAATAAGCAATTCAATTAAAACACTTTAGATCGTTGGCGCCAGAAAAATTTCGCAACCGGCCCTCAAAAGTACTTATGAAATGGATTACAATATTCACTAAAATTCAAACTTTTAATTTTACAAATTCATACACGTACGTGTCCGCATTTAATTCGGTGGAATATCTGTTCGGAAGGTTTATAATCGCCTTAGATATTCGGTTAGGGAAATGTCATCTCGAACTTTCTAAATATGGGAAAATTGATGTATTTTGTTTTCGGAGAGATAAAAATGTCGTTTTGGGTACAAAAACAGGTCAGCTAGGATTTTCGGAAAGGCAAAAGCAGCTCATAAATTCGGGTAATAAGATTTCAATCCCTAAAATTTTCTGAAGTTTGAAAGTTCAGCTAACGTATCCGAACAGATACATTTTTCTTAGCGTTTAAAAATGAAGCCATTAACACAAAAAGCACAATTATACGTAAAAACGACGTTCCGGTACCTACAGGGAAACTTTTGTCGTTGGGTGCCCCTGAATATTGTTCAACGACTGTTTTGACTGGCGCATATACATTTTTTCAATCCCAACTGACGTTTCAGTCCCATTTTTGATCGCGCGACCAAATTCCAAATTTTGTAACAAACCCTACATTTCACCGAGCTGAGTAAAGGTAATAAAGTCCATTTATAAATCCAAAGGATCAGAAGAACAAGATGACTCGTCAGTGCCGGAATTAACTCCGGTTTCTATGGCATGAAGCGACTAGGAGTCTTACTATTTCCTCTTGATTGGAATCTAGTCTATCGCAGGTACCCCTCAGAATTTTGTCAGGTGACCAATTCGCTGGTACCCATTTATACTCTTTCCTGGGGCGGAGAGAGGAACTGTGAGAGTCAGTTAATTGTCTTGTCCAAACACACGAAACAAGGACCCCACGCAGGGCTCGACGGAGCCCTCCGTTAACCTAGACTACGACGAGCAATGTCTCATTTTTTCTCAGGGATAGTCCAGACTCCAGTGGGAGAGAACGGGAGCGCGCGCGAAACTGATCAACTCGGCCCACGAGACGAGACACGCGGGCGCGTCGCGTCTCCTCGTGGGAGGTGATTTTCGCGCGCGCTCGCGTGCTCTCCCACTCGACTTTCCCTTAGAACAATGAGGGACTACTCGTAGTCTAGGTTAACTGTACCTCTCCAATGCATTGTAAGCGTGGACTTATATTGTGTGGCGAAAGCAGAAAGGCACGAAATGAAGATATTTTCCCTCCATAACACAACATTTTCGCTTCTATTTGCGTTTCTATCATCGAATTCTCCCAAACTCCCTCTCGTGTTTGCATCAGGTTATATAAACACGCACGCAATTTTCCATTTCTTAAATGCAACATTAATATTGTCAACGAGGATTGATTTAAATAATGACTTTTATTATATATGATTTACAAGGGTTAAATATCCTCTTCTTTCCTTTGTATTTCTAAAACATTTATGTTATGTGGAAACATAATTTCCCGTATAACAATTGTAAAAAGCCTGTTTAACTTCTCTTACGTATGGTAAAAACAGTTCGTGATTATAAAGCTAAGGTGTAAAGCCCCGGCTAAGGCATCAAACATTTGTAAGCATCATGCTGGTTACCCTGATCCCAGAGTTCGATGTTTTTTTTTTCTTTCTTGTTTTCTTGTCTTGAGCCGCGCACGTAAAACGGCGAAAGCGAGTCACGGAGCGGAAAGAAAGTAAATTAAAGGCTGCCGCACACTTGAGGAAAGTGCTCAGCAAATTCCTCGCGAGGCAGTTAGTTCAGCTCTTTCCTCTCGTTGTGCGCTGGAGTTTTCGTGAATTTTACGCCTCGCGAGGCCGTCAGAAAAATATCTGTCGTGTTTGATATTTTTCTCACGGCCTCGCGAGGCGTAAAACTCACGAAAACTCCAGCGCACACGAGAGGAAATAGCTGAGCTAATTGCCTCGCGAGGAATTTTGCTGAGCACTTTCCTCAAGTGTGCGGCAGCCATTAAGGTGACGCAGGACCCTTGCTCTCATTATGTATGTATGTTTATTTAAAGAGTATGCACGAACCGTGACGACTGATGCCGACCGTACCCGAAATATTCACGAGAAGGTGTTTTCATCACGTTATTTATAATCGATTCAAAAATTCTGTTTTCGGTGTATTTGTAATTAGACAGTTATTGTTCTTAGTTTTGCGGCACGTGCAATTCAATGTCCCGAATTATCATAATTGGATTCACAACTTTTGTTGTCATACACTGTGTTGACTCGCTTAGTCTTCGGAAGGGGCAAAACCTGCAATTTTGTGTCCAAGCTTTCGTCGCGGATATATAATTTCAGGAATTGATACACGAGGGAGGTAAACTTAGTGTACTGTATTGTGATGTGACAGAAGCGGAATTGCAAAAAAAACCTTTCAAAAAGAAGATAGAACGTTTCAAAGTCTAATTTTCACAATTTTACTCCTTTGGAAGCCAATAACTTTCAACGAGTCTTAAAATTGCAAAATCTGCTTCTGTCACATCACAAAAGAGGTTATGATTTAACACTAGGTAATGCAATCATTTACTTTAGAATGCTTCTCAAGCTGAAAGCTTGGACACAAAAATTGCTTATCCGCAATTATAAAGTTAGTATTTAAAAATATCACCGTAAATTGCGATCTGCCAATAAAACTACAATCATGATGTAATTCTATCATCCACCAATATCCCCATTAAGTTTCAGCGGAATCAACTTTCAAAATGCAGAGATTTGAAGCTTTAGAAGAAAAGACCTACCACTAAAATTTGGCTTATGAATTTATTCATGATCAAGGGTCCTGCGCCACCTTAAGCACGTCACTCAACAATTTGGGATTTAATGAGCCAGCAGTACAGCTCTGCACGTGCGTTATACGGTTTGGTACATTTCCGTTAATTAATTAGCCGTCCGCTGCAAAACAACAACGTGAAATGACCAAATTCTGCGTATTTTAGAGAACGTGGAATTGAACGTTGTCTTTGCATATTTAGTTGGGTCCGATTGACACTCGATGAACAGATTTAGATAATTTCGAGATTCGTATAGGTAAAACAGAAATTCAATTTTTAATATAGGCGATGTCTTCAGCATCGCCATCATCGTTGCTTTCTTCTTCGTCACGGGCGCATTTCACGTGACTCCCGTCATGCAACTTGATCAAAATTTCTAAGGCACTGCGCGTGCGTGTGTCATTTTATGCTTGTGCTTATCGTAAGTGTGAACATATTTGTGCTTATAAGCTTGCATTTAGCTTAGGGTTATCTCACAAGTGTGAACCATGCAGGCATTAGCCGGGACTTAAGGCGGGAGTCCACCTGAATGCCATTTTCCCGCCACTTAACATGGGTTTAATGGAAATATCTCATTCGCATTTCAAGCAATCCAAAAACTCTTAGCTCATCCCATGAATCTATGTTATGGGGTGTTTTGTAAATTTTTGGGTGATTTTTGGGTATTTTGGGGAGGAAATAGTTTTTCTCAAAGGAGTTGTAAAATTTAGGTAAATAAGAAATATTGAAGATTTAATGTAGTTTTAAAATTAGAATTTGAAGTTAAAAATTAGTAGATTGACATTGACGACAGTTGATAACCACGCAAGAGCACCCGTGTGGGTATCAACTGTCTGTTGGTGTTCCAAACTTTTTTTTTTCCTTCTATCCCTTCTTTAAACCTCTTAAAATTTCATTGAAATTCAGGTAGAATCCCCCCTTAACGACTATCCCTGTCAAAGCTAGCATTGAATTGTACGACAGTCACTTTACTATTAAAATGTCGTACCAACAACATCATGATCAAGATAAACATCAACAACGACATCAAAATAGTGTAAGTATCGTAATGTAAGTATATGTACGTAGTGTAAGTACCGTATTGTAAGTAGTGTAAGCATCATATTGTAACTGTGGTGTAAGGACCTGTAAGTATCGCATTGTAAGTAGTAGTAGTAGTATTGTAAGCATCATATTGTAAGGGCCTCCACAGACTAGAGAGATAGTTGTCGACAACTATTTAGTTGTCGATCATAAAAAGCTGTCGATAACAAAAAAGCCAGTGTGTGAAGCTAGTTATCGATAAATAAGACCCTTAGTTATTATAAGTGGTGTTTTGTGTTGAATCTGAATTTAAAAAAACAACAACAACAACAACAACAACGACGTCAACTTCAACGGATAATAAAAATGAGCACTCCTCATCAACAACGAAATATCAACATCATCAACAACAACAACAACAACAACAACAACAACTGACGAAGTCACCAGGTTCCGCGGCGGCTTTAAAGACAGGGGCACCCAACGAATCGTTTCGGTGGAATATCTGTTCGGAAGACCTATAATCGCCTCAGATATTCGGTTAGGGAAATGTCATCTCGAATTTTCTAAATATGGGAAAATTAATGCCTTCTGTTTTCGGAGAGATAAAAATGTCGTTTTGGGTACAAAAACAGGTCAGCTAGGATTTTCGGAAAGGCAAAAGCAGCTCATAAATTCGGGTAAAAGATTTCAATCCCTAAAATTTTCTGAAGTTTGAAAGTTCGGCTAACGTATCCGAACAGATACATTTTCTTAGCGTTTAAAAATAAGTCATTAAACTGCACAAAAAGCACAATTATAACGTAAAAACGACATTCCGACACCTATAGGTAAATTTTGTTGTTGGGTGCTCCTGTAAAGACTCCATAGAACGTTCATATAACGGTGAGTCAACGGTATATCAATATCAATAACAAAAATTCTAAATTAGATTATACAAATATATCAGTGGGGAATAGATTATAATACATTAGTGTAACGAGATCTATTAACATGACTATTATGATCAGCTTCAGTTCGCGAACGAAAGGTAGCTATTGCCTGCAGTGGATAAACCATGTTGCTTCGCCTCAGCACGATTTTCCGCAACCCGAGTAACCGAACAAATGCCCTGCGGAACTGCATCACTCGCCATGCGTAAAGCAGCGGGTTCACACACGAACTGAAGTACGTTAAAGTCAGGGTGACATCGCGTGCAACGTGAAACGAAAACGATCTGCAACCAGTACACTGCACCATGATCAAATCAATCAGCAATAATGGGAACCAAAACGAGAAAAATACCAACAGTACTATAAGCATCGTCTTTGTCGTGGATTTCTCTCTGGACATGGCATTTTTTAACGCCATGTTGCCTATCGAAGGTCCTTGCATGAGCGTTTTGGTATGCGCGCGAATCGCTTTGAAAATGCCGCCATACGCCATGAAAATTACAACGCTTGGTAGAAAACAACCCAAGGCGTAGAGGTAAATCTGGAAGCTTGAATCGTCCCAGCCCAGCAACGGGAGAACCGAAAAATGAAGCGCGTAAAACCATATTATCGCTATGGAAACCAAAATACGCCTTCGCGTCATCACTACTTGAAATTCAGCGGCATTTTGACGGCAAAGTAACGATGAATCGACACCGCAGCCATGTTTGACAATGAGGATACACCCGAGATAATAGCGAACAGGTAATGGGCGACAAACACCGTCTCGCTGTTGTTCCAGTAAGTCCCAATTAGCAGAGTTTCGGTCGCGATTCCATCAAAAGATCAGAAATGCCCAAACTAATGATGTAGTAATTTTGTAGCGTGCGCAGCTGCCGATATGGGTCTTTTATGAAAGCCGCGCAAACCAAGATGTTCCCGAAGATTGTAAATAGCGAAATGAACACGTAAAATAACATGCTTGTGAGATTTGTGTGAAACCAATAACCGTCGAAAAACATTGTTTGGCTCTACTATCAGCTGGCTATCCAGACTGTCTGTATTGTTTATGGTTGTGAGTAAAATCGTACGATGGCTCAAAAAGACAGGATAATATATCGTTCTAATACAAACCCAATTGAGCTCGTTGTTCGCTTGGACGTTTCAGCAATTAAGCCTCTCTGATGCTTCTTTGTTTAGCGTTGTTTTGCGACTGCACTCTTTGTTGTCTATTTCAAATAGTAGAAGTATGGCAGCTCTATTATACTTCCTCTTCCAGATTGCTTGCGTATGACCGCGAAAACCGTAACCCGTAATAGGTCTTTCAATCGCACCAGTTAACGATTCAAGCCAGTTTAAAACTTACTCCACTATTTCTAAGAACTTCCAATACGGTATTCCCAGGTCCAAGTGGATTCTGTTATACAGTTCGAAGCAAGAGTACCACTCTTTGCAACTCTCAATAAACAATCTTTCCTTAATTACAAAGTGAAGATTTGTGCGCCAAAACGGGCGCAGAAGTCAGTAGTTGAAATTGACTCGCCCAGAATTTCAGTAAACCACTGTAGCGCAAATTTCACAGCGAAGGTACATGTAGTTTGGAGAAACACAACAACACTCACAGTAAAATATACGTGATGTCTTGTTTTGTGTTTTAAAGCTTCCTGCGTTGTCTTCTGTTCTGGTTAAATATCCCACAGAGCTCCAAGTCAACAGGAGGTCGTTCGTTTAACCTACCATCTCATTTATTCACGTAAACCTCAGTTCTTTCAGTGATGTAAAAGTTCCCGGTCACTATATGGCTAGGTTGTTTGGTCTGTCGCGAGCGAGCAAGCCAATTTCTTCCCTTTTCCGCAAGCCTTTGTCAACCTGACAGCACTGAATCAGCAGACTGTGTTGTAAACTCTGAAATGACAAATAGCGAGGCAGGTGAAACAGTTTGAAAATGAATTAATAGGGGGGCTTATTATATATGTTATGAGAACAATCGCAAGATGATTATCATCCTCTCTTGGTTTCCGATCAAGAATTGCGAAACACAAGATTAAAATAGGATTTCTGAGTCAGCTTACGTGAAAACCCACTTAAAATCTTAGTCGAAAACGACCTGTGTTTAATTTCGGCGAATTTCAGATTTTTTCTGTTTTATTCTTTTTGAACGATTTATGAATAAATTAGTCTCAGTTATTTGAATTCTTAGTTTCTCTGCAAATGCCTGGGACTTCACTGTCAATTAACGTCCCTTTCGGGAACAAATGAGACCAAAGATGTCTGCCAAACTTGACAGAAAATTCGCACCGAGATAAATAATTTTTGGCGATTGCGTGTCAAGCCGAACCTCACACTGGCAATCAACATCCGATTAATTTTGGTTTTTTAATTACTTCAGATAAAATGGAAATAGAGTGAATGTAAAATACTAAATTTGAGCGTAATATCACAGTGACTAATTACAGCTTAAACACAATGACAACTCGGAACGTTAAAATGAAAAACAGAGGAAGGCACGCGAAGATACTGATTGCTTTTCGGCAAAGATCTAGCAAGTACTGTTTGTTTGTTCAGTACAATGTTCTTTTTAACTGTAGTAGATGCTGCTTAGGCCATCCCCATAAAATGTTTCGTTTCCCATCGCCCGACCGACCCAATTTTTTCAAAAAGTTAAAAAAAAAAATTATAATTAATTGCCTACCTTTTCTCTGGTGTTACCAAGCTTAAAATGCTTTGTTTGTATCCTAAAATCATTCTGATATCTAAATCAGCCAAGTAATGACGTCTTCGAACACCTTTCAGAGTGATATCGGCTCGTTTCAAAATGGTGGTCACGGGGAAGATATAATCAAGGCTCGCTTGGAATTATTTATGTATTAATTAGTCAATATTTCGTTTCTCGGCTTTTTTTTTTTTTTTTTTTTTTTTTTCACCGACCGACCGACCGACCGACCCACTTTCACGAGAGAGAGGGCGATGGGAAACAAAACATTTTATGGGGATGGCCTTAATTTTGCAAACTTTTTCCTTTTGTGAGTTTCAAAGATCGATATATAAAAAAACTTTCTAAATACGGAAAAAAACCTTGCTCATACCATAGCGACAAAACGTTCCGTTGAAGCATTTCCATTTATTATAAGATCCATTATTTTATTGCTTATTATAAGTAAGCCATTCAAATGCATAGAAACTGATCACCAAATAAATCTTGCACCCCGCGGGCGTATTCTTTTTAAAACATCGCTCGATCCGTCGAATTTAATTTGGTTTCTGAACTGAGCGAATCTTCTTATTGAATCAATTTTATTTTTAAAACGTTGACATGATCAAACCGCAAGAAGAATAGTCAGGAAACTCAAATTTACACTTTGTTTTTGCAGAAATAAAAGCTTTGCGAAAATAGAAATAAAATAAATACAGGAAAAAATAGACCAATTTTTGGCAAAGGAAAATCCAAGTGTTAAAATCCAAGTGTTAAAATCCAAGTGTTAAAATCCAAGTGTTCACGCTTTTCTGATTCGCACAGTGGCGAAAATGAATCTGAATATAGGTATATAGCGGTTAGGTTGATGTAATGTACGCTTGGAAAAAACAACACCGCTAAAACTCAAATTCTAATCGTTTCATCGCACACCTGGCCGGTGTCTTGTAGCAGGTAGATATAATAACCGTATTGCGAAACTACAGCAAGATAGCATTTGATATATAAACTAACATGAACGTGCGGCTAGTAATATCCTGTTTCGTTTTCTTTTATTTTAATTTCAAGTTGTCTAGACTATTAGTGTCAAAATGCCATCAAATAAAAGAGTGTTAGCGCCTACCGGATCATAAGATGAAAACAGGAACACTATACATGCACGCAGGACTGTTACGAACCGGAAAACGATTATGCTGAAAGGTACCAAAGGCCATCCCCATAAAATGTTTTGTTTCCCATCGCCCTCTCTCTCGTGGAAGTGGGTCGGTCGGTCGGTAAAAAAAAAAAAAAAAGCCGAGAAACGAAATATTGACAAATTATACATAAATAATTCCAAGTGAGCCTTGATTATATCTTCCCCGTGACCACCATTTTGCAGCGAGCCGATATCACTTTGAAAAGTGTTCGAAGACGTCATTACTTGGCTGATTTAGATGTCAGAGTGACTTTAAAGATGTAAATGAAGCAACTTAAACTTGGAAACACGCGAGAAAAGGGCGCAGGCAATGAATCAGAAACTTTTTTTTAACTTTTTGAAAAAATTGGGTCGGTCGGGCGATGGGAAACAAAGCATTTTATGGGGATGGCCAAAGAAATGAGTCACCAATATAACTGTATTTGAGTTAGTTCTGAGTTCTGACTTTGCGAGATAACACGAGTAAGTGCAATACAAAAATCAGCTTGACCCTTGCTGAAGAAACTTATAAATAAATTCAATTTTGCGTTATTTGGTTATTATGACAAATTAAGCGAAACCGAAAATTGTTTAAATAAGTGATAGTTGCTACACTGCAAATGGCTGACCACTCAGGTGCGACGGGTTACATTTATTATTTTTTCAGTGGTCAGGATTTGCAGTATAGCAATTAAAACTTATTTGATTTAGATGGTTCTAATATCGAGAATTGTTCGTCGACCTTACAAAGTTATTACATGGCCTAGTACTAAATAAATTGGCAAACGATTGATTAAAAATCGCACTATGTACCAATGGAATATTCGCTTTAATAAAGCAGCTTATTCATTATACACAAACTGAAGCATATATGCATGCGAAAAAATGCTAAAATTGTAAATTAAATATTTTTAAAAACGTAAAAAAACGTTTATAAAAACTTATTAACGACGTTTCGCCCGAAGACTTCGGCTTTCGTTGGTTGAAAATATGAAGGTTATGAGTTATTTAGCCATTTGCTTTTTATTCATATTTCAAGAATCGACGAAGGTCGAAGTTGTTCGCGGGTCCTAAAACGTGAAACGACATCGTCAGCGACAGAAACTTATTTAAAAATATTTTAATATGTTGGCGAAGGCAATTGTTTTCCAAATTTCTTGCAGAGGATGAAATTTGCCGCTTTAATATTTAATTTCGTTGATTGTACGTGGGAAAAAGGAACCGGAAAATTACAAACTATTAATAATTGCACAACATGTAGTGTGTAGTTTACCGTGACGTTAAGTATTTGAAATCGCCTTACCTAATTATATATATAGTGTTGTAATCTTATAGTTTTCGAAATTTCGTAATTAGATCTAATCATTATAATTATGAGGAAAAAATATCACCTTACCACCACTAATAACTGGTCCGCAATGCGTGCATATGTGGTTTTACCGACATGACGTGATACTCAGTTCTCGTGAGCATCACTTCAAAAAGTCGAAAGCCAATTAAAAGACATATTTATATCGATTTAAACCAAAAAAAAAATAATTATCCAGTTTTGTTAAAAATTACTATACTCGATCTCGTGTACCAAGAGAATATATATATTCTCTTGCGTGTACTGAAGGGTGCTATCATGAGTTAACCTTGCAGGAGAATTTGCCTGAACTTGAAAGAGTCTGCCCGACTTTTTCAAGTTTAATATGCCCCTGTGTCTTGGAAAACTAATTACAGTTTGCTCTCCCTTCAACAATTCACTTTATATCTCCCTCTTGATGTTCTAGGTGCTAGTCGTTTATGAGCGAAGGTACTTAGTAATAATTTAGCCCCATTTTGACCAAAAAAGCAGCAGAATCCCGGTGATAGTGCCCCTTTATGTTGGCTTGTGAAAGCTTCGCGCCTCCTTTGCAATTCAGCCTCTACATATGTTCAGTGGCCTAGATCTACTTGTTGAAAAATGTGACAGGCCCCAACTCTCAAATTCGTATTGGCGTCAACTGTTGTGGTCGTGATGCCATAGTTTGGACACACAAAAACAATTCATTAACTGATCTAGACATTCTAATGGCATAAAAATCCGTTATTTTGAAAATGCAGTAACTCATGGCGGATATTTAGATATACATGGCAAGGTCCATGATGGAGAATATCATGGTTGAAATTGGCTTTCCGCAAACTGATGATAAAATACCACAGAAAATTAAAAATCGCAGCTGACTTTCCGTACATTTTTTGTGTGGAGATTTTGATCCAAGATGAATAAAATACTAGCTAGCGGCAAGCGGAAATTAAGTTTAGTCTATAAAGTGTACAATTCCATTTATCTTCGCGTATGTCAGTCAGTCCGGACTACCCCAAAGCCACAGGGATCGAAACGTCGGCAAACGTCGTTTACAGATGTATGGCATCAAATGATCGGTTTTGGCTAAAGTTGATTATGGTTTTAAAAACACGGAGAAGTTGCAGAACTCTTCATCACCGAAAAAAACACGCAATTATATTCGTTCGTCAAAAATCCAATTATATTGATCTGGTCGCAGCTGATGCGCGCGCGATGTCAAACTGCAACGAGTTGTCAAAAATAAAAGTCCACCGTTTGGTTTCTACCGAGTGATAAACACCTGATACAACAATTGAAACGATATTTGCCTGAAAATTTAACCGATTTGGAAACAGTTTGTTCTGTTCTGGACTATAGCTTTGATGCCATTTCATTTCCAGCCTTTGTTTTATTGTGTGCATGCGTAAATAGACAAAGTAAGTTTATAATGTATAATTAGTAATAATGGCGAAGTTCTCACCGTCGCTATAGAAATGGTGTGACGATGATTAAATACAGCAGCATTAGAGGATATTAAAAATATTGCATTGCGTTTTTCGTTGAATGGAAATGACCGCAAAATTTTGATGAAATCACGAGCTGAATCCGAGGCGCAGATGGAACAAAAATATGCCGCTTTGGCGGTTATTAGCAATTGTAAATATAAACACTACATGCAGACTTTAACCTGTTTAACTGCGTATTTGCTCAGAATCCTAATCACGCAGGGAGTATATGTCCCCCTTGATTTATGAAATAAAACCTTCATGAACTCTAAACATAGAAATCAGTTTCTTAATTGTCGCAACACGAGGTTTGTAAAATTTGAAACGAATCCATATTCAGTGCATATTTCCGCTTCACTTCCAAATGGATTTCTGTTGGTCATTCTCCAATGTTGGATTTCCTCTTACCCATGCATAGGGTAGATAGACAGATAGAGTGTGCTTTTGTGTTTTTCGAAATTATGCCGGCTAAAAATAGACGACAGCCTTCATGCATAAATTACCGACAACTATCGTAAGTAAGGTTAGCAAGCCCCCTCACGAAATGCCGGATAACCATCCCAAATCTCATGCAGAAAAAGCCCTCCGATCCTTTCCCCTTCACTGAATATAAGCCCTATTGTAGAGTTCGTTTTGCCCCTTGTGTCTTTGAATTCTCTTTAGGCCATCCCCAAAAAATGTTTTGTTTCTCATCGCCCGACCGACCCAATTTTAAAAAAAAGTAATTTTAAATTATTAATTGCCTGCGACCTTTTCTCTGGTGTTACCAAGCTTAAAATGCTTTGTTTCTATCTTAAAATAATTCTGACATCTAAATCAGCCCATTAATGACGGACCTCCATGACGGCCTCGAAAACCTTTCAGAGTGATATCGGCTCGTTTCAAAATGGTGGTAAAGGGGAAGATATAATCAAGGCTCGCTTGGAATTATTTATGTATTAATTAGTCACTATATCGTTTCTCGGCTTTTCTTTTCTTTTCTTTTTTACCGACCGACCGACCCACTTTCACGAGAGAGAGGGCGATGGGAAACCTTTGATGTTCATTTGAACACTGCATGTAGAACTATTAAAGCTTTGCGTTTCATATCTTCATGTTCAGAGAGTCTTACCACGCTAAAGTCTTAAATGCTTGCATCTGAAAATTTTCAGACGCAAAAATCTCTTCCAAATGTAAGTCCAGTTATTTTTTGAAACGCAAAACTCCCCTAGCTTCCCCCGAAAATAAACCTACCATAAAAGTAGTTTGAGCAAAACTAAGCTCCCAGGGCTTGACTTATTTTCTGAATTTTACGCGATATCATGACGTTTTATACAATGGCTACTAATTTTAAGGAATTACTTAATTTAAACTCACCCAAAATTATATAATCCATTATCATTGACACACGCGAAAACGCCAGGACAATAATATTGATATTAAAAACGAACACCTTTTACGTAAAAAAACAACAATTATAAAATTGATCGACAGTCGCTTCCTTTTGAGAACGTCGTTGCAGTTTACATAAATAAATCCACGCTTCAAACAGTTTTCTGGTAAAAAAAATAAATAATAATTATAACCTGTACAACGTGAAGTATTATATACGGACTCTGATGTTGCGAATGTTTCCACGCTGAGATTTCAGACTTCCGTGTTTACACAGGTGAATGATGAAAGCGAGTTTTATCATTTAATATGGGGCTTTTAGTTTACAGGGTATGGACTTAGCGGCCTGTATATACTACCAGACTCGAGAGAGCGGCGCAAATCGAGCCTACATGTACCTGTACATGGTTATGAATTAAGCGGCTATAATAGACTGAAAACAGTAGTATTTTTGGCGTTGGTTTGTCAAACGAAAGGTCTGGAGCGAGTGTGAAAACGGAGAGTGGAACTGGGGAGAGACACTCAGTCTACGGTCTTCTTTAATAGGCGCAGTCACTCTAGGCGATTTTCCCTGCAACTTGTCCAGCAATTTTGTTGCGAGTTGTACGAAAATTGCATACTGTATCCCAACCTGAAATCAACATACATCGCAACGTTTTAGTTGCAGCAAGCATTGCACGTTGATTCTACTTTTCGCAACGATAGCGGCACTACAGCACGAATGTTTCATTGTTATACTAAGCAACGTTTCGTGTAACTTGTCTCGCAACGGCGCAACAAAAACTGTGAGACGAGTTGTATGAAACATTGTCTGAAGTTCTGTAATTACTTTTCTCATTCTGGTTTCGGAGTCCGTAGTCCAGCATCCAAATTCCTGATTTTACAACATGCGCCTTGCCATCACCTCCCAGCATCCTTTGGAGCCTCTTACCCAAAACAAAAACATGGCGGACACTGACAACGATTGCACCACAACGACGCAAACTTTTGGTATTTCTGTTCGCAAGATTTGATCCTTTTCCATCATAATCGTTCCAATGTTGTCCAGTTAACATCAGAGAGTACGAAACCTCAAATAGGAAACGATTTGCGTCCAAAATTTTATTGGAGCTCGATCGAGACTCCCATAAAAAGATGGCAGAATGTATGGAAGTTCTAAATCAAGCTGTTATTGAAGAACAACAAGAGGAATTAACTGTTCTTCAGTCGATCTTTCAAGACGATCTTCAGATCCTCCAAGGAGGAGGTGGGCAAGGTAACATTTGCTTTAACTTGACTGTTAAGGTCAACATCCCTTTCAAGAGAATTGATTTCGAAGCTATCATTCCTGTTCCTGGCGAGGCCATTGAAGAACGTTCTACAAGAGCTGGTAGCAGTTATTCCGACAATGAACCTGGGGGAACTCATCCCAACGATGACGAAGAAAATCCAGCTACAAACGACAGTGAGAATCATTTTGATACGCTACAAAATGGATCAGAAGCGAGCACCAGCTTTAAGGGTGAAAACGAGAACCTTTCCGGTTCCCCTAACAGTTTTACTGGGCGCACAAAACCTGGTTTTTCGCGGTCCTTGTCACTGCAGCATTGGCATGTGCGAGCTGAGATGCAATACCTGACGCCGATACATGTAACATGCACATTTCCCCCTCTCTACCCCACAGAGTCCCCACCTGAGTTTTCCCTAAGTTGCCTGTGGCTCACCAGAAATCAGTTACAAGAACTACAGGGGAAGCTGATGAATTTGTGGACAGAAACTCCCGACTCGCCCATAGTTTTCACTTGGGCAGATTGGTTGCAAAATTATGCATATGAATATCTGCATTTGGGATCACACTTGGTTTTAAAGGAGGATGAACATGTGGCATGGTCGCAGCCACACCCAGATGCAGCTGTGAAGATTGGAGATGATCAAGAGTTTGTACAGAATGAGAGATTTGGTACAAAGTTGCAGACAGCTTTGTTAACAATCTTTGAATACGACCTTGAAATGCAAAGGGAAGTTTTTCGACAGAGCACTCATTTGTGTGAAATTTGCTTTGATGAAAGGGATGGAGGAGAATTTCACTATCTGGATGAATGCAGGCACTTCTTTTGCAATGAATGCCTAAGAGCATATTGTGAAATGCATGTTGAAGGTGGAACTGTACTAAACCTCTTGTGTCCAAATCACGATTGCAAAACAACGATTCCGCCAGAAATTCTTCGAGATGTCCTTAATCCCGAGAAGCTTGAGCGATGGGAAAGGCTGCTTCTAAGCAAGACTTTAGATGTCATGGGAGATGTGGTCTATTGCCCAAGATGTAATGTGGCAGTTGTTATTGACGAAGATGAAACATCCAAACTTGGCCACTGTGCAAATTGCTTCTTTGCATTTTGCACAGAATGCCATGAACCATGGCATCACAGGCAGCCATGTTTTGAGGAAGGATCAAACTCTGACGAGGAAGAAAGTGCAAAAAACGAGAACTCGGGATCAAAGAAAAAGAAAGAAAAGAAAAACAAAGAAGAAGTTGGTGCCCAGAAAGCTGCCGAAATAACTCTCAGAAGACAGCAGAGATTGCAGCGAGAAAAAGAGCGCAAAATGAACATGAGCAACCTGTCTTTTATTCGAACGATGAAGCAACAGGGGAATTACCAGTACTGCCCAAAATGCCGCATGGCTGTGGAGAGGGTTTCTGGCTGTGACATGATGCACTGTTCACAGTGCCGTGCTAGCTTCTGCTGGAGATGTGGTATGCAAAATTAAGAAATAAATCAATATAATGGATTCAAACAGATATGGTACTAGTTCGTTTTATTTGGCAGGTACCAAACTATGAATAGACCAAATGATGGAGCCATTTTTATCCTAAGTCAAATAATTTCTATAGAATTTATTGATTTTCTCAAAATTAACATTATTACACAGGTTTCTGTATTTTAAAGATTTAATATTTACAAATCAAATTTGAGAGATATTGACATTTCCTGCTTTGCATTGCCAGTAATTTTTTTGCAAACTATGATGTACAGTAGGCTTGCCTTAAATTAACACCCACCAATGGTATGGTTATTTTGACAAGGCGTACATGTATGTTCATGTGTAACAGACAACACTCTAAATTAAATTACATGACCATATACATGTACAGTATCATTATTACTGGATTTCAATTGGCTATGATGAATATGATTGATACTACTGGTCAGTGTTGATTTAATAAGTGTATAGAAACATGTACATGTACATGCTGCAGTTCAGTACGTGTACACTGTAGTTCAATTTACATGTACATGTAGTAGCCAGTGGTTTTGTTATGGAATGCATAGCATTTTACCCATGAAATACTACATGTATAGAACAATTTTTTATTGTTGCAGAACAGAACACTGACAGTTGCTCGTTTTTAAACCAGCTGCATAAAATTTGGTAATTTTTATTTTTGTGTTCAGTAAAGTTGACCTCAGAGCTGGCTATCATCTCACAGTTTTTCATCACTCGCATTTCGCTACAAATGTTTTCCGTTTGGAATTAGATTGTACCAAGTCAATTTGGTAGAATATTACAACACTACAATACTGTTGATGTTCTTGGGCGTAAATTTTTGGCCTGCACGCAGCAACCGCTGCGTTTACGAGGGAAATTTCAAGCTGCTGTCAAGTCTGCAAAGAAAGCTACTTTAGCCATTAATTATTTTACATAACAGACCTGAGTGCAAGAGAACCCCTTTTCGTTTTATGCGCAAACAATTTTGTCTAGCTTGACGATTATGTGACCAAAGACTGATCAAGCGCAACAAAAGTTCAGTAAAGTTGACCTACATGTAAGAGCTGGCTATTATCTCACAGCTTTCATCACTCACATTTCGCTACAAATGACTTCCGTTTGGAATTAGATTGTACCAAGTCAATTTGGTAGAATAATTTACAACACAATACTGTTGATGTTCTTGGGCGTAAATTTTTGGCCTGACTCAGGCTCATTTAAGCTCGAGCCGTAAAATGGCTCAGCATTACATCAACTGACAAAGCGAAACATTAGGAGTACAGTAGGTCCTGGTGCAAAGGACAAGCTCTCGCTCGCTGGCGCTCAGCGCTAAATCTCAGCATGCTTCGCGCTCGGTTTTTCACTTTAGGCAAAAAAATAAATAAATGTCTAATGCTCGACTGACAGCCACGGTTTTGCGGCGCTCTACAATGCTCCATTGAGTGCCTGAGCTACGCATGGTAGAGTGGCTCTTTTTCAGCCAGGCTCTGTGACAAGAAAAAATGCTGAAAGCACCCTTTGATACATGTATATATACAGTTTACTTTTACATGTAGCACTTCTAATATTTTCTTCATATTATTTTTTCTTATTTTCTAGGGAAGGCAATATCAGGATATGACCACTTTGGAAACTGTGGAAGACCAGCGGGAGCCCTGCCCCCACCCCCCAGGGAACCAACAGTAGGAGAAACTATGATTGAAGAGTTTGTAAAGGCCAACCCAAAGAGCAAGCTAAGGACTAAGAAGTGTCCTCGCTGTCATCAGAAGTGCCTCAAAGAAAACAATAACAACAACCATCTAAAATGCTGGTCCTGTAAAACAGGTTTTTGTTATCAGTGCGGGAAAGAAATTAAGGGGGCAGTGACTATGCACTTTGCGGCTGCCAGTTCATGCACACAACATTCTGATGACTAAAGGATGTTTTAAAGGAGCTACATTGTACGTCACGGTTTGTGCAACTTGAAAAAATTGGCCAATTTTTTCAAGTTTGCCATTCACAATCCGTCATAATCTTCTCCATCCTCAACCATCCTTGTTCCTGTTTGGTCTATTATCACCTCTTTGGAGTTTTTCTACCTTGGTAAACTGTTATTTTGAGGCTTTCTTCAATTTGAAGGTGATTTTGCACTTCGCAAAAATGACTTAAAATATCGTGACATACATGTAGCTCCTTTAAGGCTTATTTAAAAACTTTACTATAATTTATTTTAGTTTGGCATGGATAAAGAACGTGTTCCACTTGGGATTGGGAGAGTGAGAGTTCAAGCCATACACTTTACTCTCACATGGCTTCTCTCCATTATTATAAATGGGTACCCACAGTGAATTGTCAGAGCAACCTAACAAAATGCTGGGGGCTTTAATTAACCTGTTATAGACTACAATTGGTGGACAAAACTAGTTGAGACAAATTAATATCATACACTTTTCGCAAATCACTTAACTAACGAGCGGGTAGAAACATTTTTATCCCGCTCGCCCCCTGCTCAATGTTGTTTCATGGGGCTGCCAATTATTCATCCTGCTTTGTTTTAACATCGTTTTCACAATGCGACAACATTGAAATGGGGGAGGGGGGTTGAACAAAATAGTCTGTATTTAACTCAAATTGGTAGAAATTTGGTCAAGTGTCTCAACAGGTTTGTCCACGATTGTAGCTTCCCATCCATGGGGAAGTTAAATTTCCCTAGTCGCTAGCCTCCTACACACTCAGACGCTCTTTAGGGGAAGAATACATGTGTAGATTGTGTGATGAGCCCAAAGAGCATCTGAGCAGGAGGCTACATGTGCCTATAGTCGCTTCATGCTACAGAAACCAGAGTTATAATAATAATTGTACATACATGTAGCACAGACACCGATGAGCCATCTGTCTCCTCTGAATAATTTATTATATTAATATTATTATTATATGGCAAACTGGTCACTATGAAAAGGAGCATTCTGATTGGTTCCTGAGTGGTCCAAATGTTGCAATACAGACCGCTACTTATGGACTGCTCACAAACTAATTTTGCAGAATTCCGTTTATGAAACATTGAAAACTGTTTTCTATTTTAAGTAACCTGCGATCAGACGTTTTTCTTTCATGTCTAGCAGGCAAGATTGGTTAAACTTTTCGAAAAGTGACCTGAAAAATGCAAGTATGTTGCTTAACTTTGACCGAGAATGGATGCATTAATTTATCAGCAAAGTTTAAAAAAAGCATGGCCTGAGGGGGGGGGGGCTAATGCGACCGCGTCAGAGTGAGTCATCTAGGGTGGTCCGGGGGCATGCTCCCCCAGGAAAATTGTGAATTTACGTCCTCTGAAATCACTGGAAATGCATCTAAAATTAACAAGCGTGGTGGAAATTACAAACTTTCAGCGCTTAAAAAGCGATGTTTTTAATAAAAAAGAATCAACATTTATTATCCGGTCTTTAAATTCAGAGAGATTTGTTCACTGTTCGAAAAACAGTCAGAAATTTTTGGAGACTCTTTTCTTTACAACAGCCAGTAGCCTTCCTTATGCTCATAGTACCATGTGCGCTTCTCTGTTGGTTATTTAATATGCAGGATTGAATGTCCCGCGATGTCCAGAGCTGTATATAATTCTCAGTTTAAGGTATCTATGGCGATAAAAAGTTGTCATAAAAACGTTTCTCTACAAAAATGCAAGATGCAACTGCTCAATAGCATAAAGTCAGTCAATGATAGCTCAAAGTTAAGCACTTGTCACAACTTAACTCTTGATTTTTGTTCAGTTTCTAATCCTGTCTACTTTTGTCCGTTGCGAACTACTGTAGATCAAAAAGAAAATTTTATCACCAGCTTCCGGTAAAAACGTTAACTAGTGAAATGACTTCTGTAAATTGTTATTTTATTTTAAATTATTTATTTTTCTAAAAAAGTGTGGGGGGGGGGGGGGGGGGGGGGGCGGTCCCTGGAAAGTCATTATAATAAAACATTAAGACGAAATCCATTAGAAAATCGAGTAATATTTCTGGCTAGTGGACAAAAATCCTGTACCACGACGCCATAAGCTTTCACGCTTAAACTAGACATTCATGAGCCGTACCTTAACGGTATTCACCAAATAATATAACTCCACAATCCTTAAATTGCTTTCCGCCTTGAGTTTCCTCCCGTGAATTGGTTGAGTCATGAGAGGTGACAGCCATGTTTTTGTTATTGAACTAGCTTGTTCGGGCCATATTGGGGAATATTGTTTCATTCTTTTTTTTTGGACCTCACCTTTGGCTCCGTCCATAAACTTGCCAAAAAAGAACTTGACCAATATTTCCCCAATATGGGCCTCACACTAGGTTCAATAGCATCTATATATTATATTAATATAATTAATTACCCCTAGTCAGGTAGCCTGCGTAGCAAGCGGAAAAAGCTCTTCGTTCGTACAGGAACGCTTGCTACGCAGGCTACTAGTCAGGTTCCTTTGATCCCATAGGATAGGAACATAAATTATTTGTTTTCTTTTTATGGGCCTTTAGGACTTTTTAAATTGCACTAAGAGTGACATTATTTGCTCAAAAAAGTTCAACCTTTACTTTTGAGTGAGGGCTTTCAATGGTTCAACCTGTTGTACATAGCTCATATATAAAGAAGGTACGAAGTTGTTCAATTTTATTTAATCATGTCAATTAAAATGATATGAACTGAATTAAGGCCACAAGCATTTGTCATGAAAAGTAACAGTAGATTCCTGTTTATCTCAAACACTCAATGGAAAGTACAAAAAAATTATTGTTTTGAGATAGCAGCAGGGTGAAATAGCAAGAGTGACAGGCTAAAAATGTTTGTTAAAAAACCTGATGATGACTTAATTAAGTTGAAAACGTTCAGTATTTTAACAAACATATTTAGCCCTTGTAAATACATGTAGTTATGCAAACATTAAGCAGACATTATGAATAATTTTGATAGTGTTATAACAAAACTGATCAATGACTACCATACATGGTGCTTGTTTAACAAGTATATATTATGATTATCAGTTGAATTGAGTAAGGCGCGATGGAAGTTTTGGTGACAAGGTTTACAGGTTAAAACTACGTTGTTACCATGAGCAACTGACTTAGTTTCCAATGGTAACCTGTGTGTCGCTGACGCTTTGTTACCATTGACGTCAGTAACATACAGAAAGTCTGGGTTATCATTAGAAACCTGGCCAGTTGCTCATGGCAACGTAGTTTTAACGTGAAAACATGGTCACCAAACTTCCCCCGCGCCTTACTCAACTGATAATCGTAGTAACAGGGTCTTCAAGTTAGGCTACTTTAATAAATTAGTCACAGCATTAGTTATTATATTACTGCAATGGTTTTTTCACATTCAACCAAATAAAAGTAAATTACTGTAAAATAGTTAGCACCATATAAAGTAAACAAGAAGCTTAATAAAGAAGCTTGCACCTGGGCCTTGAATTCCATCGCTTTTTTTGCTCTAAAAAACATGGCTGTAAGTTAAGCATTTTGGAAACGTTAATGTCTGTTTGCGTGATTCAGAGCAGATAGGGCCGTAGTAATTCTCCTATGAATGATGTAGGTTGTTAATTTAATCGTGCTTACCCTTTTACAGCACTTTCGTGGTGTTTCACCTCACAGTGATCACAATATCACGGATGGGAGACCCAATGGCCTAATTGCCTCATGATCGGATCAGCTCAGCGACGAGCGACACAATGCTCTAAGCAGCTAAGAGTCACTTCAGATCACTTCAGTGACAAAATCTGATTCAGAAAAAACTGACTTTCCCCCACCCCCTACCCAGAGAGCGATTCATCCCCCCCCCCCCCCCCCCGACCCAGCACCCCATGGGACTGTTACGGCATTGACTGGACAACCTGGCATATGTGTCCAAAACAGTCCCCCTCCCCTCAAATTTCCAGAACGCCATTAATCGGGGTAGGGGTGCGCTTGACGGCCTTCAAGCATGGCTCACAAAATCTGACATCTACACCACCCTAACCCTGGACTCCCCTGGGGCAGTTAGGTCAATGACTGGGCTACCTGGCACATGTTTCCAAACAGCCCCCACCCACCATACACTTGAAGTCGGTCACCAAGACTTGATTGTGACGAGGTACGTTTTGTCGAATTTAGACAAATATAAGAGTCGAGCATGAACTGTTTTCAACAGTGATTGTTTTATTCTCTGGTTATTGCTTGCTTTGATAATTTGGCCGTTATTGAACTCTGTAGAAAACGTATTTAATTTTGTTTTAAATACTATTTTATTTAAGCCGGTAGTTTACTTTAAACGATGTACAGTGTGGCCAAAATTTTTGGCTGGAGTCTAATTTTGCGGTTGGCAATTTTTTTATGTTTTGTGGGAACTAATTTTTGCGATTTGGTGAAAACTGATTTTAAGTGTACACATCTGTACAGATCGCTTTATATACCATTATAACACATTTGTACTTTACTTTGCGAATCAAAAAAGCGTGAACACTTTGATTTACCGCTTGGATTTTCCTTTGCCAAAAATTGGTCGATTTTTTTTCCTGTATTTATTTATTGCTATTTTCTCAAAGCCTCTCTGCAAAAAGTGTAAATTTGAGTTTCCTGACTATTCTTCCAAGAATCTTGGCGTCCGTTAGTTGAAACATGGGGTCGAAAACATGCGCAGTAGAGCCGGAAGTCCAAGAATCCTGTCATGGCGGATCGCTTCCCCCCAGAGCTCCTTGTTGGCCGCTCCACCGCTGGACAAGGGTAACGAGGACTCTGGGAACGAGATTGTAATCTATCAGGGGCGCGGGATGCGGCGATTCCCTCTCCCCAATCTCTCCTCGTTTTAACACCTAATTTGCATAATTATTTATTTTCGCTCGCGCCAAGGATCTGAGGAAAAAGACCGGTTGCTCGCAGTCTAACGAAAGGAGTAAATTTTTGCAGAAATGTTTTTGACAGAGAATGATTTTTTTTCGGGAAGTTGCACGAAAAAAGCGCAAAAATTAAAATTACAACCCGCAAAAATTTCATGCCCGCCACGGTGTCCTGATTTGCTTTGTCTTGTTCTATGCAAAAGAAAAAGCGTGCACAGAAATGTTTTCATCAATATGTGGCGTGCTTGTCTGTGAATGGTTGTTACAACTAATCCATATTCATGACAAATTGCTGAAATCTCGTCAAACCAAACCACTCCTCGTTGTGAGAGGACGTGAGTTAGTTTCCTCCGCAGGTCTGAAGCTACACTGGAAGGAAGACGAAATGCCAGGAGAAGACCTTGGGAAGGAATGGCTCTCCTAAATGTTCCAGAACTTGGTGAGTACACGTTGTTTTCTAGCGTTCTTCTAGAGTGTTGTAAAAATCATTTATGTATCTTCCACGTGACGCTGGTTTGCTATTCTCGTCGTTTCGATATCATGGCTAAACTTAACGTCCCTAAATAATTCCAATTCAAGAAAGTTCAAGAAGGACTTTACTATCATGACATCAGACCCGTTCAACGAATTTTATGTTCTTCTTAATTTTCTGTACACTATAGTTTCGTGTCTGAATTTAAACTTGGAAAGCGTCTGCGAGGATTTAATGAATGGCGGCCATTTGTATTATTACTGAGAGCTATTTGACAAAACTTCTCGCAACTAATATGTAGCTATTATTTGGAAATGTTTTCAAAGCTTTTAGGTTAATAGTTGTCATCCTCGCATCTAAAGAATAACTACGCAGTATTTTGTCGAATAAGTCATATTGCTCGCAATTTCGTTATGCAGTGTACATTGTTGTTGTGTTTTGATTGCATGAAAGCATGTTCTTGTTGGTTGACTGACCATTAACTAACCTTCTCATTTCTCGCTTTTTCAAAAGGAGATGGATTGCAAAGAATGAGATCATAATGCAACAACACAGGATAATATGGAGAATACAAGAAGCCAAGTGACATTGGAGGACTGAGATAAGAGTTTATTTATGTTAGAAAATATCCATTTGATAAAAAATGATGGCTGTAAATTGGAGCTTCTGGCTCTTCTTTTCAATTGACTTATGTTTTCTTATCGCGAGTTTTGCTTCCTTGAAGCTTTTGAAAAATTGTCTGACTGTCAAAAATTACCGCGAACGCGCGCGCGTTATGTTAATTGTTGACTAATTGTTTAGCTTTCAAAAACTTGAATTGCTTGTTCAGTGTTGCACTTAAAAAAATACTTTGAAATCACGCAGATAAAATGTATAAGCCATCATTTTTATTGCTTGGGTATGTTCATTACAAGGCTTACACGAAGTTGAAACTTTGAGCGATCACAACATTATCGGTTCTTAATTTTTTTACGTTTATGTTTTTTTTAATCTGGCTTTTTATGCGAATTGGAGATGATTTGACATCAAAATTCAATCCGAGATCTGAAATGTTTTTCTGTACATTAACGTTCTATCCAGAAGTTGATCGCTCAATGTTACTCTTTCGTTAAGTTGAAAAAATCTCCGTGATAAAACAAGTGAAACATTTAAGGTGGCACTACAAATTTCGAATAGAATGAATGACAAAGACTACATTACATATATCTTCGTTGTAGTATTTTATTGTTATCCAAGCTGAAGCAAATTGTCTGTTTACAAAAACTATGAACTGTTCATTAGCTTTTATTCAACAACTTGTATGGAGATTCAAGTCATTCAGGATATTTTTGCGAACAGTTCAGCACTTTTGCCGCGTGTCATTTCTTTCAATGGATTTTTCAAAGTGCTCAGCCATAACATTTTTCAGTTTATTTCAACTTATTTTGACTGTGCCACCTTCACTTGTTTTATGACATCACGCCTCTGGTTATTGACAAGAGAACATAAGACTTGAGAGAAACTTGCTCATGTGGATGAATTCGTTTTGTTTTTGTTGTTGTTTTTTTGTTTTTTCGTTTAAACACGAAGGCGTCTGTACTATAAAAGTTGGCTCCCCAAGGCTCAGTTGTTAAACCCAACAGATTGAATCAATAGTTTCCTGAACTATTTCGGATTGCAATAAATATAATTCTGTCACTAGCAAAAGAAGATACAATTATGACACAATATTATGATAAAAGCGGGCTTCCCAGGGCTCAGTTGTTAATCAACAGTGAACGAGACAAATTAGCTGAAATTTGTGAAGAATGAAATTCGCAGGTTTCGTTTGCTAATTATTCTAAGCCCAACAGAATAATCAAACTTTTTTCAATATTTTCTTGAACTGATTCGGTTTGCAAGAAATACAATTACGTCTCTATCAAAAGAAGATATACTTTTGACACAATTATCATACTATTAAATAAGGGTGTGTGTTAACGCTGACGCACGCCCTACAAAATTCATGTCAGTTGAAGTACACAATTTTACCAATTATCATTTCTGAAAGTTGTACGTCTAAGGACATACGAGAAAATTTGAGAAATTGTAAGATTTTCATGTCACAATGGATTTAAAATATGAGTGAACACAATAATTTTGCAAAGTTCTAGTCTCCACGTGCAAAACTAAATTGTAAATTAGATGGTGTGGTGGGTAAGGAAGAGCCAAGTCCCTTTTATAGTACGCCTTCGTGTTTAAGGTTTAAAATCTGAGTTTGCGAAGGAAAGTTTCTGGGTTTTTTTCTACGTAGATTATCGAGACCATTGAGCAAATCTCGAGTATTTATTTCTCTTGTCAATCGTATTTTAGTGAATAAGAATTAATGTCTGGTTCAGTCGATACATGTTTTGTATTTATTTTTTAAACGCTTTCGCCTCGTGTCAAACTTGCTCGTCAAGCGCGTTTACTTTTTCTAAAATATTTTGTGCTTTTCATTAAATAAGACTGTAGATCGAAGACTGTCGATATTGCGATTTTTTGTACTAAAAGACGTCAACTGGAAGACATTAAGAAATCATTTGAAAGCCACGTGTGATGATGTTTTTGTATCCAGTTTTACAAAAGTTTTCCTTCAAATCAAGTTTTTACACCGGTATTTCAGAAATAAAGACTCCATTTTATGAATCAATTTCATCATAGTTGCAATGAAATTTACACGTGAAAACGATAGTGCGAACGAACGAATTTGAATTCTAATCGAGATTATTCAAACGAATGAAAGTCAGTGAAAACAGATAAATTCTTGAATGTTCATTAACAGCTTTTATTTGTGCAAGGATTTGAACAAGTTTGAATTCTAATCGAGATTATTCAAATGAATGAAAGTGAAAGCAGATTAATTCTTGAATGTTTATTAACAGTATTTCATTTGCTGCAAAACGTTGAACAATTTTGAAATGAATCAAAGTGAACGCAGATAAATTCTTGAATGTTTATTAACAGGTTTTATAATGATTTGCAAGACTTTGAACAATTTTGAAATCTATTCGAGATTATTCCAACAAATGATAGCGAAATCAGATAATGATTTACAGCTTTTATTTGTGTAAGACTTTGAACAATTTTGATAATCGAGATTATTCCAAACAAATGAAAGTGAAAGCAGATAAATTCTTGAATATTTATTTACAGCTTTTATTTCTGCAAGACGTTGAAAATTTTGAATTCTAATCGAGATTATTCCAACGAAGAAAGTGAAAGCAGATAAATTCTTGAATGTTTATTAAGAGCTTTTATTTCTGCAAGACGTTGAACAATTTTGAATTTTAATCGAGATTATCCAAAACGAATGATAGCGAAAGCAAATAAATTCAGTGTTTTTTAATAGTTTTTGTGCAAGACGTTGAAAAATTTTCAATTCTAATCGAGATTATTCCAACGAATTATGAAAGTGAAAGCAGATAAATTCTTTAATGTTTATTAACAACTTTTGTTTGTGCAAGACGTTGAACAATTTTGAATTCTAATCGAGATTATTCCAACGAATGATAGTGAAAGCAAATAAATTCTTGAATATTTATTGACAGCGTTTATTTCTGCAAGACGTTGAAAAATGTTCAATTCTAATCGAGATTATTCCAACGAATGATAGTGAAAGCAGATAAATTCTGAATGTTCATTGACAACTTTTTATTTGTGCAAAACGTTGAACAATTTTGAATTCTAATCGTGATTATTCAAACGAATGAAAGTAACTAGAGTTTATTAACAATTTTTATTTGTTGCAAGATTTAGAAAAAACGCACATGCTATTTCCTTGCCGCGCATTTGAACTTCACTATTACACTGTAGTTGTTACTGAACCAGACAATATTCTTATTGACTTCATGTTTTTGTTATATTGTATGTATGGTTTTCCTGAAGAAGTAACACAGCAAGCTAAATAAACTTGTGTAAAATTACACTCTTGCGATTGATTTGGATTCAATTTTTAGACTCGGACAAAGAATTAACTTGTTTATTACAATTTTACTAAAACCGCACGGTATAAAATTCATTCAAAGCTTGCTGTATTACCCTCAGAAAACCATTATTAGACTATGTAATATACACCATTTCGTACAGAAAACAACACTTTTAAGGGCCTCCACAGACTAGAGAGATAGTTGTCGATCATAAAAGGTTGTCGATAACAAAAAAGCTAGTGTGTGAAGCAAGTAGTCGATAACTAAGGGCCTTAGTTATCGACTACTTGCTTCACACACTGGCTTTTTTGTTATCGACAACCTTTTATGATCGACAACTATCTCTCTAGTCTGTGGAGGCCCTAAGACAAAAATGAACTTGAACTACAAATTATCGAACAATTCAAAATTTCTGTACGAGATGGTGTATATTTTATTTAACGAAAAAGTTTTCAAGGGGGACCCCCCTTAATTTTTGTGCCGAAAAGTTGTCAGGGGAAACGCTGTGCAAAAAAAAATAATTTTCCCGCCAAAAGACTTAGTATATATACAAAAAAAATTTATTCACACATTTTAATTGAATTTACTTACTTAATTAAGTGTATTTTATTAAAGAGAAAATAAAACAATAGTTTGAAAGAAGACAAAGTGTGCTTTTATTGATTGCAATAATAAAAATATTAAATAAAGAACACAAAGAAATATGAATACACATAGTTTGAGTATTGGTTTTATTGACTTTATTAATAAGAGAGTAAGAAAATATATATAAAACTTACTTAGTAAACATATTTTTGAAAAAAAAAAATTGGCGCATGCGTATTTTGGGCGCCCGTATTTTTTCTAAGTCTTTTGGCGGGAAAATTAAAAAAATTTAAACAGATGTTACAAGGAAGCAATTATTTAAAAAAAATGGCGCATGCGTATTTTAAGCGCCCGTATTTTTCTAAGTTTTTTGGCGGGAAAATTAAAAATTTGAATATAGGTTTGCCATATGCAAACAACTTGAGCAAAATAATTGTCAAAACTGTACTTGCATCACTGTTTACAAAATTCGCAAATAAAGAGCAGATTGCTTGGTCTTCTTTGCTTAATTTGAAATCCGAAGCGAAACTTGTTTTTCGACATAAAAAAAAAAGATCAAAATCGCGGATTTTCTCTGCCATTTCTAAAACGTTGCAAACATGACGCGAAATAAAGTATTTGTGAGGAAATCAATCGTTTTCTACAATATTTACAGTCTGTAAACTCAAAATACTTGGCAAAACATTTTACCGATCAAATTTGACGGATGTATATTTGTTAAGAAACGTGTAATTCCGTTTTGCGTTTTTCCCTCGATTTTGATTTTTGGTCTCACAGACAATTGTATGGAAAACCTAAAGTGGAACTACACGCTTCCCAACACATCTACACCCGTCAAATTTGATCAATAAAATCTCATGTCAGGTATCTCACGTTTACAGACTGTAAATATCGCAGAAATGAAAGTTTACGTACATTATTGTGTTTGCAACTCATTCAAAATGGCGGAGAAACCCCGCGCGAATTGGCCTACTGCTCGAATTTCCCTACTGCTTAGCTTGAATTCTGGCGTCTTAAACTCAATCTCTTTGAAACATTTCGTTCTACCTTATGTATGAGTAACTTGGAAACTTCTTTCGGCTTGTCCTGCTTGTTTATCCTGCTTGTTTATCTTGTGTATCCTGTTTTTCCTGCCTGTTTGTCCTGCTTGTTAATCCTGTTTGTCTCGCTTGTTTATCCTGTTTGTCCTGCTTGTCCAGGTTTGACTTGACAACTGAAAGAAACAAGATGAAAATGGCGGGAAAATTAAAAAAATTTAAACAGATGTTACAAGGAAGCAATTATTTAAAAAAATGGCGCATGCGTATTTTAAGCGCCCGTATTTTTCTAAGTTTTTTGGCGGGAAAATTAAAAATTTGAATATAGGTTTGCCATATGCAAACAACTTGAGCAAAATAATTGTCAAAACTGTACTTGCATCACTGTTTACAAAATTCGCAAATAAAGAGCAGATTGCTTGGTCTTCTTTGCTTAATTTGAAATCCGAAGCGAAACTTGTTTTTCGACATAAAAAAAAATGATCAAAATCGCGGATTTTCTCTGCCATTTCTAAAACGTTGCAAACATGACGCGAAATAAAGTATTTGTGAGGAAATCAATCGTTTTCTACAATATTTACAGTCTGTAAACTCAAAATACTTGGCAAAACATTTTACCGATCAAATTTGACGGATGTATATTTGTTAAGAAACGTGTAATTCCGTTTTGCGTTTTCCCTCGATTTTGATTTTGGTCTCACAGACAATTGTATGGAAAACCTAAAGTGGAACTACACGCTTCCCAACACATCTACACCCGTCAAATTTGATCAATAAAATCTCATGTCAGGTATCTCACGTTTACAGACTGTAAATATCGCAGAAATGAAAGTTTACGTACATTATTGTGTTTGCAACTCATTCAAAATGGCGGAGAAACCCCGCGCGAATTGGCCTACTGCTCGAATTTCCCTACTGCTTAGCTTGAATTCTGGCGTCTTAAACTCAATCTCTTTGAAACATTTCGTTCTACCTTATGTATGAGTAACTTGGAAACTTCTTTCGGCTTGTCCTGCTTGTTTATCCTGCTTGTTTATCTTGTGTATCCTGTTTTTCCTGCCTGTTTGTCCTGCTTGTTAATCCTGTTTGTCTCGCTTGTTTATCCTGTTTGTCCTGCTTGTCCAGGTTTGACTTGACAACTGAAAGAAACAAGATGAAAATACAATTAAGAACAGAAAGTAATTGTACTGCAAACATCTTACAAAATACGATCTAATATCGGTTCAGCGTTTAAACCCTCGCACGTACAACGGGAGTGGAGGGTGGATGCCATGGTAACCCCTTGCCATGGTAACCACGTAATGATATACAAGCTTACCCAATTCAGATACTTTAGAATTCTTCGTTGTAGTGATAATTTCCAGTTTGTTAAGTAACATTGTAGACTGCTTGCAGTCTGTTTTCTCTCTCGAAATAATCTGGAGCGCGGAGAGCTCAGTGAGCGCGGAATCCATACCGCCATTTTGTGCTTTTTTACGCGCATGCAGGGATAAACGCTCGACGGTCCTAAGAGAAAAGGCGAACTGCAAGCAGTCTAGTAAAATTGCAGTATTCATACCTTTTAACATCCCATTATTATTTTGAAATAATTTTGTATCGATTTATACTTTTTTCTGACGTCATCAAGAAATAGTGAAATCCAAGATGGCAGATACAATTGTACAAGATGGCGGATTTAATTTAACGACGTCATTCAGACGTCATAATAAATAAATCACGTGTCACAACAGACGAAAACAAAACAAGATACCAATCAGAACTCGAAGCAAATACATGTAGCCGGCGCCAAGCGCGGGAAAACGCGTGCGACCAAGTCACGATTGGTTTTAGTTTGGCATATGATTGGTTAAGAAAGTGGCGCGAGTTTTTCGAACCAATTGCAATCAGAGAGCGTAGTAAAGCAAAACCTATGCAAACACATATTACTTTCGACACTCAATTGAAAAGCGCTCTATACTGTTAATGATGGCTAGCAAAAAGGATCGCTATATAACGTAGAAATTCAAACCCAAAAAAATCAAGTAACTTCCGTGATCTCCCGCGATTAGTAAGAAACCAGCCTGCCAAGCATCAGAATTCAGCTCAAAATGTCCCTATTTTGTAATTATCTCCATGAAGCTTGATTCGCAAGCTTCATGATTATGCAAACAAGTAATGCCCTTACGCGGAGTTTATCACAATAAATAGACAATAATCCATGTATAATTAAGCATTTGATAGTCTAGCGAGCTACTAAACTGAGAAAAGCTACGTTCAACTAACCAATATTCTTGTTAAAAAGAAAGCCAAACTTGGTTACTAAGAATGCTAGTTTGAGACGTCAATTCAAAATGATCGCTAGAGAACAGAATAGTAGTCAAAGACATTTGACAAATATTTTTCGAATATTTCCAAATATTTTTCCAGTGATCACCAAAGTTAAATTCAAAATGCCTTGTTGCCATGGCACCATCTTGATACATTTCTGGTATAACATGACTGCCAGGAAAAAGTCGTGTCTGTGTCAGTTTCGGCTTTTTTTTCGGGCTGTAGAATCACAACTTGAAATAAAACAACGTTTAACACGTTTTGTTTTTAATAGCTGTAGTTTTTTTTCCAGTGGCTCGCTAAACATGCGACAATACGTGAAGCATACACAATGTACAAAAAGATTCAACTCACCATTGATGGTTTAGGCATGCGCAGTGAACAAACTCTTAGTCATCCTCTTCAGTGCTGTTAGCTTCTGAGTTGTCCAGAATTTTCAGTGAGCACCTGGTAAAATAAATAAATAAAACATTTAGTTCAAACTGACGTACAATCTGTTCGTTTATCTTAGCACTTAAGATTTACTTTCCCCTACAGCTCATATTTCTTGACGATATTCTTTTTTTGCACAGGGAAAAGATTGATTGCAAGCCCGTGAGATCAGCGGTTTAAAAATTGCAGAATACCCCGCGACTACTATAGCTCAATGCAGTGTTCGATTCGGTTATTCATCAAATACTGTCTGGTTACTCGCAGCTACTATATTTATCTGACCTTAGATAGACCTCTGACGCTCTATTGACAGCGTAGCCAGTATCCAGTGCGCGGGATACGCAGAAACAGCTATAGTGGCGGGGTATTCTGCAATTGCTCCATATAAACTGATGATTTGCAACAAAATATGACAAAGTAGGTTTACAGTGGCGGATCCAGGGGGAGGGTCGGGGGATCCGGACCCCCCTATCAGACCTGAGGAGTTTATTGCTTTCTCCATCATATAGCAAAACCATCTCCAGGATCCACCAAAATGCTCTTTTCAGAGCCTGAAATCTCAAAAAATGTTCTGGGGGAGGCCTCCAAACACTAGCTCCCCTTCGCGCCTTTTAGTAATAATATTAGAGAGCTTAAGCACAGACGTTTTTGAGCCACGGACGGCAACCGGAAGGCGAATGTTCTTCTTTTTGGCGCGCTTTCATCCCCACCAATGGGTTGAAAAGTCTTCGTATTAGCATTTACAATTTGACAGTACGGAAGAAAAGTCGACAATACACGCCAAAGAAGAGAACACTCGACTTCCGGCTGCCGTCCGTGTCTCAAAAACGCCTGTGCTTGAGCTCACTCAGTACTGCCGTCTACTTCCAAAAATTATCCCTCTACTTCACATTTTCGGGAAAATCCTGGGACCCCCCCTATAAAAAATTCCTGGATCCGCCCCTGGTTTGCTTGCTTCAACAACAAGACGTGGTCTTTATGATCAATACGATTGGTACTGAAATGATACACCAACACAGCCGTCATAAATGTACACAAGAAGCAAACTTGAATGTCGTTATAGTTTTCACTTTGGAACTATTCAGGTATCACTTTTAAAATGTTATGAAAATAGGGTGAACAAATATAATTTCTTCGTGACATTAAAACAAAACAAATACTGTGGGCTTCGCGTTCTGATTGGTTCATTGCGTTTAATTTCCGTTTGTGATTGGCTGGAGTGATTAACCCTATTATGCCTAGGGGTGGGGGGGAGGGGGTGGGGAGGGGTGGGGAGGGGGTGGGGGAGTGAGTTGGGGAGGGCGTGGGGGAGGAGGGAGGAGGGGATGGGGGAGGAGGGAGGAGGGGGTGGGGGAAGGGGGGAGGGGGGCAGAAAGAGACCGCGCTGATTTCAAACTTATGCAACTTAAAGGGACACTGTCCTGATTTTAGCATGATTTTGGGAAGCTCAGAAACATATCTAAATCATAGGAAGTTGATCAATAATGGTTTGATTCTGTAGAATAACACTCGACAAATGACAGGAACCCATTAAGAAGTGAGGATGACAAACGGCAGCGAGGATGGAAATGGATTGCAATATGGATTTTTGAAAAAAACGTCAGGATGTCAGTTTTTCAAAGTTTCAAATTTGGCTCGGAAATCTTTGAAATTTTGCAAAATTTTTGTTGCAGTGTGGAATTTCTTGAAGAAATTGCTTTTTATCATTTAGTTAGAGTTTATTAAGTTCTTATTTCATAGATTTAGGGACCATTTCATGCATTTATAACAGTTTTGAGCAAATACGCCGGGACAGTGTCCCTTTAAAACGTATTCAAGCAATAATAACCAAACTTAATTCCTGACTTGTCCTAAAATTATCGAGACGCCTTTTGGTGCGTCAATTTCTTGCTCACGTGACTTGACGTTTCCATGGTAACCATGTTTTGACCGGCTGCTTTACGCAAATTCGTTTTTCCGTTTTTCCGTTTTTTCCGATTTAGCTTTTGGTTTTAATGATATTTTGTTAAATTTCATCAACTGTGATGACTTTTTACCATCAATTATGGCGATTTTCTGACAAAATTTGAAATCCAAGATGGCGGAATACGAAAATGATGACGTCATTTTGTTGTAATATGAAGTCATAATTGACACGAACCTCCCATTTGGATACTATCTATTTGTTTGTTTGCTTCCGTTTTGTTGTATTTTTGGTTGTTTTTATTCCCTTTCAGTACCTCTGGACTTATTTTTGCCAACTGTGGGTACTGAACTTCATGTGATTTCAACGCAGAGAAATGTGGATAAAATAAGCCCAAATTGGTTAAATTGGTCTAGGATAAACCAAATCAAGAAAAGCAACACACAGTTTTTTTGACACTATAAAGGTGGGGTATATCCCAGCCCCCCCCCCCCCCCCCCCCCGCCCCCCAGAGAGCTTGCTACGCAGGCTAGTGAATGACAATTAATCAATAAGAACTCACCATGCATTCAGTCAGTGTAGTACTCTTGGCGTTCAGAAGCTGAGGTTGACTGTCCGACTACGTACATGTGACATTCTGAAAATTAACGTAAACAGATCAATTACCAACAATTTGACGAAGAGTTTCCGTGTGACAATTACAGTGTGTGTAAATGATTAGTAGCACACAATTTTCAGACCAAAATAGGTAAAAACCCATACCCTTTGGGGTGGCACAAACCTTTATAGCTTATAAAGGGGAGTATACCCCCTCCTCCCCCCTCCTCCCCCCCCCCCCCCCCCCTCCCCCCCAGACACTCGTAGATAGAGAGAATTTACTTTACGATAACCGTACAAATTGGCAACTACTGTGTACTAATTCTTAAAATGTACTATAGCCTGTGAACAACACACGCGTAGAACATATTGTATATTGTATACACGCGTGCAAACAAAATAAATTAATATTACTTTACGAGGAAAACTTCTGAAACTTTACTGGTCAAATTTTGACTCGCGCTTTACGATTTCATTGTGAAACAACACAAATCAAATGTCACAAAATATAGAACTGACAACAAAATCTAATCGCGGAATTAATCGAGAAATCAAACTATCGAAGTGTTCGGTAGTGAGCGACAAAGGGTCGGCTCGTCATGAATTTAGTTCAGCAGAATATTCATAAGCGGCTTACATGGTTGCTTTGAAGAGAAACGTTTACACTTCCTACTCTATGAATTACCGACCAACAAAACTATAAAGAGGAACTAAATTCACCAAAAATTAATAGTAAAACTCTCCTCTAACGGCCTGTCTGACTAATATGTAGAAATAGGAAATAAAACTGACAAATATTAAACGTTCTTACCTTCAGTTATAGAATGAATGAGGCGTACATCAGAAATACCAACGCGGGCCTTTCCTGAGGTGTAAACATATCTCGTTTCAAATCCACAAATGTCTTCATCGTAGTTTATAGTTATTATAGCTGAATAGTAACCTCTGTAGCCTTGAATTTCACGTTTAACGAAAGCTTTAAACGTCTTCGAAGCGCACTTTGTCGTCGAGCATCGAACACGCTGAACCGAAGGTGGGAAAGGAAAACCTGAATGTATAATTAATATTATGATAATCCAGGGAAAATGTACAAAAATAGAAAGTGATTACCATTTCTCACGTGAGATGAAGATCGAAACTGCGTTAAGAAATCAATTGATTCGGAAACTTTCTTGAAATTCTTTTCGGAAATAAGTATCAGGCGATATTCCGCGCGATTTCACAGGATACTTGTAAAATTAAGAGTAGGTCCGAGCATAGTTAAAGCCAGTTAAAGAAGCTCAAGGAAATCGCGATGTTGCATAGCTTGTGCCCAGAGTTATCTAGTAATCGCAGTTTCTTAGTTTCAAAACAGCAAAATTTTAATATGGTATTGTGGATGGCATAGTAAATTTTCTATTTTGTAATGTCGCTGAAAACATCACTGCAAGCACCAAAAAAAATCGTAAATAATTTATTTTATATTGCACATAACCCTGAAATGTTAATTGTCAACACTCGGTCCTTCCACTACTCCGGAAAATTAAAACAGTACGTTTCTCATACTGAAATAAATTAAGACGTAAACTAATCAGTTAATCGAACGATACATCGATCGACATTAGTAAGTTCGGTGCCAAAAGCTCTCAATTAATTCGCAATCCACGCGAGGGTTGGTTTGCCGAAACTGAACTTTTTGATTTTAGATTCGACTGATAAAATATTGTTATCCTTAATTCCTTTATTTTCTTAGTTTGAAGGAGTCTAGCGGACAGTACTAGAAGAATACACAACTAATCTTTATTCCTCTTTCAACATGGCCGACCCCGAAGCTACATTCCTGCGGTCTGCCGCTGACCAACAGACCGCTGACCAACATCTCCCCCTTTTACGGAAAAAAAATGTATAACATAGTATAACCAAACAAAACAAAAAAAACCTTAAGGGTATGCTATATCGTTCGAAAATGTTCCCGTGATACTCCTGGATGATGTTTCTAAACATCTACTTGAGGTGATAGTCTTTAAATCTTTCTGGAGTTTTGACTTCCCTGCCAGATCTTGTCTGTCTTGCCGAGGTGTGCGTCTCCTGTTGTTCTTTGTTGGCTTGAACCGTTGGTTCCTTTTCCGCTTGCCCGTCAACTGTGTTTGTTTTACTGATCTTTTCAGCTGGGGATGACGGGTACTGGCTGTCGTGTCTCTGCGGTGCGGGGGAATTGTGGGTGATTTCCTTGGGCGGACTAGGGTGGGCTGGTTGATTGATGTTTGGTACCGATGTTGGGTATATTCTCATCTGCCCCGTGACGTGTGTTTCGCCTGACTTTGGTTGGCTGTCAGTCGACGGTGGCGCTGCGGGTCTCAGCTGGATTCTGTTTCTTCTGATGTTGATTCCGCGTGGGGTTCGGATTGTGTATGACCTTGTTGCCTCATCTGCCTCGATAATTTCCCCATAGTTCCATGGTTTTCCGCGGTGGGTTAGCCGTGGCTTGGCATATGCATAGTTGCCAATGTCGAGTGGAATTTGCTGTGCTCCTGCTGTCTTGTCATAGTACACTTTGGAATCATTTCTTTTCCTGATGATTTCCTGCTTTACAACTTGAAAGTTGACCATGGATGGAGCTAGGATTTGTTCTGAGGTAGGTAGTGTGGTTCTGGTCTGTCTCAAAAACATGCGCTGAGCTGGTGAGTAGGTCTGACCCTGTGGGGGGGGGGGGGGGGGGGGTGGGTGTTTCTGTACATCAGCATCGCGTCGTGAAAGTCGTTTGCCTTTTTCAACATGGATTTTGTGACCTTGACAGCTGCTTCAGCTCTACCATTGCCTTTTGGGTGGTATGGCGAGGACGTGGTATGCTTGAATCCAAACTCCACTGAGAACTGTCTGTATTCTTTGCTTATGAACTGCGAACCGTTGTCAGTGTGACAGTTCACTGGAACGCCATATCTTGCAAAGTGGGCCTTGGTTCTCTCGATGATTGTGGCAGACAGGGTGTCTTCTAGTTTGTCTACTTCTATCCAGTCCGAGAAGTGACAGACGGTAACTAGATAGTTCTGCGTTTCGAGTTCACAGATGTCTTGGCTAACTATTTCCCATGGCCTCGTAGGTATGGGTAGAGACCTCATTGGTTCCTTTTGGGCTGATTGACCGTATTGGGCACAGGTGCCACAGGATTCACACGCGTCTTGAATGGCTTTCCTCATTCCTGGCCAGAACAGAACTTCACGTGCCATGCGTATGTTGGATTCCGCGCCAAAGTGGTTTGCGTGTATCTTGGAAAGCATGGTTTTGTACATTGATTGAGGGACCATTACTTGTGTGCCTTTGTAAATTACGCCGTTCTGTACTGACAGTTCGTCCCTGTAGTTCCAGTAGGGGCGTAGTGATTCTTCCATTTTTATTTTGTCTTCTGGCCATCCATGTATGATGGCGTCTTGTAAGGCCATCAATGTGGCGTCTTTGCTTGTCTCTTCCCGTACTTGGCTCTCGGTGTTCTCTGTTAGCCTTGGGTTCTTGTCTTTGTGTGTAGCTGCCATCTCTGTGCGGAATACTTCGAAATATGTTACTTTTGCGACTATGGGGTCTGGAAGGGCTGCCCGAGAGAGAGTGTCGGCCAGGTAGAGGGTCGGGCCTCTCTTGTAGGTTAGCTTAAACCGATAGCGTTGCAATTTCATGATCATCCTCTGTAAGCGCGCAGGAGCCTTATTGAGGGGTTTTTTCATGATGGTTTCCAGTGGCTGGTGGTCGGTGTGAACTGCTATGTCAGACTTGCCGTATAGCCACTGGTCGAATTTCTGGAAGCAGTTGCAGATAGCCAGGCACTCTTTCTCTATTTGTGAGTAGCGTTGTTCCGTAGGGTTCATACTGGAGGACGTGAAGGCCACTGGTTGGAGCTTGCCCTCGTCATTGGGTTGGAGGAGTGCTCCACCGACTGCGTAATCACTGGCGTCCGTCTGTAGTACGACCGGCTTGTGGAGATTATAGTAAGCTAGGACTGGAGCTGATGAGATCAGTTGCTTTGCTTTCTTGAAGGCTTTGTCTTGTGCTTCAGACCAGTTGAAAGGAACAGCGTCCTGGGTTAGCATTCGTAGTGGTTGTATTTCTGTGCTCAGGTTTGTGCAGAATGGCGAGAGATAGTTCACCATTCCGATGAACCGAAGTAGTGCTGCCTTGTTTTGTGGTGTTGGCATCTCAGTTATGGCTGCTATCTTGTCTGGATCCGGTTTCATTCCTTCGTCAGAGATTATTGTTCCCATGAATTTTAGCTCTTTCAACTTGAACTGAAATTTCTGTGCATTGAGCTTGATGTTCTTCTGTTGACAGCATTCCATCAAGGCGACGAGTCGTCTGTCGTGATCTTTCTCAGCTTCTGTAAAATCTTTGCCCTCTCCGAATACTAGGATGTCGTCTGCTATACATATGATGCCGTCCAGACCTTCAAGTGCGGTTAGCAGTCGCATCTGGAACTCTTCCGGGGCACTTTTAATTCCAAAGGGGAGGCGACGCCATCGGTATCGTCCGTATGATGTGTGCATAGTTGTCAGCCATGATGATTCTTCATCGAGAGGGATGTGAAGAAACCCTTCTTTTACATCAACTAGTGAGAAGCATTTCGCTGCACTTAACTTGTGAAGCTGTTCGTTTAAAGTGGGCATCTGGTGTATCGGGCGATTGATAGCCTTGTTTACTGTTTGGCTTGGGTCTATACACACTCTGAATTTCTTTGGCGTTTCTCGTATGAGCTCGTTGGAGCACCAACTTGTTGGATCGGTCACCTTGGCTAGAACACCTGCCTCGACATATCGGTCTAGGGCTTCTTTCTCCTTTTCTCGTTTCGCTACGGGTATTCTGTGGATCGGCATTTGAACTGGCTGTATCTTCTCGTCCAATTGAAAGTGGACTGGTGGGCCCAGGAGCCCGAGGCCTTCAAAGCTGTCGGCGTACTGAGTAAGTATGTCTTCTTTTCTCAGGTTGCCCGGTGGGGGAAGGTTGTGGTCGGAAGCAACCCTGATCGGCGCTGAGGGTGAGGGCGAAGGTTGACACGGGTCAGTGGTGATCTCGTGTATTTGTTGTAGATGATTGCAGGTCAAAGATGTTTCTGTGTCGTGGGGTGATTGTATGCTGTTTTGAATGACATCATCGACATTTGGAGGTGACGTTTGGAATCCTGGGAGGCCTTCGGAAGTCTTGTAGGCGGTGTGGTCTACTGTCGAGGAGAGGGAATGGATCTCGTCTGCTTTTATCTTGATCAGCCCGAGAAGCTCACTGTCGCTCCCAGAGAGAAGTGCGGGCTTAAGGCCAATGCAGGAGTCTGGTAGGATTTGGAAAACAAGTGTTTCGTACTTGTCAGACTTGTCGCATACTAGTTCCACTTGGCCAACTGGACTAAGTGGCTTGGAGTTTCCATAGGGGTACAGAAGATATGGAGACCGCTTGATTTCTGCATATGGTAGGACTGACTGCAGTGTGTTATAAGACATTGTGTTGCAGGTTGCTGCTGTATCTATTTGGAACTTGACCGGCTTGAACGAGGACCCTGTCGCTGAAAGTGGTAGAGTTGTGAAATAGCGCTTTCCAATGCTTTTGGAGGGGTTCTCTGTATCGATGTTGTGTACTTGTGCTTCCAGCGCGTATGTAGTGAAACCATAGTCGTGCTCTTCTGGGTGATACATATCAGTATAGTGGACGTCTCTTGGTTGAGGGGGTCCGCGGGTACGTGGATAACCCCGCCGACCGCGCTGGTTGTAACTCCTTGTTTGTGGTCTTCCCCATGCTTGTTGTTTCCGATTGTTGGGGCCGGACGCTTGAGGTTTCTGGTCCCCCAGGCAGACTCGGGCGAAATGATCGTTGCCACCACAGTTAGTACATGTTTTGCCGTTTGCGGGGCATTCTTTCCAGGGATGCGGTCCTCTTTGGTCACCACACCAAAAACAGGTTCCTGGTTCTCGTCTTAGTCTCATCTGGCTATGTCTGAGGCCCGTCCAATTGACTTCCTCTACAATCCCTTTAGCCGACGAGTCAGCTATCAGCTTGCTTGTTTGCTTCGCAGATTCTATAGCTTTCGCTTCTGATACTACATCTGTCATGGTTTTCTTTGAGTTGTCGGGCTTGATATGTGTTTTGAGCAGCTCGGTTCTCATATGCTCTCCACTGAGGCCAAAAATGAATTTGTCTCTTGATAACTCGTCATTAAGCGTTCCGTATCCACAAAGGCTGCCAGCTTGTCTCACTTTCACCCCCCACTCTTGGATTGACTCGTGTTTCGCTTGATATGACGTCCAGAACTTGAATCGATCGGTCAAAAGCGAGCTCCCTGTGGTGCCTGTATAGTGGGCTCGTAATTTCTCCATCCAGATCCATGGTTTGTTCTTCTCTTCATCTGTTATCTGCGGGTCTATTGTGTATCTAAGAACGGACAAAGCCTCGTCGGGCAGTGAGGATCGTAGGGCAGATATTTCAAGTAGAGGACTCTTGTAGTGCGCCTCGCGTGCTGTGACGGGGTCTTTGGTCAAGTCCCGATAATTTGCTTGTATACAGTAGTCATTGAAGCGAAGCTCAAAGTTCTTGAAATTTTCACTTACGTTGCCAGCTAGCTTGAGCTCTGGTCTTTTCGGGTGCGACATCCCACTTCTGACACCAAGTCTAGCGGACAGTACTAGAAGAATACACAACTAATCTTTATTCCTCTTTCAACATGGCCGACCCCGAAGCTACATTCCTGCGGTCTGCCGCTGACCAACAGACCGCTGACCAACAAAGGTAGAGGCTTATTCCATGTCATAAATCGGCATTTTAGGGCGTAAAGATTTAGCGCTAAATATTTGATGTAGACAACAATTAGAGCAGACCATGTAAGTCCTCTTATAACTAATTGGATCTGGCATTTTAGAGTTTCAAAATAATCTTATCTGTAGTTACTGATGGCAGAAAAAATCTAACGCCGATTTTGAAATGGCTCAATTTCAACGTCGCATTCCAGTCGCGTCAAATATAATGCAAGCCGCAGAAATCTCGCTAGTATTACTTGACTATATTGCGCTGATTTAAACTAGTTTTCTTGGAGTTGAATTATATTAAACGCGACTAAAATGCGACTCAAAATGCGACGTATAAATTACATTGGGTTTAATTACAGGAAAAATTGGGTAACTCGTGTAACACTAACTTCATAAACGCCAGTTTACTTATTTCTTTGGTCAACAACCGCCGGTCGTTTCCGTATAATCATGTTAATCATCTACTGATTATATGGATTTCATTTTAAGATTTCAACTGCAAACATCTTGAGTTAAAAAAAAGAAAAACAGGCAGCTTTCAAGGATTTAATACCAAAAGTATTTTAATACCTTATTTTTCTATTATCCCTCTATTAGGATTAGAAATTGAGAAAATCCACTTATTTATAAGTTTATCGTGGGTTTAAGAGAAAATCGGTCATATATACATCTTCTGAAACTTTAGGCAACTTGATAGGGCTAAATATTTGTTACTATATATATTTGTAGACAAAAGTGAGCTCTCAATTAAACTGCAGTGCTCCTAAAACACGTAATTAATGACTGACTTTTCTATTTATTTTCGCTAATTCTCCGTAAAGTGCGTTTGAGTCGTAAACGATTTGCTTTGGCCCGGGTTTAATCTTGAACGGTTCCAGACTCTCTGTAAACTGTGAGACAATCTTTCTCTCAGCTTCGATCTCACGGCTGCGATAGCTTTTCAAAGCTTCTAAGTCAATTTGTGGTTGTCTACTCGGAGGATTAACAAGGTTTGTTTTCATGCCAATGTAGTTTAGCGCTCGATAATGAGCGAGTTCGATCTGTCTCGGCGCTTTGTAGTTCTCAGTCCACGGCGGAGCGCTCTTCACTCGTTCTTTTTTGTCCGTGCAGAACGAAATTCGCTGCCACATTTTGCAACGCATGTCCAAGACAGTGGCCGGGCGTCCGAACTCGCTTGTCTTGAAAGAGTACATCTTCTTGTACGGCACTTCAAACTGCTGACTCATCCGTTTTAGTACGCGCGAGGGGTTTTTCTCGGCGTGCCCGCCTGGCTCAGCGCCGCTCTCCAACTCGTCGCATTTCGTGGCATTTCGTTTAGTGCTCATCATGTGCTCAGAGCGCTGGCTTTCAAACGCTAAATTCCAACGCGTTGATTTAAAAGTATTCACTACAGCCTCCTGCTCTTCGGCAATTTTTGTACTTCTCCGTAGATGACTTAAAAACCTCTTGGCCACTACAACTTGGTCGGCTTCCATCTCGGAGACAAAGTAGTCCGTTTGTCTTTTCAAGCGCCCCAGCTGCTTTGAAAGTTCTTTTTCTTCCATGACATTCGCTCCGAGATTTCCCGTTTTAATCTTGCTCTTGTCTCCCATGTTCAATTTTGCGCGGCTGTCTGATTACTGAACGTTAACACGTATCTGGCGGCGAACTTGTCTGTATTAGCTTCTAAACGTCAAGTCACTATGCAAACATCAGGTTTCATTGCAAAGTCATTTTAGTGCCAAAATAACTCGTCTTTTAGTTGATTAGGCTAATCCAACGTTCCGTTGACATAATGCTGTCATGGTTGCATTATATGCTTTCCTTTGGGCCGCGATATAAAGCGAATAAATAATTATGTTTTGAATATTCCAACTAAGTCCAATAATCTAACTCTGTGGTCGGTTGCTACGAGAAACGAATATTATTTTCATCGGCACCTGATTGTGAAGTTACAATGTCGATATATTCTGGTATAGAAACAATAATACAAGCTGCCCAATCGCGTTTCCCCAAACAAGTGCTTTAATGAGATATCAGTCGCCTAATCGGCCTCCGCTGACGTCATAACACCGACAGGTGTATATTTCAGTCATGTTTATGGGAGTAAAGAGACCCTCATATATACGGCACAGCAGGTGTCCGCCTGTTTGTTTGGGTAAGCAATAACACATAAATTAATTTCAATTGATTCCGCGAAAACGCTGGAAAAATCTGAAAACACCATCGGAAAAATATGGAAAAAAGCTTGTGTATACTAACACTGATAAAAGCTGATAAATAAAGGCGGCTTGTCCTATAGCAAGCTAAAAACGGATTATAGTAACACCCTTTTCGCAGGTGGATTACCCCAAAATAAATTTTAAAAAGTTGCCAACGGCTCGATTTAATTGCTTTTCTCACTTTTTATCGATGGAAAAGATTCGGCTGCAAAGTGCAACTTACGGAGAGCGGTTCCCTGCTAGCAGCAGAGTCTCCTTTTTCAAGGAAAGCGCCTGGCTAATATAAATGGCATCAGTTTGTTGAGTTCATTTGTCTCGAAAGCAATGAGCTCGAGGAAATCGGGATTAGTATTTGTGTTATGTTCTTTGTAACTGATATACGGAGAAGAGACAACAGTTTATATTTAAGGAAGACAATTACATAAAAGGTGTTGGAATTATGCAAATGAACGCGCTTCCTTCTGCGAAACAGTTAAATTATCTTTTCTTTTTTATATTGAATACGCGGTATAGAGGCATACGGTTAGTTTGTGACTCCAAAAAATCGTTTGTTTAATACAGAGTCTCAGCAAGTAATATACCGTACACCCAGTCCTCGAACAAGGCTTTCATTTCGAGTAAAATCTCGCGTCAATTATTAACATGGTTGTACCTTTTAAGTCTGTGAGTGAAACCCAAGGGTGTGATCATTCAAATATGGAAGTTATTAAACAGCCTGACTTTCATGTGGTGCTGTTTATTATGCTGTACAAGGTGGCTCTAACTTTTAAGTCTGTGGATGAAACCCTAGTGTGTGACCATTTAAATGGAAGCTATTGAGCGGTATGTTCATGTGGTGCTGTTTGTTTTTAAATATTTTGGTATTTTTTAATTTTAAAATTTGGCACTCTTGATATTAAAGGCTTAATCACCATAGAAACAAAAAAACATAATATGGAGACCGGTACATGTTTTTAGACATTCGTTACCGGTAAATGAATTGAACGCAGTATATATATATGAACGCTGTATTAAACAAATATGAAACTATGAACCAATATTTAAAACATGCTCAGGCATCAGTCATGTCTGGTATTCCATTGTGACCGAAACAGCCGAAAAGCCATAATTCATGTGTACGGACGGCTCATGTATCTTTAAAATTTTAACCACAGTTTGAAGTTCGTGTTCGTAATCTGTCTCAATGATATTCCCGCGCAATCTTAACAATTCTTGTTACTGTTTGAATTGATTTATTATTTATTACTTCTTCGGTGTTTTTCTTCCTTAGCAAGCTAAATTATCTGACTCTGCATCGAAAAAAAAATTATTGATATATCCACGTATTAACTCTTTCACTCCCAGAATCAAGCATCAAGTCAATTATTGTGTTTCTAATTTTTACGTATGTGGATAAAACCCTAGTGTGTGACCATTCAAATGAAAGCTTATGAGCAGTACTTTCATGTGGTACTGTTTTTCCATATCTTGCAAAATGAAATTTGAGGGTTTTTTTCAATTTTTGAGCTTTGACACTCTTGGGAGTGAAAGGGAGTGAAAGGGTTTTAAAACTTAACATACGATAGCTCCTTCAACATACTCAGTTTTCCTGCATGTTTCTCCTGGGTTTTTTTTTATACCTTAGAATACCAATCTTTATAGCTATTATGCTGTACACTAGGTGTCCTTCGGTTGGAAGGTAATTTTGTATATCGAAAAACATACACTCGAAGTTCCCGTAAGCGGGAGAGTTAACTTAAGAGAGTATCCGCTCAGAGAGCTTCGACTGTAACTTAATTAATATCACAACAGCTGCTCTAAGGCGTATAGCCCGCGAGTCTCTCCCCGAGCACTCAGAAAACCCGAGCTGAGAGCCTGCGAGCATCAGGCATATGGTATACAATACAGTGTATTATAAAAGAATCATTTAGATGAAATAATAAAATCCAGGATTACAGTCCAAGCTCTCCGAATGGTCGACACTCTCGTAGGCGGACAGCTCTACTTACGACCGCCTTGACAAAACCGTGTTTAAACTCTAGCTCATACAAACTCTGTATTTTACACATTCCCGTAAGCGGCCAGCTCCAGTTGCGGACACTTTTTCTGCTTCCCGCCGGTGTCCGCTTACGGGAGCTTGCAACAGTATAGTAAAGGTAAAATGAATGAATGATTAATCTGATGAAGCCTACCTTACCCGCTCATGATCATTAACACTTTACATCACCACTAGCTATAGCCTTTTTAGTTCACTTGCTCCCACTATTGGCTCCCACTATCGGCCCATATGTGACCTTTGCGATTCCAGTGCAAACGCTCTACCATGCACTGAGCAATGAAGCCACTGGGAGCTGGTCAATTGTATACTGCGCGCAGCTTAGGCCAGAGGTTAATGGACATGCAACCTTTCAGCGGGTACCACCAAATAATGCAATATTTAGTTAACTCATGAGAAACGGTGCAACCAGTTAAATAGCCTTACAATACAAAGAAAACGTTACCAGTTTGAAACATAAAACACGAAATAACCTTAATTCTGCTCTCACTAACAATTCTGGGTGAAAATATCGAGAACAAAGCGAAATTAGAGGGAAAACGTACCTTAAATATCACAACATTGTGCATGACCAATGACCCGAAAACAATAACCGAAAAACAAATTAGAGCCGGGTCAATAACCACATTGGCGTGCTTTCAGTCGATTCAGTCGACATAAATCTAGTGACAAACAAGTTTTCAATTTAATAGTAACACTGTCGAATACAACCAATAAGGGATGTTTCCCAGACAAGATCTCTTCGGGCGTTTGGCATGTTTGGTTCTTTGCTTCATTCTTCAATTTCGTAGGAAGGATAGAGTGTCGTCTGTGGACAACACACCACCGACGAGAGCGGATTTCACGACATGTGGACTCACAGTAGAAGATAAAGAAAAATTCCTGGCAGAACATAACAAATTTCGCGGAATGGTTGATCCGCCTGCGGCCGATATGGAATATTTGGTAAGGAAATCATAACAGTGAGGTATTTTTAACGAGGAAGGTTTAAAATGTAACTTGTAATATTCATATGAACAATTTTCTATGGAATTGATGACCGTAAAGACTCTAATAACCTCCCCCCTCTTCCTCTCTCTCTCTCCTTCAAGCCTCCCATCTAGCATTTCATTTTAATAAGCCCCACCCCCCGCTCTCTCTATGTTAACCTCCTACCCAATAAAGGCAAGTAATGAACAGGCAAACAATAATTTTGAGGTATAGCTGCATGTTTGATATAGTTATTCTTCCACCACATTTATTGTAACTTTTTGTGTAAATGTAGTATTAAACAGAAATAAACTTTAAACTGTCCTCTAGCGCTACAGCCTCCTATCTATTAAGCCCACCCCCACCCCCCCCCCCCCCCCCACCCCCACCCCCACCCCGCCCATCCGGGCTTTAACGGTCTTGTATATGTTTGACGGGCTTTCTTTATCCCTCTTGCGTTCATCGTGACCGAACTCGCTATAATGAATAAAATATTTGATTTGGTTGTTAGTGTCGCGAAAAGATAGTATAATGGCTGAAGCCTTTTGATATGTTATATCACGATATAATTATGCCATGTTTTGGAACGGTCAAAATTACCTTGGCAGATATCAATTGTTCGAGGGGACATTTCACTAATGAAAACTCCCGACTAGTTTTTCATCACACTTTAATCCGAATATTTGAGGCAGTTTTAGGCCTGCTTCCGAACAGAAATTTCACCGAAACGATCCGTTGGGTGCCCCGTTGACATACTCATCTATCCTGTATATACTATATCAACTCCGAGTTGATAATCAACACATCGTAAAGTTTCGAAAGTAACGACCCTCGTTACTTTCGGAATTAGCAGCCTTTGGGGCTCGCTACTTTCGGGGGGGGGGGGGGGGGGGGGCTCGCTACTTTCGGGATTTATTAGCAGCCACAAAGTTTTGACGTTACTTTCGGGGGTCGCTACTTTCGAGGGGTCGTTACTTTCGGAACTTACGGTAGTGTTTCACTTGCCCGCCGACGCAGCACCACAGTTTCATTCGGAAACTAATCACTTTATTCTGTATCCTATCGTTTATCCTATCCTTTATCTTACAGTTTTGGGACGATAATCTCGCCAACTTAGCTCAGATGTGGGCAAATAAGTGTATATGGGATCACGGGTTTCTGACGTTTGGTGACCAATATCTTTATCCCGTTGACTTCAAAGGACAAATAGGTATGTATAATTAACAATTATTCCATTATGAGCGCTTGTTGGATATGAGAGGATTATAATCAACTCGGCGCTTACGAAAAAGATGGCGCTTGATAGAAAGTTCTTTCAGGTAAATATATTCCTTGTACAATCTTCTCTAAAGTCGTGTATACTATTATGACAAATACACGACTTTAGGTTAACGGGAAGATCCAAAATAAATGTGCAGCTGAGACATTATATCCCTTGTACAAGTGAAATAGAGCAAGGATTTCGTTGCCGGAAATGACCTCTCTGGAAATGACCACACCCTCAGTGAATAGTGTCGGTCCCCGATAAATAGATTCGGCTATGGATTTGAAAATGTTGTTGATATTTGATTGGCAGGTCAAAATCTCGCTCGCCAGACTGATAGGCTTGAGAACCCAGAAGACCGCGTGGAGAGATGGTACCTAGAGTACAAGCAATACACGTACAACAAGTATCCAAATACTTGTAGACGTGCGCCATGTGGACATTACACTCAGGTAATAAACATGCTATACACACGTAGCCTACACCGCAGACATTCCTCAGTTGCTGAAGAACGAGGAGAATAGACCTTTCTCCAAAATGGCCGCCGCAAATTCCAAATTCATATTAAACTGAGCGGAAAATCAATACCAGCACCTGAAAGATCAACTCTTGTTTGGTAATCATACGAAGTTTCGTTAGGTTAGGTTCTACCTGAATCGAGAAAACTGAAGTTGAAAAGTGGAAAATTTAGAGATGTTTGTATGACTGGGGGTATACGCCATACCATAATAATTATCATATATTTCTGCTAAAAACGATACGTACTCACCAGTTTAACTGCACTTAATTCCTCTTTAGCTTGCATGGGCAACTCATAAGTATGTTGGATGCGCGATAAACGTATGTCCTACCTTTAATGATGACTTTTGGAGGAACAATAGGTTCCAGGAAGGGACGATGGTTAATTGTGACTATGGTCCGTCTACGTAAGTACCAGTTCTTGTTGTTATACTATGTTAAAGTAGCTACGTCACGGATGGCACATCTTGAAAAAAATGGCCAATTATTTCAAGTTCGCCATTCGCAGTGTCTTAATCTTCTCCATTCTCAACCATCCTTGTTCCTATTTGGTTTAGTACACCTCTTTGGTGTTTTTCTACCTAAGTTAACTATTATTTTGAGGCTTTCTTCAATTTGAAGGTAATTTTTCACCTTTGCTCCTTTAAACTAAGAGATTATGAATGGGCAATGCTCTTCTTATATTAACAATGCTTTCTGTCCCCCACCTAAAAAAAACAAGGTCGATATTATCTGTATTAGTAAAGTTGTGGCGTAGAACGTAAGGTCACAGAAAGAAAGAAACAAAACAGATCGAAATCTACCAATCACAATACACGGACGTGATCTTTTGAAGCCTGTTTCCTGAGACGTCCGCTAAGATGATTGACAGCAGCGGAACTCGCAAATGTTGATTGAGCAGAGTTCGCATGTTATTGAAAAGTGCAGTAACAAGTAAGAATGAAATATTCAGTGTATGCAGGAGCATATCATTCCCGGAGCTTCCATCTCCCTTATTGGGCCAATGACGCGGCGTAGTTACACCTTGAGCTAGTTTTAGAATTACTTTTGCCGCGAAAATCACCCGTTGCGAGTACGAGGACGAGGTTGTCATTCATGTTTCAGATTGAAAATAAAATCAGGAATGGACGAGAGGAACGTGGAATAAAACTAGAACGGCGGAATGTCGTCACTACGAATTATCAGTATTGTATCTTTTCGCGGGAGAACGATTCTAAAAATAACCGAAGGTGTAACTACGCTGTTGTCATTAATCAGTACAGATAGAGGCTCCTGGGTGATATGCTCCTGGTGTATGTTTGTTGCTCTTTCCTTTTATTTCTAGAGGTAACGTACAGGGTCAATATCCATACCAGAGAGGAACTCCGTGTTCTAAATGCGCTTCTGGTAAAGGATTCTGTTACCATAATCTATGTAGTAAGTATGAATTAAGAAGTCAATGCTAACTGTACGAGGGAACTTTCGTCTAAAGAGATTTAATCCACTTTGCATTCTGTTTTACGTATATGTAGCAAATGATTAAGGCGTAGACTCATATGGTGCATTTATACGCGTATTGCCTGAGTCGGTTGCACCGTGTTTCTACCCCAGAAATTATTATTGCACATCACTGATTGCGAGCAGAGTTACATAATATAATATTTTTCTACTTCTGCAACATATTGCGCACAGCAATATTAACGTGTGTCCACTATCTGCCACATTACGTGCAATGTTACAGAATTAGCGTCCCCAATTAGCGCAGGGTTTCCCATACGCTAGATGATTTGACACAGAAATAAAGTTATTCATTCATTCATTCATTAGATACGTTTTTTACTTCTGCAACACATTGCGCACAACAATATTAACGTGTGTCCACTATCTGCAAACACACGTGCAATGTTACAGAATTAGATACGTTTCTGCAACATTGCGCGCAACACTTTCAACGCGTGTCTACTATCTGCAACATTGCGCACAATGGCGTGCCTCACTCAGACTATATCAGAATCACTCTCTGCCAGTAGCATCCAATTTCTAACCCGAACACGGCGACCTTTCTCTTCTGAGAATAAAAGTAATAAACAGCTTCGGTTACGTCTTCTTAGCGACTCAAACCTGCTACCGTCGCCACTTTTGGTTACATAATTGTAAACACCGGAACTTGCTTGCCGCGTCAGCAATGTTGCGCGAAATGTTGCAGCGCGTGACCACGTCAACGGAAACTGTTGCGCGCATGTAATGTTGCAGTGTGCATCCGGGAGGTTAGTAGCGAGAGATCCAACAGTGAGTGACACGAGTGACAATAATAAAGTGGCTCTTCATTAACATTGAATCCATGACTTGAAAAAAGACTTGAAAAAGTGTCCGCAACTGGAGCTGGCCGCTTACAACAATGTGTAAATACAGAGTTTGTATGAGCTAGAGTTCAAACGGGGTTTTGTCAAGGCGGCCGTATTAGAGCTGTCCGCTTACGAGAGTGTCCGCTCAGAGAGCTTCGACTGTATTTTACACTAGGATAAATTTTACATTTTGAAATTTTATTCTTAAGGTAACCTTTGTTTATCTTCTTAGGAGATTGTGATAACTTCGACACAGATTGCGGAGGAACGGGATTCCCATTATCAATGTGTACTACACATCTGGATTTAATGGAGAGAAAGTGTCCAAAATTATGTAATTTATGCAGTAAGTTGACGGCAATCACCTATGGCATCATATCATGGCCCCGGGGGAGGCCTCCCATATAAAAGTGACGGGGGTGATCGTCGGAAATTTGGAAAAGAACCCCTAAAAGGTACCAAAATCTTGTTTCGTGGGTGTGGCTCGAATTCATTTTCACCCCTAACAGGTACCACCACAAAACAAGTTCCTGTCACATTTTTTCCCCCACAACATACCCTAAAAGGTACCGGAATAACTCTAACGGTAGACATTTTAGATTTTAACATCCTAAGCGGTACCAAACCACGAATTTTAACCCCTAAAAGGTACGACGATCACCCTCGTAACTTTTAAATGGAAGTCCTCCCCCCTCCCCCCGGGATCATGGCCTCCTTCGCCGTTATGCTTTGTCATAATTATGTGGGTTGAGTTTGTTGTTGGTTGGGTTCTTCGGTTTTCCTCCCTCCTCAAAAACCAACACTACTAAATTCCAATTCGATCTGGAATCCGAGGGCCACAGGTTTGTCAGTCCCAAGACTGTTAAGTGATACCCTCGTTAAACAAAGTGAGGATGACAAACTACAACGAGAATGGAAATGGATTACAATATGGATTTTTAAAAAAGTGACAGGCTGTCAATTGAAATTTGGCAAAAATGTTGTTGCAGTATGGAATTTCTTCAATAAATTGCTTTTTATCATTAAGTTAGAGTTTATTTTAAATTAGTTCTTATTCCATAAATTTAGGGACCTGATTTCGTTCTTTTATAACAGTTTTGAGCAAATACCCGCGGAACAGTGTCCTTTAAAGCATTTGAAAGTTTTTTAGTTAACTTGGTTCAAAGGAGCACTGGCAATTGGTCTTTGAATAAATTTGCTTACTACAAATACTGATCGCTGGTTGGTTAATACTCGATAATTTTTCACATAATTATGTTGTTTGTTTTTAACGACTTATTTTTTTTTATATTTCTCATCGCAAGAAATCCGTAAAAAAATATGTTCCATAGTTTGATCTTTTTCTCTCAGAGTGTCCTTTGAAATGTCAAAATGGTGGAACAGTGGTCACTCAAAACTGTGTTTGCTCATGTCTTTCTGGTTGGAAGGGTATGGACTGTTCAGGTAATTAACATGGAGTAGTAAGGTTATCAAGTATAAGGTAAGAGTATGGACTGCTTAGGCAAACTACATGAAGTAGGTTCCACAACACGATCTACGTTTGATTTGATGGATTGCTCAGAACTAGGTATCAAACAATGCCCAATCAATGTTCATCTTCATGACGTAACAGGTTACCATAGCAACAATATAACCTGTCAAAACACCCTTAATTTTAGATTAAAGTGCTTATAACTAAAAAACGAGCTCGGTGTTATCGAGTATTGATTAGCCTTTTTAATAAGTTTAAAAAATAATACGGAGAGGTTTCAGTTTTCCGCAAAGCACACAGGATTAAACCTGGCTTTTAAACTTAATAAAATAGAGACTACGTAACCATAGTTATTTCAAAAAGACAGAAGAGAACAATACTACACAAAATGATGCATGGTGGATAATTGTCTGTTGCATTCTTTTTAGTGAAGGACTGTCCGCCTGGTTATTATGGAGTGAACTGTGAAAGTACGTATAAACCTCGTCTAACATTGTTGCATTATTATCTTGTAATATTGTAGTTTTGTAATACATTCGAACCTCTCTTTACGGACACCTCTCTACTACGGAAACCTCAGTCTCTATTACGGACAGTTCCCTTGGTCCCGGCAAAATGCCCATATATTCTCTATAAAGAAAACCTCTATAATAAGGACCCTCTCTAAAACGGACAACGGACAAAAAATCTCTGCCCCAGAGAACAAATTCATATAAACGTAACCTCTTTATTACGGACGCTCCAGTGACAACAGTTCGTATTGAATTTAATTCCCCCTGTGTGGTTAACGGAAGCTTATATATCAAAGTTAATTTATTGTACATTGTCCATACAATAAAAGTAGCATCTGTTTCCAATCAGTTTATCGACATTTTATCGCCATCGCCTCAATGGTATTGATTTGTTTGCCGGTACACAGAGCCATCCTCGGAGAGTTAGGGGGCACACAATACCGTATTTCCTCTATTTAGCCCCCCTTCTAATAAGTCCCCCACCCCCTCCCTTCCAGGGATAAACATATGAATAAGTACCAGGCTTCCCTCTATTAAGCACTCCTCCACGGTTTCAATGTGAATTGTAAGTCTGTAATGGCGGCCACAATCGGTATCTCACGACGCCGAACAACTACGTAGAGTAAACAAGGCGAATTTCACGGTGTATTTCAACAGCACCTGCCACGTCACATAATACACAAAAAGCTTGTATTGACGGTGAATATCAGTCAGCAGGTAACTAAAACATGAAACTGTACTGTGACTTGGAAATATTTAATTAGCTCCTCTCTCCAATCTAAATAGGGGAAACACGGTAAGTAATTTGGGAAAGCGTTGCGCATTGATTGCAATTCTCACATACAGTGCAAGCGCTGCAGATACACTTTATGAAATTTTCTGTATTTTTTGCGCTGCATAAATGTAATGAAAACGGACTTGCTGAACACTGGCCCCTCCGTCTAATAAGTCCCGTCTCTGTGAGACCTAAAATTAATATCCACCCCCAGGGGGCTAAATAGAGGAAATACGGTAAGTCATTTGGAAAAGCGCTGTGCATTAATTGTAACTTTCAAATGTATCACAGGTAAAACGTTAGCAAATATGTTCTTGAAGTAAATCTCTGTTTTCAGATCGCTATGTTGACCGTAAAGGGACAGAAACGTGCGAGTGGCGAGTGAAGAATGGGCACAGCTGTGAACATCAATACATGAAGACTGATTGTGCTTTAACTTGTAGCAGTAAGGACATAACTACTTTCACTCATATTTTTGCGACTTTATCAACTTCGTGTAATGTATACAGAAAAAGGAAAAGCGTTACTCTTATGCGACAAGGCCGCATAATATAGGTCCTATTATGGAGTTCCCACGTGGTCGCACGCTTGGCTTGTAATGATAACTCGGTGCACAACTTTGAGCCAACAAGCAATGTCGTTGCATCAGTTAATTCTACAGATAACAGCTAGAGGTAGACTATCAGCGGGTCTGTCGTATTATAGAAATGCGAAGAATATTGATTGATCCTTTCTATACTAGAGCCCCATATGAAAAGGACGAGGGGTTAAAATACTCTAAAAGGGACCAAGATAGCTCAATGCGTCTCTAGTATAAAAACAGAGATGGTTTACGATCAAAATTTCGTAATCTCTGAGTCCTGGGTTTATAAACAAATGTTCGTTTGTTGACGAAAACTGTCTAACATGCACATTTCTTCACCCTCAGAGATCACTGCTGCTGCTGCAACAACACCAGCTCCTGTAACAACTCTCCCAACACCACCCCTGACAACAAGTAAGTGCCACTTCCAAACATTTAACAATTATTCGCCGAAGTGGATATTGGAGAATATTTACCGAGACGAAATCCAGGTAAGTATTCACCAATATACACGAGCCGGGGGAAAATAATTGTTTTATAATATACAAATCATAGGGAAAATGTCCAATTTCTCCCAAGAAAATTAGAAAAAAAAATGAATTGTTCAGCTGTTTTTTGCCCGAGACAAAAAATTTGAACTTCGCGGTATTTCCAAATAAGGTAGAGAGGGTATACTGCATGCCTCTGAAACCATGAGTAGGGAACCAATCAAATTGCTGGAAAATACATTATCCTGTGGTTTGTATATAAAAATAAATGATAGTTCGCACAATGCGGTTATTGGTTTAATTTTAAATCTATTTTTTATTGCTTTGTGTCACCAATCAGTGTATATATACCTAAGAAAATTATGTCCATATTTGCATACAGTCGAAGGCATCGATATCAGCGAGGCAATGTAGCTTCGATCAATTCAAGAACAAGCTGGAAAACACCGTGATTTTCTTTACGGGTTAAGGTAGATACTTCAGTGAAAAAATGAAAGCCATGAGCTCGACTTTCGTTTAAATAGGAAGACGTAATATAAAAGTGAGGTTACCTAAGGAAAACAGGCCTCATAACCGAATGAGAATAGCTCAACAATTGCCGTGAATGAAGACTTTTGTTTATAGTGTGCCTTCGTGTTTAATAAATCATTACCTTGTGAAAGATGCGTGGCGTTATGAGCACGTTGGACACCGAATCAAGCGGTCCGGGTTAGAGTGCTGACCGGGGAACGTCATTGTGATGTTTTCTCAGTGGGAAAGACACTTTACTCTCACGTCGGACGTTTAACTCAACCTGACAAAATACTGGTGGGATAGCCTGTGATGGACTAGTATCTCATCCAGGAGGAGTAGAAATACTCCTAGTCGCTCACTACTTACTTTACTATTTGTCAACAGTTTTTCCCACCACTGTTCCAGCACATGCAGAAGCACCGGTAACCACGCCTGCACCTGTGCCTGGGCCTGCGCCTGGGCCTGCGCCTGCGCCAGCGCCTGCGCCAGCGCCTGCGCCTCAAGGTATGGTAGGCACAGTGGCAAAATGAGTGCGCATGCTCGGCTGTTCTGGCGCTATGACGAAAACATAGCTCACAGAGTTCATGTTTCACTTACGAGCGCTCGACTTTGAGCGAAAACTTCACTATTGTTGCAAAGATAATTATTTTGCTTAAAAAGATATGTGAATTAAGAAGAGTCTCTCTCGGAATCGGTCTTCAAGGTGAAAACCTTAGCTGTTTCGTGACGGCCTTAGCCCGACGAAATAAAAACAAATGCCGGGAATTTAAAATTGTCGCCTTTTTGACGCCGACATGTTTCTATGGAAATGACGCGAGCGGGTTGGCGCACGCGCACTCATTTTTCCGCTGTGCCGGTATGATACTCTTTATTGAGCTACAGACAGCTTAACTAACAGACAATAAATGTCATGTGTACATGATTTGTAAACTAGAGTGGTTTTCGATTGACGGTCGGAAATACGTAGCAGTACTCGAATAAACGGCCCGTTGATTATTCACTCCAAGGGAGGCGTTTTAATCGTCATGGGGCGTTTAATTTTTGGGTTTTCCTTTTAAAATTGAAAAGACGAAGTTTATTACTATAATTGATCCTTTTATCAATACAGTCAACTCTCTCAAAGCGGACACCACTGTAACGCGGACACCTGTCTAAGGCAGACATGGTTGGCTGGTCCCGACCGAATCAAGTTTCTCTTATTTTTCTGTAACGAAACTCTCTATAAGGCGGACACCTCTTTAAGGCGGACAGCTAGAGCTGGTCCCGAGGGTGTCCGCCTTAGAGAGAGTTCACTGTATACCAAGAGCAGTATCAAGAACACACGGAAACATAATAATTCATTGACATCACTTTGAACTGCAAAGGTTTCAATTTTAGCACATTGATTGATTTACACACTGCGACCTCAAAATCTGTTAAATAAACTAAGGTTATTATTCTTATTCTTATTATAGCTTGAAATTCCAGTCGTCTCCTCGCTCATCAACCAAAAGCCTGTATAGCCTTGGGTTCGGCTACACCATAGTTAATAGAGCGAAATGGTTATGAAGCCCGGCAAATTTCAAAGGAGCAAACAAAGAAGCCAATATTTATGTTGGAAGGTCCATGACCGTGCACATCTTTTGTTTTGTGCTCATACACTATGCATGAATTACGTAACCGAAACGTTTCTATTGGTTAGTTGCTTGAACACACGTAACCACCTATATTGTATTTTGTCAGGTTTTGTGCACGGTCAACCCCCAAAATAGCGAACAAAAAAGATATAACAAAGACCTTTGCCGGGCTTCATAACCATTTCCCTCTATTAACTGTGGCTACACGTAAGACTAAAGGCTAGCGAGACAGGCGCCTGAGTCTCTCTCGCCCTGGGTTTACAATGAAAAATAAAGGTGCAACGAAACTTGAGTACAGACCAAGGAATATTGCCAATTTAATTTCTGTTTTTTTGTTTTACATTTTCAGCTGAGTGTATACTTGACCTAAATGTTGCCTGTGAAAAATGGGCGGCCTTTGGGGAGTGTGAAAAGAACGCAGAATGGATGATACCGAATTGTTGCGTCAGCTGTAAATACCACCAAGCTCCAAGAGGTAATTTCATAATATCGCATATTTCGCCCAACACTGGGTGCCAGAGGTTTTTCTTGCGCGGTTTTCTCGGCCTCCGGCCCGTCCCGACGCGACGCGAGCGAGAAAAAAACCTCTGGTACCAGGGTAATTTCGCCCATAACACGTACATCCAATTAAAGTCGACTCTCCCGTAAGCTGTTTAACGACGCAGTTTGATTTTTATGGCATTCGGTGTCCACGTGCGAGAAATTGTTTCTTTGAATATGTACGAACGAAAGCACCGTCGTGTCCCGAGGGTGCTTGTTGTGCCAGTCCCTTTAGAGGTTGAAAACGCATAGTTTCTAAATATATTCCAGTCAAGCCGACACCGACGCCGGGAATTCTGGCACTTTTTAGGTGCATGCCCGCCGGATGATCGCTACTGCAATAAATAATAATATTCAATAACATGGGAGCGAATTATAGTACTGTTCAAAAGCACTAGGTTATCGCACAATGCCACAACAGTATCACTCTTTACCCTAACAAAAATTGCTCGTGGATTTGTTTGAATTTTAAAAAAAGAAATTATTTACTTTTCAGACTGTAAGGATACAGATCCAAGCTGCCCTCTGTGGGCCTACGCTGGAGAATGTGAAGACAACCGAGTGTGGATGATGGGGAACTGTAGAAAAAGCTGTAACCTGTGCGGAGGTGAGAGAAATATATCGTACAACACGAGCACTCAGACTGATCGACGTGAATCATCCAAACACTTCAAACTTCAAATAACGGGATGGGTTTCAAAGGATTTACCAGATCATAGTTAATGGCCGGCAAGCGTCAAAGAAGCGAACAAAGATGAAGATTCATGTTGGAAGGTCCACGACCGTGCACAATCTTTCATTTTATTTCCACTCACATACTATGATGAATTACGTAATGTAATTAATCGTACGTTTCTATTGGTTAGTTACTCGGATAGTTTACACGTCAAAACCTATTGTGTTTTGTGCACGGTCAAGGCCAAAAAAGCGAACAAAAACAGGCGCAACAAATAATTTTGCTGCCCTTCATATCCATCACTCTTTATCATCATTAATCACCCCTGTCTTGTTGCGTTTAAAGATTGTAAAGACACAGACGCCAAATGTCCTTCGTGGGCTTTATTAGACCAATGCAGCTCGGGGGATAGGATAACGTTCATGAACACAAATTGTAGAAGAAGCTGTGGCTTATGCAGAGGTAAGAGCTGTTATGGCAGTGTACATATTATCTGTATCTTTTACTGTGCGTTTTCTTTGTGGACAAACCTATTTTTTCTCATCAGTACAGCTTTTCTTCCATTCATAATAAGCCCCTCCCAGCGCCCCTTTATAAGACCCCTTGGGTATACAATGTACTAGCTCTCTCATATCCCATAGTAGAAGCCAACCGTGACTTTTGTGACTTTTTTTAAGTTAAACTCTGCCTGTACCACCAAGTAGCCTCCCGTCACACTGAAGGAGGGGTAAAACCGAAAGGCAGTTGTTGGTGAACAGTTCATGATGTTCTGTTAATAAGCGGAATAGTATGCATGGCTTCTCCAAGAACGAAAGTGTTCGCCGATAGACCTAGTCACAATTGTAGAATATTGGTAATGCTGTGGTGCATTGAGTCAGCTGTGACCCGTGTCTCGTGAATTAGTCCAAACGACGCTTGATTTGTGAACTCACGATGGAAAATAATTGGCACATGATTCGCGTGACCGAGACCCTCCCTCTTGCTCAAGCCTGGTTCGTTCTCATATGGCTCCGGAATGCCTGCGATCCTATCGCATCGCATGCATCCATGCATCGCATGCATCCATGCATCCATGCATCCATGCATCCATGCATCCATGCATCCATCCATCCATGCATCCATCCATCCATGTATCCATGCATCCATATATATGCATGCATCCATGCCGATCCATGCATCCATGCATCCATCCATGCATCCATGCATCCATCCATCCATGCATCCATGCATCCATCCATCCATGTATCCATGCATCCATGCATCCATGCATCCATGCATCCATATATATGCATGCATCCATGCCGATCCATGCATCCATGCATCCATCCATGCATCCATGCATCCCTGCATCCATGCCGATCCATGCATCCATATGCATGCATCGCATCGCATATGAGAACCAGGCTTTACTTTTCGATACTACTTTATTTTCTTCTCCTGCAACTTACTGCCAGTTATAGTCAACGATATTCAAATGATTTTCTTTTTATAGTTTATGACAGAAACAAGGATTGCCCAGCCTGGGCTGCGATGGACGAATGTAAAAAATCCAACTGGACCTGGATGGTGGATCATTGTCCACGAAGCTGTGATGTTCCTTGTGAGTAATAAATTCTCAAATGTGAAAGGCGTAACCCTTTAGGTCCAAAAGTGATCATCAACTAATTTCTCCAAACAGTAACAGTACCCTGTCAAATAGACAGGTGATGAGAATAAAGAAAATCATCAACAAGGGAATTGCGTATGCAAGATTCTCTCGACTCTCTTCTCAGCTCCAGTCAGTCGAAAGTAAAAAAGTGAGACCAAGAGCGGTCGAAGACTAAGGATAAATGGTTCTTGCTGCGCCATCATAAAACTCCGATTTGAATCAAGTGCATTTTACAACCAAGTCATTTAGCGAATTAATATTAGAAGACGGGAAACTCGTCTCAGACGGAATTCCGTCTGACAAAATTTCGTCTAATATGAATTTAAGGACGGTAAAATTAGACGGATAAAGGACTTAGAGCCGTCGGAGACTAGGACGAGTATGAGGCCAGGTTACATTTCTATCCCAGATGCAATTGCTGGATTTTCACTACCAGTGTGTAACAAACAGGAAACCCGTCCTCATTTTCTCGCCTAATGTGAATTTAAGATGGTTTTCCGTCTAAGACGAGTTTTCCGTCTGATTATCTCGTCGTTTTAGACGGGAAAATGGACGGATAAATTTAAGACGGGAAACTCATCCTTCACCGGATTCATCAGTATCAGACGAGTTTTCCGTCCTAAGACGAGTTTCCCGTCTAAGACGGTTTTCCGTCTCTAATATGAATTCGGCTGCAGACAGCCTGACCCGGTGTCAGTCTGAAGGTGGCAAAAGTGAATCATCCTCGGCCGTGTGTTGCCTCCGGCCACGTAAACATACAACATACAGTTCAGAAGCTCTCTTTGCCGGGGCCAGCTCTAGTTACGACCACCATTGTGAATTTAATCCCCGCAAGCGACCGCTCCCGTAAGCGACCACGACCACTTTTGGGAATTACCACCTGGTCTTTTCCTTTGTTTTTAAGCTCTCTTAAGCGACCACTTGTTGTGCTACACATTTATGAGGCATTGTAATCATCAGAATAAAGAGACGTTTTCAATCTCTGTGACCTGTACATTCGCAAACCTCTTCACCCGCAGCTGTTATTGTTTCAGTGTGTGGCCACTTACGAAAGCCCCTCGTAAGCGACCAGCTCTAGTTACGACCACTTCTTCGAATTCCCGAGGTGGTCGCTTACGAGAGCTTAGACTATCGTAACAATATTATCGTTTAATATGCGAGTCACATCCTCTTTTTTAGTTTCAGAATCCTCGTTTTGCGGTGGAAAAACAAACGGTAATTACCAGGCTCCCACCACGTGTCAAGCGTACATAGCTTGTTCAAATGACGTCACACATCACGTGGCCTGTCCCGCGGGAAAGAAGTTCGACACGGTGAAGAGAATTTGTGAGCCTACGAATCAAGCCACCTGTACAGTGGATTGTCCGAGTAAAAAGTCGTCGAAGATGATCGCGACGTTGTGAATATGTGCTACGATCACTGAGAGAGACGTTTTGATTGGTTGGATAAATAAAAAAAAACACCAAATGTGGTCTAACATCAATTAAAATATCTAAATAATTTTCCTGGAAAATGAAACTATGTATAGAGTAGAATCAGAGGTCTATAGTGACCTCTGGTAGAATTTCGTCTTACGTACGACCATCTCGTTAACCCTTTCACTCCTAAGAGTCCTAAGTTCAAAACTGAGTTAAAAATCTTCAATGTCATTTTGCAAAATTATCAAAAATAGACAGCACCACATGAAAATACTGCTCAATAGCTTTCATTTGAATGTTCACACACTAGGGATTCATCCACAGACTTACAACAACACTTATTGACTCAAGGTTTGACACTGGTAGTGAAATGGTTAATACAAATTTTGTATGAAAATATTCAAAAGCGTCTAACATGACTGAAAAATGGCGCGCAGGGACCAACATCAAGTGTTCATCTTACAGAGGTGTCCGTCTTATAGAGGTGTCTCTTATAGAGAGAGTCGACTGTATACCTACAAGTTTCCTTGTCGTAGCTTCAATACCCTTGGCTAACCGCCCGGCGCTACTACGACTGACACTCACGCTAAGCCGTTTGAATTAAAGTGGCATGGGCAACAAGATAAAAATTAAAATTGAGAATCTCGGAACGAAAGAACTGTAAAACAAAAAAGACAAACGGATTATTCAGTTGTCTCCGAGATGGAGGCCCAACGGAAACAAATCTCGTTAATTCTCAGAGTAGACAACGTACGTTAAATTAATTTGAAGCTTTGAAAAGCTGGGACAAGAGATGATGCATTAAGTAATATTCTCACCAGTATACCTAATCACGCTATTAACAATTGTAATAAGTGGAAGACATACTCACGTGACATGTGATTGAGTACTCATCTGAAGTGTCATGTGAAGTGCCATGTAACATACCATGTGACCTGCCATGTAACGTACCAAGTGATGTGATATGTGATTGAACACTCACCAGTCTTCGTCTGCAGAGTCCAGTTAGTTAAATTCTTGCATACATTTTTAATTCTCAGCTGGCTACCCAAGGCGGGGGAGTTACTTGGCATGTAAAAATCGACCTGAAAATTCAGTGAAGTAGATTCAGGCCATCAACAAAGCGAGTGAAATTTGTCAACCAATTGCTATAACCCGCTCATTTCTTTCGCATTCACGAGTTAAAAAGGAACGGTTCTCAAATACCTAAAGGGCCTGTTTATATATGGAGAAAAGTTGTCCCTGGTAGGAGGGTCACCCTCCATACCGAGCAATCCCGGACGAGAGAACTTTTCATACATTTCTTTATAAATAGCAGCAAACCGTTTACATGAGAAATCGCAAAGTTGGCTCAGGGGGTAGGGTGACCCTGGGTGTAGGGTCACTCGCTTTGAAGGTAGGGTGACTCTGGGGGGCGGGCCAACTTTTTTCCATTTAAACACTTTGGCTATTGTTGTTTCACCTACCAGGGACACGTCGGGACATATAGAGCATGCGCGAGCGCGAGCGCGAGAGGGCTACGTTTTGGCTCGGTAAACAGGGACAACTTTTTCATATAAACGCTCGGTAAAAGATGGCCCGGGAAATACGGTAACCCTCCTACCAGTGATAACTTTTCTCCATGTAAATAGGCCCTAAGCTTATGAACTTCTAACATTTCACAGCAAAGACTGTGTTCATGCATGCATGTTCTTTCATTCCTACGCGCCTAAAGTTTTACAATGAACGTGAACAAGAATGTTGTAGTAATATATCAAACACGAGTTTGGATCACTGTCTCATCGGGATATCCAAACACCGAGAAGAGAGTTGAAAATACGACGCGCAGCGAAGTATTTTTTTGACGAAATTCGAGGTGTTTGGATATCCCGATGAAACACTGTCTCGAGTGTTTGATATTTCTTCTCAATCGTAACAAAAACTAAGGAGTAAACGGAGAAATAAAATCGGGAAATACGGTAACCCTCCTACCAGTGACAACTTTTCTCCATGTAAATAGGCCCTAAGCTTATGAACTTCTAACATTTCACAGCAAAGACTGTGTTCATGCATGCATGTTCTTTCATTCCTACGCGCCTAAAGTTTTACAATGAACGTGAACAAGAATGTTGTAGTAATATATCAAACACGAGTTTGGATCACTGTCTCATCGGGATATCCAAACACCGAGAAGAGAGTTGAAAATACGACGCGCAGCGAAGTATTTTTTTGACGAAATTCGAGGTGTTTGGATATCCCGATGAAACACTGTCTCGAGTGTTTGATATTTCTTCTCAATCGTAACAAAAACTAAGGAGTAAACGGAGAAATAAAATCGTAAAATATCTATGCTAATTAAGACCAGGTATCCAAACCTCCGACACGGTTATGATTTCCTTTGTTTTGACTTGATGAATTATTAATAAGTTTGAGAAGTTCACTTAGTTGGTGAGCAAGAACAACGTTGACTTCTAATCCCAAGTCTCACCGAAAACTTGGCACCTTTCACCTCCAAGGTTTTTTAAAACATCAGATCTTCACAAGGCATTTAACAACAGATATGGCGAACATTTGACGTTCCACAACTGACGCTGGTGCGATTCGTCATGCCCGGCAAACAGTCGTGCAAGTTCCACGCACGTCCAGGATGCCGTCATGACGATTTTTATATTATGCCACGTGTTATGATGCAAATTAACCACAAATTGGCCACATGAAAAATGTAAACATGAACTTAATTTCAACCGGAATGAAAGCCTATCACTTACAATGAAGTAGTTCTTTATATTTTATTGTATCCTCGGCCTGTTCCTTTGGTATCGAAGTTAAGGCATAAAAGCTGGCTCATTTAACGAGTAATTATCCATTCGTAAACGATATCATAGAAAACTCCTCTTCAGATCGCACAGTCGCTGTTTGCAGGACGATTTTGGACAAGATTAAAAGCAAATTTGAGTATACGAGTTGAAAAGTGGATGTTAATTAATATTTCTTACCTCGAAAAGTTCAACGAATTCATACTTGCTGAATTCGACGCAACCTCGCCGCAACCTCGTTCCCAGGGTTCCCGCTTGTAGGATCAAATATGATGATATTTGAACCTACAACCGTTGGTCAAGTATAACGAAGACGATCGATCGTGTGTCACGTGACAAAATACTCCAGTATTTCACCAGCGTGTCCCAGGGTCTTCTCCGCGCCCAGCCGCCATCTTGAAAGCGGAGTAGACCCTGGGAACGAGGTTGAATTCGCCGCTGACACCCTTCGATTCCAGGTTTGTCGCTCTTTTGAGATCCCGCACGATGGCCACCCGCTGAACGTCCATATTTGGAGATGGCCACCTTGGATCTTACGAAGTTCAAACGGTTCAGCGGAATATCGATCCCAGTCGCCACCGCACCCAGTTGTCTATGCGATCTCACCACATGCAAATTAGCTTAGCATCCGGGCCTCCCAGTTCAAAAAAAGCTTGGTTACTCAATTCTTGTAACGAAACAATTCGAAAGGTCCTAAAAGTTGAGCCGATTTTAGCTGTTTTTATGCCTTGATCCGCAAATAGGCTAGATAACAATTAAAGACAAAGGACCCGTGCCTTAATTTACCTCAATCTTGTTCCCAGAGTCCTCGTTACCCTTATCCAGCAACTGTAACGGGCAACATGGACCTCTGGGATAGAGTGATCCGCCTGACCTGCGCAGTAAGACCGGAAGTCAAAGAATCTTGGCGTCCGTTAGTTGAAACATGGAGTCGAATACATGCGCCGTAGAACCGGAAGTCCAAGAATCCTGTCATGGGGGATCGCTTCCCCCCAGAGGTCCTTGTTGGCCGCTCCACCGCTGGACAAGGGTAACGAGGACTCTGGGAACGAGATTGAATTTACCTCAGAATCGTTCCCCTTTAACCATTGTTACAATAACCTACCGAAGAGTGTTCCCCTGTAACCATTGTTAAAGTAGCCAAGTGTTTAACTCTTGGGGGGCTCCCATGTGAAAGAGGCAGGGATGCTCGTCGGAAAATCTGTAAGGGCATTTTAGCAATATCCTGCTAAATGTAAATAGGCCTTTCTCCAAAATGGCCGCCGCAAATTCAAAATGATTAAAATTAATCTGAGCGGACAATCAATACCAGCGCCTGAAAGACCCCCTCTTGTTTAGTAATCGTACGAAGTTTTGTTAGGTTAGGTTCTACCTGAGTCAAGAAAACGGAAGTTGAAAACTGGAAAATTTAGAGACGTTTGTATGACTGGGGGTATACGCTGTCCCCCAATGATATACAAACGTCTCTAAATTTTCCAGTTTTCAACTTCTCGACTCAGGTAGAACCTAACTTAACGAAACTTCGTACGATTACTAAACAAGAGATGGTCTTTCAGGTGCTGGTATTGATTTTCTGCTCAGTTTATAATTTTAATCATTTTGAATTTGCGGCGGCCACTTTGGAGAAAGGCTGATTGTGTTCTGAGGTGCCTGGGCGCAGTTCATCAAAATTAAATATTTTTAAATCGCAGCCATTTGAGGTGCTCTATTTACCTTACAAAATATTTCAACAGAGAGGAGGTATTAAAAGATGTATTTCTTTTAGTTGTTAATTAGCTTGTATTGTAATTCCCATTGGGGCAATCAGACCCTTTATAAACCACTCCTTGTTAATATCACTCCACTTGACGCCGACCAGTTTACTCGAGGCTATTTTTCATTTCATTTACCTTTGTTATTTTGTTTATTGTATTATTTCAGGTTACTTTCGACTGCTTCTTCCTGTTTTTGTATCTTGTATTTACTACTATTTATCACGATCCTTGTATTTAGCACTATTCAAATCCACAAACTGTATGTTGTGTTGTTTGCGTCATTACTTATAATAGAAATGTTTTCTATTCGGCTGAGCGAAGCGAAAGAGAATAGAACTTTTATTTATGGAAAGATTTTCAAGTAAATTTTTTGGGAGATACACAAAATCATCCGCAACAATTTCAGTGTTGTTTTACTAAAAAAACCGCCTTACAGATTTTCATGAAATTTCGTCTACAGGTGGTCAAACTACCTTACTACAAAACATTAGAAAATGGGTGCAATGTTTCTGACTAGATTGCGATAAAAACAACCTTGTTTAAAACCAGTAGGATGCCGACATCGTTGCTATGGTTGCTTGGAAATAATGTAATTCCTTTCTAGCTCTCAAATATTAAATTAACACCAATGATTGCAATACTAAGGTAAATGATTATTTCTTTACCAAAATAAAGAAATTCAAAACAAACTGATTGAGAAGTTACCAAAGTGTATTTAATTATAACAAGCATAAAGCAATTTTATTTTTATAGCTGTAAAGAAACAAGGGAAACGTATTTTGGGAAATGTTATTTTCCAGTCGTAGGGGGAAACCTTAGACCGTTCAACAAGATAATAATACAAATTATAATATACTAACCCTAGGATAATGCATTTTCAAGCAATTTGATTAGTTCCCTACTCATGGTCTCAGAGGCAGTATACCCTCTCTACCTTATTTGGAAATACCGCACTCGGGTGCACTCGGTTTGGGCCTAAAAAATGTCCGTATTATTGTGAATCATGCCTTTTTCATCCAACCAATCAAAACGTCTCTCTCAGTGATCGTTGCACATATTCACAACGTCGCGATCATCTTCAACGACTTTGACTTTTTACTCAGAAAACCCACTGTACAGGTGGCTTGATTCGCAGGCTCACAAGTTCTCTTCACCGTGTCGAACCTCTTTCCCACGGGACAGGCCACGTGACTTGTGACGCCATTTGAACAAGCTATGAATGCTTCGCATGTAGTTGGAACCTGGTAATTACCGTTTGTTTTTCCACCGCAAAACGAGGATTCTGAAACTATAAAAGAGGCTGTGACTCGCATATTTAACGATAAGATTGTTAATACAGACGAACCTTCCGTAAGTGGACAACCCTTGGGACCAGAAAAAGTGTCCGCTTAAGAGAGGTGTCCACTTACGGGAGGTTAAAAATGTACAGTCAAACCTCCGCTAACGGACACCTCCCGTAGGCGGACAATTCTCGTAAGCGGACACTTAGTCATGTTCCCAGCTACATACAAACACTACATTTTTTTTAACCTCCCATAAGCGGACACCACTCTTAAGCGGACACTTTTTCTGGTCCCGAGGGTGTCCGCTTACGGGAGGTTAGACTGTAGTGTTTGTATGTAGCTTCACCTGTTTATTTGACAGGGTACTGTTACTGTTAGGAGAAATTAGATGTTGATTTCTCTTGGAACTCAAAGCTGCGTTATAAACCCGTCATATTTTACAATTTATTACTTACAAGGAACATCGCAGCTTCGTGGACAATGATCCACCATCCAGGTCCAGTTGGATTTTTTACATTCATCCATCGCAGCCCAGGCTGGGCAATACTTGTTTCTGTCATAAACTATAAAAAGAAAATTATTTCAACATCGTTGACTAAACTGGCAGTAAGTTACAGGTGAAGAAAGCGAAGTAGTATCGGAAAGTAAAGCCTGGTTCTCATATGACTCCAGAATGCCTGCGATGGAATTTTATCCCAATTTTATATCCCATGCAGGGTTGGCGACGACATCACAGGCATTCTGGGGACATATGAGAACGAACCAGGCTTGAGCAAGAGGGAGGGTGTTGGTTAGTTGGTCACAAATCATGTGCCGATTATTTTTCATCGCGAGTTCACAAACCAAGCGTCGGTTGGACTTTATCATGAGGTACGCGTCACAGCTGACCCACGGCTGACTCAATGCACCACAGCATTACCAATATTTACCAATTGTGAATCGGTCTATATGCGAACATTTTTGTTCCTAATCCTAGAGAAGCCATTCATGCTAATCCGTTTATTAACAGAACATAAAGTTAACTGTTCATTCCCTCCTTCAGTGCGGTGGGGCAATTTGATAACGTGGCTCAAGTCAGGCAGAGTCTAACTTCAAAGAATATAAAAAAAAATCGCAGTTACAATCTCTGAGCTTTTACGGCTATGGGCTTGTACATTATATATCTAAGAGGTCTTATAATGGGATGGGAGGGGATTATTATGGCATGGAACAAGAACTGCACTGCTGAGGAAAAAGGTTATTTTTACAAAGAAAACGCACAGTAAAAGATACAGATCTGTACTGCCATAACAGCTCTTACCTCTGCACAAGCCACAGCTTTTTCTACAATTTGTGTTCACGAACGTTATCCTGTCCCCCGAGCTGCATTGGTCTAATAAAGCCCACGAAGGACATTTGGCGTCTGTGTCTTTGCAATCTTTAAACGGAGCAAGACAGTTACGGCATAATGCAGCCATTAGATAACTCCTGTTACAAAGACGTTGAATCGGGTATTTTGCCGTCTAGTTTACCACTACCACTAGACATTGATGAAATTATCCTTCTGTAATAATGCATTAATTTTAAGAGAGCATTTAGTTTACGCCATAGCGTATTAGCGCTTTAGTTCCTTATCGCGGACGGCAGCCCACTAAACCATCACAATAGTCCACACTCTGCACTAAAAATATTCCTGTTGCATAAATCGGATGCACCCAAATCCTTTGAAAGTCATCCAATTATTTGACGTTTGAAGTGCTCGTGTGCTAGGAGTTTCATATATTGCTCTCACCCCCCGGGGGGAGGGGATACTCCCTGAAATGTTTGGTGGGGATGTGCGGCCTGCTTATTGAAACCCTTACTCTATTTTAGACCAAAATATGTGATTTTCCATACCCTATTTCAGACCTGACCCAAAAATTGATACCCTATTTCAAAACCTATAAATTAGTACACGTGTCTAATACATGACTTCAACTACCTAGGAATGGGTTCTGTTTACGTAAACATTTGAGAAGGGTTTCAAATTCCCCGATGTTAATGGCAAAAAATAGTTTCGCCGTAAAAGCTAAACCAAATTCCAGGCTAGAGTGTTCAAAATATACCCTATTTCAGACCAAAATGGTCAAAATCTATACCCTATTTCAGACTAAAACGGCTAAAAAACCATACCCTTTGGCGCCGCACATACCTATATAGCTTATATACGGGCTCTCACCTCCGCACTGGTTGCAGCTTTTATTACAGTTCTCTATCATCCACTCTCGGTTGTTTTCGCATTCTCCTGTGTAGGCCCACACAGGGCAGCTTGTAGATGAATCAAGGCAGTCTGCAAAGCAAATATAATTAATGTCTTTTTTGAAATATTCCGAAACGAATCCACCGCGAGCAGTGGGTGTTTTGTGAGGGTAAAGAGTGACACTGTTGTGGTATTGTGTGATAATCCAGCACTTTAGAACAGTACTTTTCGTCTCCCTTGTTATTGAAGTTATTATAATTATCGAAGTACCTTGCTCATGCTCATTTCTCAAACGCGGACACCTAATTCCATCAAAATAAAATAAAAAACTGCATTATGGAACAGCTTACGTATACACGGGAGAGTCGACTTTAGACGTGAATTGTGGGCGAAATTAAAGCCAAAACCAAAGTAATAACTCTGGCCAATCACAACAGACGAAAACAACACAAGGAACCAATCAGAACTCGAAGCAAATACATGTAAACCGCGACAAGCGCGGGAAAACGCGTGCGACCAAGCCGCGATTGGTTTTAGTTTGGCATTTGATTGGTTGAGAAAGTGGCGCGAGTTTTTCGAACCAATCAGAGAGCGTAGTAAAGCAAAACCAAAGCAAACGCATACTACTTTCGACACTGAATTGAAAATTACTCTATGCGGTATTATGAAATGAATAACTTGTCTACCTTTTGGAGCTTGGTGGTATTCACAGCTTACGCAACAATTCGGTATCATCCATGCTGCGTTCTTTTCACACTCCCCAAAAGCCGCCCATTTTTCACAGCCAAAATTTAGGTTAAGTATACACTCAGCTGAAAATGTAAAAAGAAAAAACAAAATTGGCAATATTTCTTAGTCTGTGCTCAAGTTTCGTTACACCTTTATTTTTCATTGCAAACCCAGGGCAAGAGAGACTCAGGCGCCTGTCTCGCTAGCCTACGTGTAGCCGAACCCAGGACTATACGGTTGATGTCGTTGATGGACAAGGAGACGACTGAAACGACGACTGAAACGACTGAAATTTCAAGCTATAGTAAGAACTGTATTCATGGGTGCGGGTGAGAGGGGTGGGATCATGAATGGACTGATAGCGGCTGCCATAGGCGCCTTTACAGGCTGACGTCCGATCTCACCCCTGAGTTGAATTGTAAAGCGCATTTGGATATACTATATAGAAAATGCGCTATATAAATGTCATTACCATAACTAGCAGTATTCACTAGATTAGGAAAGTACATTCGACTCTCTGAATGACTCATAAAATTAAACGCCTTCCCTGAATAAAAGCCCCCTCTTAGGTATCGAGTTTGAAATGAACGCCCTGGGCGTTTATTCGAGTAAATACATATTTCCGATGGTCAATCGAAAACCGCTGTAATCATCTACAAATCACGATGACTCTAATGGATATACATTATGGCATGTATTGTCTGTTAGTAGCTGTCTGTAGCTCAATAAAGATTTATCATACCTTGAGGCGCAGGCGCAGGCCCAGGCCCAGGCACAGCCGCAGGCGCAGGCGTGGTTACAGGTGCTACTGCGTGTGCTGGAGCAGCGGTGGGAAAAACTGTTGACAAATAGTAAAGTAAGTAGTAAGTGACTATTGAAGTATCGCTACTCCCCCTGGATGAGATGCTAGTCCATCACATGCAGGTTACCCCGAGCATTTTGTCAGGTTGCCCTAACCGTTCGACGTGAGAGCAAAGCGTCTTGCCCACTGAGAACACAACACAATGACGTATTCAGTGTCCAAGGTGCTCATAACCCCACGCATCTCCCACAAGGTAATGATTTATTCAACACGAAAGCACGTTAGAAAAGGGGCTTCATTCGCCGCAATAGACAATATTCGTATTGTCACGGTTGGACTGGAACTAGCTTGCAATCGAGGCTCATGCGGGGAAATGTCGTTTAAAATATTTGCATTTGAAAAGACTTCCCCGCATTAGCCTCGATTGCAAGCTAGTTCCAGTCCAACCGTGACAATACGAATATTGTCTATTATTTTCGAGCCATTCTCGTTCCGGTTATACATAGTTAATAGAGGGAAATGGTTATGAAGCCCAGCAAAGTTCTTTGTTATATGTTTTTGTTTGCTATTTTGGGGGTTGACCGTGCACAAAACCTGACAAAATACAATAGGTGGTTACGTGTGTTCAAGCAACTAACCAATAGAAACGTTTCGGTTACGTAATTCATGCATAGTGTACGAGCACAAAACAAAAGATGTGCACGGTCATGGACCTTCCAACATAAATCTTGGTCTCTTTGTTTGCTCCTTTGAAGTTTGCCGGGTTTCATAACCATTTCCCTCTATTAACTATGGGTTATATAAGTTGACAAATGAGGCCTATCTTCCTTAGGTAACCTCGCTTTATTACGTCTTCCTTCGAAATTGCATTGCCTGGTTTATGCCTTCGACTGAGTATTCAAATATGGACAATTGTTTGCGTATTCATACACTGATTGGTGACACAAAGAAATAAAAAATAGAATTAAAATTAAACTAAAATTAAATCAAAAATTAAACCGATAACCGCCTCATTCAATGTTTGCGATTGACACTTACTTGTTGTCAGGGGTGGTGCTGGGAGAGTTGTTACAGGTGCTGGTGTTGTTTCGGCAGCTTTATTAGCTCCGGCCTCTGAAAGTGAAGACATTTTCTTCTTATACAGTGTTCGTCAACAGACGCACATTTTTTATAAACCCAGGACATATGGGAGTCTAGGCTCTAGTATAGAAAGGATCAATCACTCTTCTTCGCATTTTAAAATCGAAATTCTAATACGACAGACCCACTGATAGTCTACCTCGAGCTGTTATCTGTAGAATTAACTGAAATGTAACGACATTGCTTATTGGTTCAAAATTGTGCGGCTTATCATTACAAGCCAAAAACGTAAACTTTCACAAAGCTGTCTTCAAATTCTTCCACTCAATTTTCCCTCGTCACGCGGAAAACGTGATTCTCACTCATCACGCGTAAACCGTGAAACGTGATTCACACTCGTCTAGCGTGCGACCACGCGCGAACTAGTACTGCTGCCTTCTCCTCAGGCTTTTCGAAGGGATCCGTCGCGAAAAAGCGCGAAGCTGGGATCGAGTACGAGTCGTGCGAGGAAGCTGGATTCTTCCGCTCTTCACCGCGGTCAAACGCTCGATCATGCGCAAAGGCTTAAATTCTGGTCGCCCGCGCGCCAATTTCCCGCGCAAAATTTTAAAGGGAAACCATTGCAAAAGTAGGCAATTAAGGAAAATTTTTCTTTTCAAACACAAAGGTCAGTATATTTCCAGCATTCTGTTGATTTACCATTTTTTTGGACGTTTACCGAAAAAGTTAGACGCGTTTAAAACATGGTGTAATGATGAGGTTTGTCGGGGTAGTTTATTTTTGTTTGACGTTTGACCGCGGTAGAACCCCCCCCCCCCCCCCCCCCCCCCCCCGCGCTCTTACTTCTGACTGAGCGAGCGACTGAGTACGAGGCAGCGCGAACTGTAGTACCTATTTTCTGCAGCGGCCTTATCACATAAGAATAACTCTTTTCCTAGTCTGTTCACAGACGTTTATTTTTTCGCGCTCGTTGTCGCGCTCCGCACCCGCTATCGCCCAGTATCTTACGGAAAAAAACGTCTGTAAACAGACTACTCTTTTCCTGTTTCTGTACATTATACGAAGTTGATAACGTCGCAACAACATGTTGAGTGAAAGTAGTTATGTCCTTACTGCTACAAGTTAAAGCACAGTCATTCTTCATGTATTGCAGTTCACAGCTGTGCCCATTCTTCACTCGCCACTCACAATCTTCTGTCCCAATACGGTCAACATAACGATCTGAAAACAGAGATCTACTTCAAGAACATATTTGCTAACGTTTTACAATGCACAACCTGCCTCGTCCCCAGGCGCCGTTGCGAGCGGGAAAACAGGGAGCGCGGGGCTTGATGGTTAGGATGCAACAGTCCCACAACCCCACGCGCACCGCGCTCAAACAAGGAGCGACGCCTGGGGACGAGGCAGATGCACAACGCTTTCCCAAGTTACTTACCCTGTTTCTTCTATTAATTACTCCCCCTGTGGGGGGGGGGGGGGGGGGGGGGGGGGGGGGGGGGGAGGGGGGGAGTGGAAATTAATTTTAGGTCCGTCATAAAGGGAAGGCTTATTAGAGGGAGCTTGTCTTAAACAGGGTAGCAAAATTGTTTTAGTTACCTGCTGATTGATATTTTTAAACCATCAATACAAGCTTTTGTGTATTATGTGACAGGTGCTGTTAAACAAGCCATGTAAGACGCTTTGTTTACTCTACGCAGTCATTCAATCAGCGTTGTGTTATAATTCACATTGAAATTGAAACCGAGGAGGGGGATGTTGGGGGGGGGGGGGGGGTGTAATAGAGGGAGGGGGATTATTAATATTTTTATCCCTGGAAGGGGGCTTATTAGAAGGGGCTAATAATAGAGGGAGGGGCTAAATAGAGGAAATACGGTATTGTGTGCCCCCTGACTCTCCGAGGATGGCTCTGTGTACCGGCCAACACATCAGTACCATTGAGATTCCGTAACAATAGCCCTTTTCACGGTTAACTTGCGATATTTGCATAACAATACACTTGAACATAGAAGCGAGGCAATTTCGGGCACAAGCTGCAAAACATCGTGTTTTTCTTGAACTCCTTCAACTCTTTTAGTATAAAAACAGTTTAAAAATGTAGAAGAACTACAATTCTTTTAGTTTACGTTGTTTTTAGAAAAAATTGTAAAACGACTTTTCTCTATTAATAAAGAGTAGACTCGCATAAGCAACAGGGACATCGGATTACGATCTTTACTGCAAACTTTAACTAAAATAGTTGCATAATTAGTTCTTCTCCGTTTTAAAACTATTTTTATGCTAACATAGTTTAAGGAGTTCAAGAAAATCACGATGTTTTACAGCTTGTGCCCGAAATTGCCTCGCTTCTATGTTTAGCTGTATTGTTATGCAAATATTTCAGGTTAACCGTGAAAAGGGCTATTAGCCGCACATTATTATTATGTCGAGGAGGTCTATCGCATAGGAAGACGAGGTTTATACGTACGTTCACAGTTCTCTCCATAATAACCAGGCGGACAGTCCTTCTCTAAACAGAATGGAATAGAAAATTAGTATTAATGGCCTCCTTTTATTGAAAAATTGGGTTTACTTTACCCATCATGAAGAACTATGTAGTGACCTTCTCTTTTGAAATAACCACAGTTATGAAGTCTCTATTTTATTAAATTTAAAAGCCAACTTTCATCCTGTGTGCTTTGCGGAAAATTCTCGAAAATTTAAGGTGGCTCGTCTGAACCCCTTATGGATAATGTTTGAAACTTTTTAAAAAGTTATATCTAAACATGTTAATCCTTACTCGATAAAAAAAACAATAGGGGTCACCGAGATCGTGTTTTTGTGTTTTTGACAGGTTATACTGTTGCTATGGTAACCCGTTACGTCAAGAAGATGATCATAACATTAATGACTGGGCATTGGTTTATTACCTAGTACTGAGGAATCCATCATACCACACGGGTTGTACACCGCCACGAGCCCACCTGCGGTACCTATTTCATGTAGTTCGACTGAGCAGTTTACTTGATAATCTTACTACTTCATGTTATTTACCTGAACAGTCCATACCCTTCCAACCAGTAGGACATGAGCAAATACAGGTTTGAGTGTTCACTGTTCCACCATTTTGACATTTCAAAGGGCACTCTGAGAAAAAATATCATGTGTGGTATGTGTAGAGTTCAAATATGGAACAGTATTTTTTACTGATTTCTTGCGATGAGAAATGTAAAAAGAAATCAGTCGTGAAAAACAAACAACAATTTTTCGCATGTGAAAAGTTATTGAGTATTGTCCAACCTGCGATCAGCATTGACAGTAAGTAAAATTTATTCAAAGAACAATTGCGCTGCTCCTTTGAACCAAGGTAACTAAACAAATTTCAAATACTTAAGTGTTTGAGTAAATGAAATACCAGCGACCTTTAGATCGGAGTACGAGTACGAGATTGACTACTGACAGGGGCACCCAACGGATAGTTTCGGTTGAATATCTGTTCGGAAGGCCTGTAATTGCCTCAGATATTCGGTTAAGAAAATGTCATCTCGAACTTTCTTAATATGGGAAAATTAATGCCTTTTGTTTTCGGAGAGATAACAGTTGTTTTGGGTACAAAAACAGGTCAGCTAGGATTTTCGGAAAGGCAAAAGCAGCTAATAAATTCGGGAAATCAGATTTCAATCCCTAAAATTTTCTGAAGTTTGAAAGTTCAGCTAACGTATCCGAACAGATACATTTTTCTTAGCCTTTAAAAAATAAGCCATTGAACTGCACTAACAGTACAATTATAACGTAAAAACGACGTTCCGACACCTACAGAAAAAAAATTCTCGTTGGGTGCCCCTGTACTGACGAGTACGACTTTCGAATTAATTTCAAATCAGTCACGTTCCCAGAGCCCTCGCTCCTCACTGTTGCTGACAAGTAGAGAAGGAGGCTCTAGGAACAAGATTGGTTTAGGACGTGTTGATGTAAACCCTGCGCACTAGGTTTGAAAAAGTCGTACTCGTATCTAAAGGTCGCTAATTAGACAAAGCATAACGGCGAAGGAGGCCATGATATGATGCCATGGGCAATTGCCGTCAACTTACTGCATAAGTTGCACATTTTTGGACACTTTATCTCCATTAAATCTGGGTCTGTAGTACACATTGATTCTGGGTATCCCGTTCCGCCGCAATCTTTGTCGAAGTTTATCGCAATCTCCTAAGAAGATAAGAAAGGTTACCTTAAGAATAAATGTTGGAAATATATAATTTATCCTAGTGTTGAGGTTAATTTATGTCTCTCTTTTAATTTTAATGAAGAGCCACGTTATTATTGTCACTCGTGCCAGCACTCACTGTTGGATCTCTCGCTACCACCTGGACTCACATTGCATCATTACATGCGCGCCGATGAGTAACACGCGCTTTATTAAGTAATTTTTGCGAAGTTCAAAATCACCTTCAAATTGACTCAATTTGGAAAGTCTCAAAATAATAGTTTACTAAGGTAGAAAAACACCAAAGAGGTGATAATAAACCAAACAGGAACAAGGATGGTTGAGGATGGAGAAGATTAAGACGGATTGCAAATGGCGAACTTGAAAACATTGGCCAATTTTTTCAAGATGCGCCATGTAACGAGAAGCTAGGAACAACATCAGAATAAAAAAACAAATTCAAATGGTTTCTTTCCCCTCGTTTGCTACATAGACGTACAACTGAATGCAAGGTGGATTAAATCTGTTAATAGCATTGACTTTTAATTCATACTTACTACATAGATTTTTGTAGCAGAATCCATTACCAGAGGCGCATTTAGAACACGGAGTTCCTTTCTGGTACGGATATTCACCCTCTACGTTACCTCTAGAAATAAAATTGAAACGCCAATGATAATTAAAGATAGGTCTAACTAAATAATGAAATCTATAAAATAGTCTCATTTTCTTTCTTTACTCAGTCTTTACAACTACTGTCACTACCTTTTATTCTGGTTTTCCTTATTCCTATTGTTAATTTTAATATGAATAAATAAAATTCATTTTAAGTTCGGGATGTCACTGGTTGATTCTTGTGTCTGTGGGTTAGAAAACGGCTTAAGGCGGGATTCTACCTGAATGCCATTTTTCCGCCACTTAACATGGGTTTAATGGAAATATCTCGTTCGCGTTTCAAGCAATCCAAAAAACTCTCCACTCATCCCATGAATCTATGTTATGGGGTGTTTTGTAAATTTTAGGGTGATTTTTGGGTATTTTGGGGAGGAAATAGTTTTTCTCAAAGGAGTTGTAAAATTTAGGGAAATAAGAAATATTGAAGATTTAATGTAGTTTTAAAATTAGAATTTGAAGTTAAAAATTAGTAGATTGACAATTGACGACAGTTGATAACCACGCAAGAGCACCTGCGTGGGTATCAACTGTCTGTTGGTGTTCCAAATTTTTTTTTCCCCCTTCTATCCCTTCTTTAAACCTCTTAAATTCAGGTAGAATCCCCCCTTAAAGCTGCGTCACGGATGGCGCACTTTTAAAACAATTGGCCTAAGTTTTTCAAGGTTCGTCGTACGTCTCAATCTTCCACAATCTTAGCCATCCTTGTCCTATTTGGGTTCTCTTTCGCCACAGTACACTTTATTTTATGCCATTGTTTCTAGTCCAAGATGAAAATTCCCTGTGGAGGCAGCCGCCGCCAGCGCGCATTCATAGCAACCAATGAAATTAGTTTGATTGAGCTTAACGCGCAATATTACAGACCTAGAGCATTTCATGCACTGTAAGTAAATGTCACGAGAACAATAGGCATTCTGCGCGATGGGTTTCCTTTGATTTAAATTTATTTTTTGTACGTAATATCTGAAACCGTAACCTATTGCAATTTCCTTGAATTTCAGTCATTTTGGCACTACTGACAAAGACATCCCACTTGTTCTTTCACAACTAGCAAATGTTTCACCTATAATTAATTTTTTTTTTATGTATAGTCAGCATATAGCATCAGGATACGTCATGCTGCTTAGACGATAATAAATTACTAATTACTTCCTTCCAAGATTAATAACTGGAAAACATAATACAACAATAGCAAGAGTAGGTACTTACGAAGACGGACCATAGTCACAAGCAACCATCGTCCCCTCCTGGCCAGCGGGCAAACGCATGTCCTGCCATGCGCATGCCTTTACCGCGCATCCAACATACTTCACCTTTGCCCAGGCAAGCTAAAGAGGAATTAAATTCAGTTAAACTGGTACGTACGTACCGTTTTTGGCACAGTTTATAGAACAAAAGACAAATTACACAGTCATTCCATGCATTCAGGTTGAATTGCGTCGACACGGTACATGATCATTTCGAAACCATATCCACTGAACGAACACGTTTTCGTTATTTCTCTACTCCCTTGCTCTACTTTTCGACTCGTTCTAATTCTCCTCTTTCCTCTGCCTGCCTTTCCGGCGCGGATTGCCGATTTTTTGCGTTTCGCGGGAACATTTTCGCCAATTTGGACTTTATTTTTACGAGATCTAATTTCGCGGGTCGTTTGAAAATCCGCGAAATTCGCGAAAATTAGATCCCGCGAAAATTTCATGCCACACGGTAGCAGGTTTAGTACCTGCGTGTAATGTCCACATGGGCTACTTCTACACGTATTTGGGTACTTGTTGTACGTGTATTTCGTGTACTCTTGGTACCATCTCTCCACGCGGTCTTCTGGGTTCTCAAGCTTAACACTATCTCGAGCGAGATTTTGACCTGCCAATCAAATATCAACAACAATTAATCAACATCATTAAAAATCTCCAAGGAACTAGGGCTTCCACAGACTAGGCCAATCGATAGTTATCGATAACTAAGGGCCTTAGTTATCGACAACTAGCTTCACACACTGGCTTTTTTGTTATCGACAACTTTTTATGATCGACAACTTAATCGACAACTATCTCTCTAGTCTGTGGAGGCCCTTTGTTTTTCAAGGTCCTTGTGGTGAACGTTTTTCAGCTCGTTGTCTATGCCAGTCATCAAGTTCCACAGTACTGAGCCTCTATATGCTAAACAATCCTTCTTGTTATATAGCTGGAGTTTTTCCCAATACAACGCGCACAATCATTAGCCGATTCATGGTCATGACATCAAACAAACAAACAAACAAACAAACAAACAAACAAACAAACTGTTTCCCGCCAAAAGTCCAGGATCGGGCAACATTGCACAAACTGTGACGTCAGAGAGTAGCAGTGCAATGTTACCCGCGAATGTTAAAAAGTGGATTTTTTATCCGAAAATTTGGTGTATATTTGTCAATGGTGTTTGGACGCGGAGCTTTTGATGCGTTTTCGGTAAAACGGAGCGTTTCGAAAACGCATTAGTCTTTGTGATCTTTTGCACAAATGATTAACAATTATCCTGCGAAATCGCGCGGAATATATATCGCCTGATACTTAGCCGACGAACGTAGGCCGACTTGGCTAAAATCAGGCGATATTCCGCAAGATTGAAAAATCAACGTTGATCGACAAATCAACGTGCTATACATATAGCGACAGTCGACCTCATCGCCTGATGAAGACTAGCAGTAAAGCAGTCGAAACGTCGCGATCAACACACCCGGCTCAAAGTGACTCCGGCCATCGTGAGCAAAAAAGATTAAACGTTCATCTAATATCTATTCCAAACCATGATGAACAATATCAAGCTTGTAATAAAAGGGAGGGTTGACCACTGGGCGTGTTTTAGCACATCCGCAGAAGCCATTTCCTTAGGTTAGTTAACTTGTAAATCATTTATATTTGTCGTAATATAGACGACAGTGAAATATATATTCGGTACGAGAAATATTTACCAAGAAAATCCTATCAACGCGCCGACTGTTGATTATAATCATTTCATATCCAACAAGTGTCCATGGAATAATTGTTAATAATGCATACCTAGTTGTCCTTCGAAGGCAACAGGATAAGGATATTCGTCACCAAACTTCAGAAACCCGTGATCCCATATACACTTATCTGCCCACATCTGAGCTAAGTTGGCGAGACTATCATCCCAAAGCTGCGAGCATATAGAAGTTAGATTAGTATGTCAACTGATCACCCAACGGATCGTTTCGGTGAAATTTCTGCCTATAACTGCCTCAAATAGTTGGATAAAGTGTGATGAAAAACTGGAGTTTTCATTAGTGAAAAGTCACCTCGAACTTTCGTAAAATGGGAAATTGGTGTTTGCTAATTTCAGAGAAATGTCATTTTGACTGAGTACGAAAAGTAGGTCTGGTCAGCAGATATCTAAAATTATTATTCAACAAATCGTAACACTGACCAAATATGGTCATGATGCACTCAATATCTGTCGACCGTACTCAACAGATATCCTGCGATATATGTAATTTCGTATGCGCGCGGTAAAATTTCCAAGTCAGTTCTTGAAATAAAAGAGAGTATTTTTTTTTAGTTGTGTTATCAATTTGTTGAATAATAAAACAATTATCCTGCTCAATCTTGCGGAATATCGCCTTGATTTTAGCCAACTCGGCCTACGGCAGCCTACGGCCTCGTCGGCTAAGTATCAGGCGATATTCCGCGCGATTTCGCAGGATAATTGCTAAGTATAGGTTGGGTCAAAAACCGCGCACACTGGAAAACTGGGTCTAGTCAGGTTGTGACGTCAAAACAAGGTTTTCCCTGTTTTCATTTCTCGTCAGCTTTCACGTTGCTGTAGCCATACACGACACATCTTTGGACCATTTTTCTGACACAAAACACCAACTGGATAACACAGTGTGTCGAAAATTAAAAGCGAACTGCGGACTTCGAATGGATTTTCAAGACTTAGGTAAACGCTACAGTACGTACGTTTAATGCATGTATTTGCTTTATTTTATATATACCAACCAATTACATTGGATTATATGACTTTTAACCCGGACTGGATAGGTCTGGATAAAGGACAAGATTATTGGAACACTTGACTTTGGTCTTGAAGAGAAAGAAAAGTTAAAATGTGTAAACACATTGCATTACATGCGCATTGAGTCGAAATCGGACTGAATCACGGACAAGTTTATTTAGAAGTTTTAAACTATGCAATGGAACTTTTCAACAATGGCGAATCTTCGCGTAAAACTCCGGAGCTATCTTGATTTTGTAGGAACTGGTAGGGACTGGACTACAGAAAAAAGAATTTTGGAACACTACTTATAGAACTGCCTCACAGTGTGCTAAATTTATTGTATTCGGATTTTGAGACCAATAAATGATAACATCACTTTGAAGCCACAAAATTTAAACAATACATCAGCATGGAGTACTTTAATCAACAAATTAGAACATATATGTTCACTGAACATATATGTGGCTTGACTGGGGGAATAAGGCAGTAATGTATGTTATGATTCTTGTTTGACTTGTTTGACTTGTTACTCTACCCGCAGCACTTGACTTTCTATTACAAAATTTCTAGTTTACGCGGCTTATTGTCGTCAATATAATTCACGAGTGGCTCATATAAGAGCCTTTCATTTGGTTTATCATTACCTGACTCTTTGGTGTTTTTCTACCTTAGTAAACTATTATTTGAAGTTTTCTTCGATTTCAAGGTGATTTTCACCGTCCCAAAACTTGACATTGTTATATTGTGACATAGCCCCTTTAAAGCCTTTTAATATGGTATGGTTTCCAACGGTTATTTCAACCGTTGGAAACCATATCAAAAGGCTTTGAACAGCAGTATACCTTCTTTTCGCCACACTAACAACCAAATCAAATATTTATTCATTCAGTCAAAATCAACGCAAAAGGGTTAAAGAAAACCCGTGAAACAGATACAAGATTAATAGCCTAAAAGCTCGAAAACAGTAGGGGGCTGTTTTAAAATGTTTATTGATGTTTATCAATACATCTACACAAAAAGTTATAATACAAAATTAAATGTGGTGGACCGATAATTCTAAAACATAAAGTTACCACAACATTATTGTTTGCCTGTTCGTTAGAGTGATTTCATTTAACCCGTGAAACAATATTTAACAGTTAGTGCTAAATAGTCAAAACTAAACAAAAGAAAACAATGGAATTAGTGTCTAATAGTATCTAATAGTGTAGTAACTATTTCACGGGTTTAGTGAAATCACTCTATACTTGTATTCAATTAGAGTGCAGGTTAATATATAGAGAGCGGGGTATGCGACTTATTTAAAAACATGAAGTTCTAGATTGGGGGGGGGGGGGGGGGGTGTTGAAAGTTAACAGAGTATTTACGGTAGATATACTATTATACATTAATTTCATAGAAAATCGTTCATAGGAAAAAAACTTCACTGTCAAAATTTATTTCCTTACCAAATACTCCATATCGGCCGCAGGCGGATCAACCATTCCGCGAAATTTGTTATGTTCTGACAGGAATTTTTCTTTATCTTCTACTGTGAGTCTACAAGTCGTGAAATCTGCTCTCGTCGGTGGTGTGTTGTATATAGATGACACTCTATCCTTCCTACGAAATTGAAGAATGAAGCAAAGAACCAAACATGCCAAACGCCCGAAGAGATCTTGTCTTGGAAACATCCCTTATTGTTTCTATTCGATAGTGTTACGACTTGAAAAACTGTTTGCTATTTCTGACTAAATCGACTGTAAGCTCACCATGTCAGTGGTTATTCACCCGATTCTGACTTTGGCTGACGGTACTGTTTTTCGGTTATTGTGTTCGGGTCATTGGCTACACAGCGTTGTGATATAATTAAGGTACGTTTTCCGTCTATGATTTCGCTTCGTTCTCAATATTTTCACCCAAAATTGTTAGTGAGATGCAGTGTTTTATGTTTCAAGCTAAGAGTGTAAACTCGTAACGATCTCTTTGTATTGTAATGAGTTAACTAAATATTGCAAATAAATTAAAATAAAGCATTGAAAGGCTGTCCAATATCCTCTAATCTGGAACAACGCGCAACAATATCGGTTACGGGTACGTACGGGTCCACATTTGTAGATCTCTGGCCCCATTGGATCATGTTAAACTGCTGTCATCTTTTCTGTCATCAAAAATTATTTTCATTGAGTTTTATCCTTTTTCAATCTTAAACAAAATAGAACAAACCCATTATTTAATTTCCATGTGATGTTTATATTATGTTCTCACATTTGATTCAATTATACATGTGTCATAAGCATGGCGACTTATGCAGTCCAGTCTCTGATAATTGCTCAGACGAAGGGATTCTCAAAACGTCTGGCGCATAACAGTTAACATGATATCATCAGAACTCAACAGTCCGGCACCACAACAGTTCGTTCGTGAGAAACTAATAACGTCCTAAATCTGCGTTTTTAAAACGAAAATTGTGACAAGTTCAAGAAAAGACGATATAAATGTTGCCTTGAAACTGAGAAGTATATGGATACAAAGAGGGGGGGGGGGGGGGGGGGGGGGGGGGTGGGGAGGTCACGTGATGTTTATAGTTTTATAGTACCGGGATAAGGAGAACATGTCGCATTGTTTAAGCGACTTTTAAGGTCGGTACACACGAGGGGGCCTGGGACTAGTCCCTGCAACAAAGGAGGTGTAATACGACTATCAAGCTCAGATAAAAGACAGAACGCTCGATTGAATTGATGCAAGATGATGCAAGATGAATAAGCCTCATTGTTTTTCCAAAGAATGTATCTCTTTTCCAAATGAAATAGCTTCTTGGAAGCTACAGTACTCTCTGACGAAATTGGACCAAGAAAAAGATGATATCCGTGATCAAAACAGCCAAATCTTGCAACAGAATTTAATCAAACAGACGCGCCCTTCCAAGACGATAAATGCAAGAAATCAACGTCTGCACGGAACATTTCATATTCAGTCCATCCAGAGAGAACATTAATCACTGTAAACTTGACCTCATTAAGCGGACACGGTCGAGCAAGGTCATCTAGCTTGCCAAATTACCAATTCACAAGATTATGTGTTGGAATTTTCTTGCCAAAGCACATTGAAAATCACGTAAACTGCCTTTCGGTGAAATTAACGCGGAGCCAATGTTTCTTTTTTTTTAACTCGTGAATGCGTAGCAAGGAACGGATTATAGCATTTGGTGGACAAATTTCACTCGGTCGGACTGTCGGTCGGTCGATGGGCTGTAAACATTAATTTATGCATATTAATTTATGCATTCATTGTCGTCAATATCCGAGTGGGATCACAGACATCCTCGTTCCCAGAGCTCCTCGTTTTTTTTCTTTGCGCCGGAAACGAGTAGCCCTGGTCGCAAGGAAAAACTTCGCAATGAATGCGTAACACGAATTAATGAATGGATGTCTGGAATTTTCGGACATCCGGTAACGGCTGAGACCAGAGCCTCCGTTTCGTCAACCACGTGACCAAAAGAAACAGAGGATCTGGGAACGAGAATGGATCACAGAAGCCTTTGGTTTAAGTTTGTATTGTTAAAAATTTTCGCCAAACCTGTATTAAGCGGTCAGTGTGCCATTCCCCAAGGGTGACACCTTAATACAGGTTTGACTATATTATATAGTTTGGTGTAGCCAGTTACTCAGTATTCTGACTTGTTAAATACGCATGCGCAAGCTGCTTATCATTTACAATTATGCAAGCGTATTATTACTGCAATTCTGTAAGTATACATTAGCTGTGAAAAAAAATATTCAGTATACAAAGAAACTGGTAGAAATCTCACGATTTTAACTGTTTGCCTCCTCAGAACGATTAATTTGCATTATAATTTATGAAATAAAAAAATTCTTAACGCACGCTCAGATTGCCTCAAAACCATTTACCATAACTCTATGGAAACATAGAAAATTGCTTCGTGCTTTTATTTCATACAATACAATAAAATAATAAAATAAAATAAAATAAAATAAATTAAACAATAAAAATAGAGTTATGGTAACACTCGTGAAAGTTTGGGAGAACTCGAAATTGCTGTGGAAACAGCATTTCTCGTTCTCCAAAACTTCATTCATATAAACTCTACGGAAACATGAAAAACGTACGTTTTTTATTTGGTATATGGAAACCAATATGGCGGCTTTCGTGAATAAGGCCTATTAGAACGAGCCGATTTTCTTAAAATGGTCCAGTGCAGAGCACATGGCTAATTTGCGTAACAAACTGGTCGTTTAACTTTGTGAATACGGACACCAAACAAAACCCAACCATAACTAGCGTCTATCGATATTAACTTGGCGTCCTTAACTCTATGATTTAGTCAGCCTGTCTGGATCCATCCGTTATAACAGAGTGGGGCTGATAATAGAGAGTAAACGAAGTGAATTTTCTTAACCTATACCTGCGAACAGGTACCAAACCTGCGAACATTTGAAGCACCTGTAATTCGCACAAATAACGAATAAAAAATACTTAGAGAATAGTGAATAACAAAACGTTTATTTCAGTAGTCACAATATCAAGCACAACGTTAAACGGTTTTTGTTTGGAACACCCTACTTCCGTGAAACTTCTTTGTAGAAACAAGTTAATTTCGATTCAAGTTCGCAAATGTGAACCAGTTTAAATTCAAAACACTTTTTGACGCGTTCAACCGACTAACAATCATGTAAGGTTACCTTTATGGCGCGCTTTGAATTGACCGTGTGACGATTAATAACAAACAATTTAATTTTTCAATATAAACAACAGGGAAAAACAACAATCGATGTTTTGCCTGGGAAGGAACGTCGGACAGGATCCGTTCGTTATCCGTTGTTATACAATCTTAGTGATCTTAGCACTACTGCTAAGCGGGAACGACACGGTACGAGCAATGGGCCGTATAAAACCATCGAGCGAGGACTTCGCCATTTGTGAACTATCCGCGGAAAAAAAGGAAAAATTATTGGACGAACACAACAAGTTTCGCGGAATGGTTGATCCACCTGCCGCCGACATAGAGTATCTTGTAAGTACAGCATCTCAGGTTTGATTGTGTAAGGTGGTGACAGGGTTAGGAGATCATCAAGTAAGCGAGGCTGGACACATGCACTACTTAAAGATGATGTGCATGGGGCGGTTCACACTAGACGTTTTAAGTCAGTTTGAAAATGACACGATCCAATCAAAGAACATTTACATTGTTATAACACAACAGACTATATATGGTAGAGCTGCACGCTGCATGAATTTCGCAAACCAAAAATTTAAGCTTAGTATACAAAAAAACACAGAAATTGTTGGGAAGTCACTCTTGGTATTGCTATAAAAATACTTACGGTCGTACCTCCCATAACTGGACATCCTTGCGACCAGAATAAGTGTCCGTTTAAGCCTGAGAGGTGTCCACTTATGGGAGGTTAAAAAATGCAGTGTTTGTAGCTAGCTGGGAACACGACTAAGTGTCCGCTTATGGGAGGTGTCCGTTAGCGGAGGTTCGACATGCATGTAAAGCCATATCACACGTTGTTTCAAGTTCGTATATGTTTGGCTGAAAGACATATGCCTACAAATGATAATCTCGACCAATAAATACTGAGGCCAACTGAAATCTATATACAATAGTTACAGTGCAACTGCTAACTAGTAACCGGGGCCACTTAGACAATGAAAATCAATCACATTTTGCAGAGCATTATGGAGAATTCTAAGTTTAAACGTTGTATTGCACTACAAACTGATTGGCTCAAACAACTGAACTTGGAATTCTTTGTTTCCATTCTGCAACATGGTTTGGTTTTCGTTGTCTAAGTGGCTCCGGTTATAATAGTCACACTGTAACGAACTTAGGATGCCATCCATTGCATTTGCAGTTTTGGGACGAGAATCTCGCCAACTTAGCCCAGATGTGGTCAAATCAGTGCGAATGGGATCACGGGTTTGACGAATTCGGTGACGACTATCTTAATCCTGTTTCCTTCAAAAGCCGAGAAGGTATGTCAATTAACTTATTGTGCAAACGTGATTACTTTGAATGATTATTTTACCTACGAAACAACGGGAAAACAGAAAACGATTATTCTTTTTTTTTAACAATTATCTTAGTTTGTACTATTTCGCTAAGTAAATGAAGCAATCTGGGGCGATTCCCGTCTCGCAGTCGCTTGTGGGACCGTTACTGGGGACAAAATGGCGACCAGCTTGACGACACGTGCCCAGTAGCGGTCCCACAAGCGACTGCGAGATGCGACTCGCCATAGAACTGGCATTCACCACTTTAGAAACGAGAAGTAATGTGGGACGAGTCGCATCTCGCAGTCGCTAGTGGGACCTTTACGGGACAAAATGGCGGCGAATAACTGATCTTTCCCTGATTCGAATATGTGTCTGGGTATTCGAGATAAAATAATTCAATATAGCTTTAGAAACTTGAATATGCAACTTTAAGAGTACAGTAAGTGTAAATAATTTATCAGTAAATTTCAAGTCATGTTTTTCAATACAGGACAAAATCTTGCGCGAAAGTGGGGCGCACTTGAAAACCCTGAAGACCGCGTAAAGCCCTGGTACCTTGAGCACCAGTACTACTCGTACAGCAAGTTCGGGAGCACAGATTCTTGTTCCAAAGAACCATGCGGACATTACACACAGGTATTAAACTCAATAATATGGGAGTAAGACTTTTTCATCACGCATTTCAAACACATTATTTAACATTTCAAACCCGGGTCAAATGTAACTTGTTTTGTCCTATTTTCAAAGCTTGTCTGGGCAAAATCGAAACATATAGGATGCGGAGTGAAGTGGTGTGACAAGGATTTTGACCAGCCCCACCCCTGGATCCCTGGGGAGACAGTTGTCACTTGCGACTATGGCCAAACGTAAGTCATGCAGATCCTATTCCAGTAGATCTTAGAATTTCAAATTGAAATTCGTTTCTCTTGCTTCCAGTCTTCTTTTCCGGCGGACAAACTTGAGAGTTTTTGTTGACAGCGTATGCATGGTAAGCGCTATCTCGTTCGTTTGTTCATTGAAATTAAAGGTCACTCTAAATGGGTTCCTCCGGCAAATAGAACTCACTCGTAAGGAGCTGGGGGGAGTACAGGGGGCTTTGAACTTTTCGCTTCCCGTACCTTGTACCCATTCCCCCCCCCCCCCCCCCCCCCGCCTCTTCCGTTGTGTTTCCCGCCTCTTTGCGCTTTTTCAGTCTAATACAAAATATTACGCATTTATGTTATTTCTCCCGGTTCCCGCTACCTTGTGAATCCCTTTTCCCGTCCTCTCTACTTCCGCCCCTCATAGACTTCCCGCCTCCTTTACTTCCGGGTTCCCTGCCCTCCCCTCCCTCCCTCCCCTCCTAATGTATGATATGTCTGTGGCAACATTTCTACTTGAACCTATTTTTCTTTAAGAGGTAACATAATTGGTGAATATCCGCACAAGAAAGGAACTCCGTGTTCTAAATGCGCCTCTGGTAAAGGATTCTGCTACAAGAATCTATGTAGTAAGTATAAATTTAGTGGATGAGGTGAAGAAAACAAAGGTAACAATGTTCACTTTTCTTATTTAGAAGTTCAATTCGATCATTTGGTTCTTGTCTCTCCTAAATTATAACGTTGGCATTCTGTTACATGTTAGCCTGACCTATCGTCTCTCTTCGCACGCTCAATGCTCGCACGTCACGCTTGAGAGATGCGGTGCGAGATTCGACCTGAAAAATTGATTGATTGTTACTTGGTTTAGAATTTTGACGGACATCATCAGTATATAATTTTTCAGCTGGAATCTCAGACGCCTCTCGAGCGGGGGAATAATTAAGCGCGCGAAAGAGAGACGTCAGCTTACTGGGCATAAACTGTCATCTGTATAAAGCCCGCGGGGCCAAACGAGGATGAGAGTTGGCTCTCATGAGAGTTTCTTCAACTCTTATCGACTATCATGAAGCGTGGGCCAAATGAGAGAAAACTGTCGACGACTCTCAAGAAAATTTGTTCAGGTTCAAATTCGACGAGAGCGCATGAGTCGATGAGAGCACATGAGAGTTTCAGGCCAAACAAGAGCGAGAGTTCGAACTCTCATCAACTCTCAAAGCCACAATTCGTCAAAAATAAGCACATTATTACAGAACTGGTAAAATAGGGCGCAGGCTAAGCTTTAACGGTTTCTATTGTCTTGAACCGTTGCGTTATTTGTGAGTGGAAAATCATTGTGGGTCAAGCAAGTAAATGTTGCATTTGCAAAGCAAGATGATACTATTTTTGACCGGTGTGTTCCCAACAAGGCTACAGGATTTTAAATAAAAAGAAAGCAAATATCCCAATGGTTCTCACTGTGATGGCCTTATGTGCCAAAAAAGCTGCCTCCTCTACAGGCTTTTCTTCTTTCCTCGCGCCCCATTCACGGGAGGAAACTCAAGGCGGAAAGCAATTTAAGGATTGTGGAGTTATATTATTTGGTGAATACCGTTAAGGTATGGCTCATGAAATGTCTGGTTTAAGCGTGAAAGCTTATGGCGTCATAGTACAGAATGTTTGTCTACTGGCCATAAATATGACTCGATTTTCTGATGGATTTCGTTTTAACTTTTTTGAGTGCGCGCGGGCGACTGGGGACGATGCAGCCAAAAAAGGCCTTATGTGCCACTTGGCATATAGAGGATGAGTGAGTGAGTGAGTGAGTGAGTGAGTGAGTGAGTGAGTGAGTGAGTGAGTGAGTGAGTGAGTGAGTGAGTGAGTGAGTGAGTGAGTGAGTGAGTGAGTGAGTGAGTGAGTGAGTGAGTGAGTGAGTGAGTGAGTGAGTGAGTGAGTGAGTATCACTGTAATGGAATTTTGTTCTTTAAGGGGACTGCGATAACTTCGACAGCGAATGCGGTAAGAGTCTTACACAAGCAATGTGTGATTTAAACCGTGATAACATGGCCAAGAAGTGCCCAAAGATGTGTAACTTATGCGGTGAGTTGACCTCCAGCTTAGAGAAAGAACAGAATAGAAGGCTTACAGTACAATTGCAAGAATTGTTTTAAAAGCTGTCTCCTTGTCCCTATAGAGTGTCCTTTGAAATGTCAAAATGGCGGAACAGTGAACACTCAAACCTGTGTTTGCTCATGTCCTTCTGGCTGGAAGGGTATGGACTGTTCAGGTAAATAACACGAAGTAGTATCAGGTAGAGTGTAAGAGTATGGACTGCTCAGGTAAATAACATGAAGTACATGTAGTAATGTTTATTAAAATATTGTTCTTTTCTGTTTAGAGAAAGAATGTCCTCCTGGCTACTACGGAGAGGACTGTAAAAGTAGGTTTATTGAAATGATCGCAGTTATCGGTATTAGCTAAGTAGTTTAATAAGTTAATGTCTATCCGTCCGTCCGTCCGTCTGCCTGTTTCTCTGTCTCTCTGTCTTCCCGTTCGTCTGTCTGTCGGCCTGTCCGTCAGTCTGTCTGTCCGTCTGTCTGAATAACAGTTTCACATATTTATAATTTTATCCTGTTAATTAATTAATGCAGTAGTATTTTTATATATACGGCTTTCATGTAAACAAGTTTATAACTTAGGGAACAACCGTATTAACTGAAATAAAGGTATGTCTGTCTATCTGCGTGTCTGTCTGCTGCTCGTCCGTCCGTCCGTCCGTCAGTCAGTCTGTCTGTCTGTCTGTCCGTCTGTCTGTCTGTCTGTGGATGAAACCCTGTCATATGGTCTGCCTTGACGCCTTTGTTTCGTACGTTTGGTGAGTACTTATAATATAATACTTCATATAATATTCCTTCAAATTATTTTTAGAACGTTGCCAAGACGCCGCAGGGAAAGCCACTTGTGAGTGGCGGGTGAGGAATGGGCACAACTGTCAAGTCCCCACTACGTTCCCGACCAAGCCGCCAGGCGTTTTACATGAAGATAGATTGTGCTGTGACTTGTGGATACTGCGGTACTGATGAGAAAAATATTTCATTCAGACGAGTTATATTATTTGCACAAATAAGATTAAGTTAACACAAGAATAATGACTACATGTCACTACATGTCACTACACAGAGCTCGAGGGCAGCTGTATTGAAACCTTTCGATGAAGACGCTAAGCTACATAAGCGCTGCCTCTCCTTTCAATTAATCAGGGACATGTTGCTTTATAGCTAGCGCTCCTCCCCCAAACCGCGCTTGAGTTGAGAAACGAGGAGACGGTTGACATTTCATCAGGCCATGTGTTCCTACTTATCTAAATGAGTTCCTTATGAATCTAACGAAGATCTGAGTTTAGTTCCTCTAGAATCACTTCATTTTAAATCGGGCCAAACGAAGATGAGAGTTAATGAGAGTTCAAACTCTCACTCTCGTTTGGCCTGAAACTCTCAGGCACTCTCATCGACTCTCATGCGTTCTCATCGAATTTGAACCTGCCCAAATTTTTCATGAGAGTCGTCGAGAGTTTTCTCTCGTTTGGCCCACGCTTCGTGATAGTCGATGAGAGTTGACGAAAACTCTCATGAGAGCAAAACCCTCATCAACTCTCATCCTCGTTTGCCGGGTCGGTCCGGACTTAAGGGAAAGCAATTTTTATGGATAGACAGTTTTTAAATATTTGCGTAGCATAGTTTTAATAGTTTTTGTTCTTTTTGTGTATCTACTTTTGTTACTTATCAAATAAAGACTTTATATTCTTGCCACGGACTCATGGTCATTCTTATGAAGACAGCGGTCATTATGTTTCATCAAGACCAAATACTGCTACATGAATTATACTTTTGTAATTTTTTCCCATATCAACAAATTGCCTATAAAATTCTCAAACTTTCTCGAATGTTTTGATGTCGTTTTATCTACTTTCAGATGACGGTAGTAAAATAACCACCACTACACCAGCTCCTGTTACAACTGTCCCAACACCACCCCTGACAACAAGTAAGTGTGTTTTGTATACTCAGTAATAAAACGATAGTACAAGAGATCAAATCAAATATAATAGCCATTGTATCAGCCTTGTAGTGGTTCTGAGCTTCCCTCTACTAATTTATCAAGTTTAGATCCAACTTTCCACGGTTTTTGTTTCAAGTTTCTTCATTCAGTTGGGGAAACAAGTGCCGGTTTTGGCAAGTCTGCGTTGAAGCACTCAAAGAGAGATTCTTATTATCAAATCAAAAACTAGCGCGAGCACTCACGAGTACTTCGAAAGCAATCGCGCGAGCAAATACGTCATGTTGCATAGCAACTTCGTGTAAGAAAACCGCGCGCTCAGTCCCGTCTCGGAGGCGGGATTTCGTCATCAACTGGTACTTGTTCTCCCAACTGCATCGGTTGAGAGAATCAAAAGAGACCTTTAACAACTTTGGTGGACACTGCACCTCCCTTACAATTCCTGTGTTTAGACTCAACTCTCGTATATACATGTAAGTGTCATCATATGTTTTGTTCACAGCTACTGCTCCAATCACTGGAATCGCAAATTTCCCTACAACGCCTGCGCCGCAAGGTATGCTGGGAGTAAATAAAAGGGGCTAGATGTTCTAGAAATGAATGCAATGGATTTTATTGTAGTAAAACTGATCCTTATTTTCAGTATAGAGTGCATGAAACAATCGTTTTCTTCCTCTTAAATCACACATTACGGTATGATAGACCAACGCAAAAAATATGACTGTTTTGCAGTCTACTTTCAATATGTCGTTACTAAGATAATTCTTCTTTTATCTTTGATTATTTTGTTATCGTTCGCTTGTTTATTTTGCTGGTTTTCTGCACGTTTCCAACAATCCGAGATTTAAAAAAATAAATAAAAAAAACAATCCGAGATTCTGAAAATTGGCTTAGAGTAACAGAATGAAAAGCTGTATCCCATTCAAGCTTTTACGAGAGATGATAACTATATAGGAGGGCTGATCCCCGCCACCATGTACACCCTCCGTAATCTATTTATAGGTTGCCAAATTTCTACTTTTAGGGCCTCCACAGACTAGAGAGATAGTTGTCGACAACTATATAGCTGTCGATCATAAAAAGTTGTCGATAACAGAAAAGCCAGTGTGTGAAACAAGTTATCGATAACTAAGGGCCTTAGTTATCGACAACTAGCTTCACACACATGCTTTTTTGTTATCGACAACCTTTTATGATCGACAGTTATATAGTTGTCGACAAACTATCTCTCTAGTCTGTGGAGGCCCTTAGGCTTTGAATGTAGTCATGCATGAAATTATTGTGATTGCTTGCTGTTTACAATTTAAAAAATATCGTAACTATGTAGGATATTATGACTTGTATAATAACCAACCGTTTTTGCCACTTTCATATTTTCAGGATGTAAAGTCGACCTACATTCTGGCTGCGAAATGCGGGGCGGGTGTAGGCGAGTGTGAAAAGAACCCGTTGTGGATGACACCGAATTGTTGCGTCAGCTGTAGATATCATCAGGCGCCGAAAGGTATTTAGAACGGGTCGGCTTTTATCGCCCGCTCATTGGCCGATCGAGAGCCAATAAGAAGGGCATATATTGGAGTATTGCCAGTCGAGCGCGCGCAGCAAATTTGTACTCTGGTCAATCAATCAGAAGCTTAAATAACTGTTTCGTTATCCTACGACGACATCATTCACAACAAAGGGCGTACCCAGCTGCACATTGCTGAATTTTCTAAAGCAAACTCGTAATATCAAACAAGAAAGACAGTGTTTCATCCGATTTTCAAAACACCGACGCGTAGCGGAGTATTTTTTGACGAAATTCGAAATGTTTGGAAATCGGATGAAACACTGTCTCGAGTGGTTGATATATTTTCTCAATCAAAACATAAACTAAGGGCCTCCACAGACTAGAAAGATAGTTGTCTACAACTATTAAGTTGTCGATCATAAAAAGTTGTCGATAACAAAGAAGCCAGTGTGTGAAGCTACAATGCTATGCAAAATGGTTGAGACACTCCTCGTAAAAAACGATCTTCTTTGCCTTTCTAATTTTTTTCCCCCCTTGAGGTGTTAAGTTATTTCTTTTGACCCCCCTCTCCCCATTACAATGTTGTAACCGAAAAATTGGAACGTAAATTTGACGTGAAAACAACATTGATAGGGGGGAAGGGGATGTCAAACATAGAAAATCAATAATGTTTTAAAAGGCGCGAAATCATGAGAGTGTCTCAAGTATTTCTGCATAGCATTGTAGTTATAGATAACTTAGGCCCTTAGTTATCGATAACTAGCTTTACACACTGGCTTTTTTTGTTATCGACAACTTTTTATGATCGACAACTAAATAGTTGTCGACAACTATCTCTCTAGTCTGTGGAGACCCTCAATGAGTTTAACAAGTTAAGGTTATTTCCAGATGCCCAGCCTACTTGAATTTGATACTAAAAACAAACAAGGAGTCAGGAATTATTCAATACTTGGTGTTGAAGTGTTAAAATAATATAAATGATATTTGCTTGCAGACTGTAAGATGCATCTTCAAGCTGCCCCATTGGGCATTTATTGGAGAGTGTGACATAAACCGTGCGTGGATGTTACAAAACTGTAGAAAAAGTTGTAATCAATGCGGAGGTGAGACCAATACACAAACCTAAAGGCATGGTTAAAGGAGCTATGTCACGATGTTTTACGTCATTAAATCACCTTCAAATTGAAGAAAGCCTCAAAATAACAGTTTACTAAGGTAGAAAAAACACCAAAGGGGTGATAATAAACCAAACAGGAACAAGGATGGTCGAGGATGGAGAAGATTAAGACGGATTGCGAATGGCAAACTTGAATAAATTGGCCATTTTTTTCAAGATTCGCACTATGAAAGGGACTTGGCTCCTGCTAGTTTTCAACACCATCTAATTTTCAGCTTAGTTTCGCACGTGGAAGCTAGAGCTTTGAAAATTATTGTGTTGTTTTACAAATTTCAAATCCATTCTAAACAAAAATATTGTAATAATTGTAATAATAGTGTCAACAATTTAGTGCCAAAATTTAGCTCAAAATACTAAGACGTAAAAGTGTTTTCGGTAGAGTTAAAACAAATGATTGTATAAATAGATTGCGTTTAAAATATTATTAAGCTTTTTGCCCTTCTGAAAAGAGGAGTACCTCAGGAGCATAGTTAATAGAGCGAAATGGTTATGAAGGCCGGAAAGTTCTTTGTTATATCTTTTTGTTCGCTTTTTGGCCTTAACCGTGCACAAAACCTGACAAAATACAATAGGTGTTTACGTGTGTTTCAAGCAACTAATCCACATTATAATATACTCACCACAGGATATCGTAATTTTGGACAACCTGATTGGTTCCCTACTCAAGGCATATGAGGCAATGTACCATTACTACCTTATTTGGAAAGCCCGCTAATTACGATAAATATCCCATTTTTCCTCTGTTTTTTCCTTCCGTTCTTTCCCCAGTAATTTTTAATTACAATATCCAGTGGTGAGTATATTATAAAAACAATGAACTACATGTGAACTCATAGCCAACTCGGCTACGCCTCGTTGGCTATGAGTTAATGTACGACTCGATTTCGTGGAATAATTGTTAAATAGAAACGTTTCGGTTACGTAATTCATGCATAGTGTATTAGCGCAAAACAAAAGATTGTGCACGGTCGTGGACCTTCCAACATAATCTTGGCATCTTTGTTTGCTCCTTTGAAGTTTGCCGGGCTTCATAACTATTTCCCTCTATTAACTATGCGCTGGAGGTAACGCTAGAATTCCTGAAAATTACTTCCAGAACGTTTGCGAACCACTTGATTTCTAACCCGGAAATTTTCCAGAATTTGTCTTGGCTAAATGGTAACAGTTACCACTCCATCACAGGATACACTCTAATTAATAATTCGTGTCTTGCTGTGCTTAAAGATTGTAAAGACACAGATACCAAGTGTCCATCTTGGGCAGAGGTAAGAGCTGTTATGGCAGTGTACAGATCTGTATCTTTTGTGCTAGACCGTATTTATGATTATATCAGTTCCTCAAAATTCACCCCAAGCCTCGTTCGTACGAAATTCTTCTCAACCTCTGACACGTGCATACTGTTAACACGTAGATGTTCTTTCCATCTTTGCTGCTTTGGGAATTCGTTCATATGCCTGTGAAAAAGTTTGGACTATGGACTTTGGTCTTTGGAAAGCATGGCTTGGGAGTGTAATTAACTAACTGCTAGTTGCCGCGATACATGATTGACAATTAATACTGAAAAATATAGTTTGGAAATATTTGAAAATATTTTAAGAGTTTTGAACCGCGGGATTCAAAATCATTTCTATTACCATATTTTATATCCAGTTTATGACAGGCATGAAGAATGCCCAGCCTGGGCTGCGCTGGATGAATGTAAAAAATCCAACTGGACCTGGATGGTGGATCATTGTCCACGAAGCTGTGATGTTCCTTGTAAGCAATAAATTGTAAAATATGAAGGGTTTATAGCCCTTGAAGCTCCTAGAGTTTTCAACATCTAATTTCTCCTAACTGGAACAGTACCCTGTCAAATAGACAGGTGATGAGAATAAAGAACTTTATTATACGACACAGCATTTTAGAGTGCGAATACGCACCAAAACGAGTGCAGATATGAAACCGTATTACACGGGTCTCAGTCCCCCTGACCGCGCGCTACGGAAAACACTGTTGAAAGCCTATATTTTAGGAAAGATATTATGTCGTATAATAAACAATTTATTCAGCGGAAAGTTGTGTAATACGGCTGGTCATTTTTACGAGTCAATGTTTATTTTTTCTCGCCGTAAGGCTCGAAAAAAATAAAAACTGACTCGTAAAAATACCCAGCCGTATTACACAACTTTCCGCTGAATAACCTCTATATACAACTAGAACCGATTGACGCCCTCGTATAAAACAGACTGCCTCTTTTCTAGTTTCAGAATCCTCGTTTTGCGGTGGAAAAAACAAACGGTCATTACCAGGCTCCCACCACGTGCCAAGCATACATAGCTTGTTCAAATGGCGTCCACAAGTCACGTGGCCTGTCCCGCGGGAAAGAAGTTCGACACGGTTAAGAGAACTTGTGAGCCTGCGGATCGAGCCACCTGTACTGAGTGGTTTGTTCGAGTAAAAACTTGAGTCAAAGTCACGGAAGGCGATCGCGACGTTGTAAATAATGTTCATCAAGGAACGGGAAAGACGTATGGATGGATGAATGACAAAACACGGTGCACCTATTAAACATGGCCTTACATATATAATCAAAGCAGTTAAGATGTCTGTAAATAAGCTTAAATTACATCGAAAATTCATGTACAAAAAAAACACCGAAGACTACAAGGCTAAGAAGACTACTTATTTATATAATGACGTTCATTTTGTATTAATTATTATTGGAGCACGTCAAGCAATTTCGTCTTGCTTACCGATCTCAGTTTTATGGTTCCCGCATGCCATGAACGATAAAATCTGTCTAAAACGCTCCGTTTTTCCTGGTTACACTTTACGTAATAAAACACCAGTCTTTGTAACTTCTCAATTAAGGTTTGTTCTCTTTCTGTTAAGAACGCATCCCTGTTTACCATTAAAGTCTGTCTAGGTGGTTTATCAGGCCGGATTCTGTAGCATAAAGAAATTAGGAGTATCGCTACTCCTCTGGGTGTATGGGATGCTTGTCCATCGCAGGTTAACCCCCCACACACACCCCCCCCCCCCCCCCCCCCCCTCCCCCCCCCCCCCAGAATTTTGTCAGTTCACCGGTACCCATTTATACTCCTGGATGGAGAAAGGCACTGTGAGAGTAAAGTGTCTTGCCCAAGAACACAACACAATGACCCCGACCAGCATTTGGGTACCTAATCAAAACACCTGCAGTCGTCCAGCAATTTAGATACCTAGCGTTTTGTATCAACGGCTTGCGTAGTTAGGGCGATTTTCAACTGACCAAAGCACTTGCAATAGCCAATCACAACAAAAGTAAGCAACATAATAAACCAAAACCAATGAGAAACTCAAAGCAAATACACATGACCGGCACCAAGCGCGGGAAATCGCGTGCGACCATGTCGCGATTTGTTTGGTTTTGTATCTGATTGGTTGAGTAGGTGGCGTGACTGTTTTTTAAACTGATCACGGAGCGTAGTTTAAGCAAAACCAAAGCAGTTTAGCGATTACTTTCGCCACTCAATTGAAAACCACTCTAACGTATATAGTCAGTATATAGAGTAACCATTCGAAACTATTATTTCAAGCTCTGAAACTGATATCATTGTGGCACAGACACTGACTATTAGCTGATTTTGGTTGATCCTGACCAGGGGGGGGGGGGGGGGGGGGGGGGGCTAGCAGCGAGGCCTGGGACCTAGTATACATGATTGCACATTTAAGAAATTTGGCCGAGCGAGACTAAGTACTGGTTTGTTTAAAATAAACATGGCGGACGATGGCGGACATGACGTGCGTTTGTGTTCGTTCAGAAATATTTTGGCGATTCCACGTTCAAACATCTATGGGAACGATTCGGTCGCTGTTTAACTGAACTTTGGTCATTGTGGGACACCATGGATGAAAATTCCACAGCAAACTCCCGTAGAGGTACGTTTCTCGAATGATTGACAGATTTCTTTACTTGTGCGATCATGTATAGCGGAAAAGCGGCAAGATCAAAGGGCGCTGCCTGCCCCCCCTGATCCTGACAGACCGCATGCGTGGCTCAGAATTTGCATCATGAACCTGTTGACCTGCACCGATCCAAAGCGGCTCTGTGATTGGCCCGCCTCGAGAACATCCGTACCGAGTGTACCGAACCAATCACATCCCAGATGTGAGATTGTCCTGGGTAGCCCTGGAGACAAGTTAGTTCGCGTCGTTCATTGTTGGTCGTCGTAGAGACAGCAAAAAAAACTACTATCATAAAAGGACCAAAATGCGAATTTACCGCTTTGATCGAAACGACAACCGTGTCACAGATGCAAAATTGGTGGCAAAACAGGGACTGCATTTTAACAAACGTAATATTCTATTGTTCTCGCGAGATGGCCAATCACAGAGCCGCTTTGGACCGGTGCAGGGCTGCTCTCATGAACTCACGACAGACGATCGACTTTGTGAATACGGACACCAAACAAGACCCACCCATGACTAGCGTCTGTTGATATTAACTTGTCATCTGTAAAAACAATATTGATTGTACGGTTTAAATTCTGTCAGTAATCGCAGCACAATTTCAGTAATCACCAAGCGTTGCTCGAAACGTTTGAACTCAGATTCAAAAACGTGAGCCGGCTAATTTTAACATTTTTCACGCGTTTAGTCAACGAACAAGCGAAAAACAATCTTAATCACATACAAGGTCACCTTTGAATTAACCGTGTGAGAAACAACAGTCTTTTTTAAAAATATAAACCAAAAAACAACAATCGATGTTTTACCTGGACAGCAACAACGATCAGAATCGGTTAAAGCGTTATACAATGTTAGTTCTGATCTTAGCACTTCTGCTAAGCGATCAAGAAACGGTGTCGGCAATGGGCCGGATAAAACCATCACGCGGGGACTTCGCCATTTCTGAACTGTCCGCGGAAAAAAAGGAAAAATTCTTGGACGAACACAACAAGTTTCGCGGGATGGTTGATCCACCTGCCGCCGATATGGAGTATCTTGTAAGTACAGCATTTCAGGTTTGATTATGGATTGTGTAAACTTGTGGTATATGATTAGAAGTTAGCGAGTAAGCGAGGCTAGACACACTACTTGAACATGAAGTGAAATCTGTTCACACTTGACGGACACAAGAGATAGTCCTTCCATATAAAAGTGACGGGGGTGATCGTCGTACTTTTTAGGGGTTAAAATTCGTGGTTTGGTACCGCTTAGGGGTGTTAAAAATCTAAAATGTCTACCGATAAAGTTATTCCGGTACCTTTCAGGGTACTTTTGCATGAAAAAATATGACAAGAACTAGTTTTGTCTTAGAATTGGTACCTCTTAGGGGTGAAAATGAATTGGAGCCACGCCCACCAAACGAGATTTTGGTATATTACCTTAATCAAAATTTCCGACGATCGCCCCCGTCACTTTTATCTCCCCGGGGGGAGATAGTGTTTCTTCCGATTTCCAAACACCGGGAATTTAAGAGAGTTTAAAATACGACGCTTAGAGGAGTATTTTTCACGCAATTCGTGGTGTGTGGAAATCGGATGAAACGCACTCTCGATCGAAACAAAAACTAAGAGGTAAATGGAAAAATCAAATCGTAAAAATCTATGCTTATTAAGACCAGGTATCCAAACCTCCGACACGGTTATGATTTCCTTTGTTATTATTTGAAGAATTATTTAATAATTCTAGTTTTAGAAATGACGATAGTACCTTAAAGCCTGGTTTTCACTGGCGACGCAAGCGCAAGCGCAAGCAACATACGCAGACGCAGTAACGCGTTGACCATCAGTGCCTTTTGTTTAGGACAAATCAATGCGTTACTGCGTCTGCGTATGCGTATGTTCCTTGCGCTTATGCTTGCGTCGCTAGTGAAAACCAGGCTTAAAGCTGCACGCTGCATGAATTTCGTGAACCAGCTTAGTATACGATCGAGTCATTGGGAAGCCATGGCTATTCTTAAGTCAACTACAGGTACCTTAAGTACAGTACACATACTCACGTATATTCACATTTGGTTTCATTTTCGTTCCTGATTGGCTGATATAGAAATGCACGCCTTCAACTCTCGACCATCAAAGCAAAGCAAACGCAAAATCTATATGAAGTGACGTATAAGCTTAAGATTCACTTGAAATTAACTAAAATGACAACTGTATTGTAAACAAACGCATACTACACGTCCCTTCCTGCGCTCTTATGGCCACAAGTATTCTGTTACAGTTTACAGGCGCTGCCAAAATTAGATCAATATCTAAAATTTAATTAACTAAAACATGTAGAACGCAGTGCAGTTGCAGATGCTATCTACTCTGAAGTGTCAGCCGCCGCCTCGCTCCAACCCCCCCGTGGGGCCAGGCGAGAAGGACGCCTGGCCCCACGGGGGGGTTGGAGCGAGGAGGCGGCTGACACTTCAGACTAAGATGCTATCCATTACGTTTGCAGTTTTGGGACGAGAATCTCGCCAACTTAGCTCAGATGTGGTCAAATCAGTGTGTGTGGGATCACGGGTTTGTTGAATTCGGAGACGAATATCCTAATGATGTTCCTTTCAAACGAGTAGGTATGTTAATTATTATCCAGACCTGTAATTGTAGCTGTAAGTGTATGCAAGAGGGGATGATCTAAGAGAAGTTGAAATCTATAAATATTTTCGCGCCGTGCTGTGAAAATTATCTTTATTTTCTTCTGATCGAGTCCCCGACATGCGTTACTTGAACTGACCAATCAGGTAACGCTCTTAATATAGCTCAGCTATGGACTGAAAACTAAAAATAGATCTAAAACAATTATCATTGGAAGAGACCCATGTATGGGGGAAAGCTTCTCCTGCATCATCCTCTCTTGGTGTAGGCGGCTGCACATTTTACCACAATACCTTGCGAACCTAACACAGCAATAGGCTCATCTGAAAGCCATATTTTTGCGAAATTCGTCCCTGTACTAACAACATTGTGTATGCTAGGTTTGAAGTTTTTATAACTTTTCTGTTCGTTTTTACGAGCGTTTTTAGGGTTTTCGTGCGCTAAGAATTGTGGGTAAATGTACCAGTCACCATCATTTTTCTTACGGTGGATTGTACTTCAAAAAATTAAGACGTAAAACGCGCTTTAAAAGTTTTACATGTAAAAACACCAATGAGTGTAATAAGTATTTATCAGCAGCGAGATGAGTAAGATTAATTTTAACTGACGTTTTTTTCAATTCAGGTCAAAATCTAGCGCGGAATGGGGAACTCTTGACAACCAGAAGCCAGCGTAGAGAAGTGGTACCTTGAATATAAGTACTACACGTACAGCAAGCAGGCGAGTCCAATGGGAGCTGCCTGCTCCAAAGAACCATGCGGACATTATACACAGGTATTAGACTTTGTTATATAAAGTACTACTTTTCTCGTATACATAATTTCCAACCTCGTTCCCAGGGTCGTCTCGTTTTTCAAGATGGCGGTTGGTCTCTCCAACACGAGAGACCCTGGGAACGACCGGATCTCAATCTTCCTTTATGAAAAGCAACATAAATTCCTCTAATTGTGAAACAACGTAAGCTCTCTAGATGAGCATCTGCTCTTAGAGCAAATGTTGAGAATAAATATTGTTTAAATAAAAAAATAAAAATAAATAAAAAAATTCCTCTATTAATTAATGCGTCCCACTATAAGAGTGTTAACTTGTTCTTTTTTGTTTTCAAAGCTTGCCTGGGCAAAATCAAAACGTATAGGATGCGGAGTGAAGTGGTGTGACAAGGATTTTGGTCAGCCCCACCCCTGGATCCCTGGGGAGACTATTGTCACTTGTGACAATGGCCCAGCGTAAGTTGTGCGGATTCTATTCCAGTAGGCTGTAAGTTGGAGAGATCTCTTGACCTATATTTCATTTTCCTGCCATTGCAATATTGTAGGTTCTAGATATTATATTATTCAGTTGTATGTCTTCATTTGAGCTCTATATTTCCTAGTTTTTGACAGTTCCTGTTTGTGTGAGTTTGTGACATCTAGCTGACCAGTAATTTATTTAAATGTAGTATTTGAAGCAACTATAGTCAGTTATTTTAGACAGACAGTAGCCTACGAGCAAGCTCTTTCCCCAAGAGAGCTTGCAGCTGAGGCAGGTAGGCTTGTTGAAAAAATTACAAAAGTTCATACAAACTCCTATAATTTTTTTACCTGTCTATACACAACCCATACAAACACAAAAGCTGCCATTTTGGTTGTTTTACTTCCAAACGCTATTGTCAAACTTGTCCAGGTCACTAATGTTTACAAGTGATCTGTCATTTTCTTCATTTGAATATCTTAGTTTTTCAAACAAACGAAACCGAACTCACGTAGACTATTGACATAATCTCCAGATTGTGACAACATTTCTAATTGAACCTATTTTTCTTTAAGAGGTAACATAATTGGCGAATATCCGTACCAGAAAGGAACTCCGTGTTCTAAATGCGCCTCTGGTAATGGATTCTGCTACAAGAATCTATGTAGTAAGTATGAATTTAGTGCCGGAGTGGGGTGAAGACGAGGTTAACCTGTTTAATGTACGTCACGTATGACTCATCATCAGTCATTCGTAATCCGCCTCAATCTCAGTTCCCCAGTTTTAAGCAACTTTGTTTGGTTTATTATGGAGTACAGTGGAACCCGGTTAATATGGACACCAAAGGGACATGAAAAAGTGTCCGTATTATCCGGGTGTCCGTATTAAGCGGGCTGATATAAGAGAAAATATGTGTCGTCGGGCAAACAAAACTGTCCGTAATAAGCGGGTGTCCGTATTAACGAGTGTCCGTAAAGCGGGGTTCCACTGTATAAGCAAACCACGACGGCAACGGCAACGTGAACGTGGCTAAATAATTAAAAGGCTTAAAGGGTCCCTCTCAACCAGTGTGCTTTGCGGTCGCGTGTTATTGTTTTCTTCCGGGGAACTTGATCTCTCGTGGGGCTAATGTATGCCATACTTTCCAATTTGTACTAACTTGGGTCGTCTAACTGCTTTTTGTGGCCAGAACAAGGCCAGAATCCTGCAAAAAGTAGTTTTTAACTTCAAGCCGCTATTTTCGCGGCACCCGAAAATGGCCGCCGTAAGAGTATTGGCGCGCAAAGCACACTGGTTGAGAGGGACCCTTTAATGAGCAGTACAGTAGCTCTGCACGTGCGTTATACAGTTTGGTACACGGCATTTCTGTATCGTCCTTTGCAAAACAACAACGTCAAAATAATAATTAAAACTATTTCATCTTTTAAATTTCACTTAAAATCAAAATTAATGGAGGAGTTTTTAACATAGATTAATTAGGAGTAATTTATTTTATCCGATTTTTATCATAGTAATTTTTATTATAATTTTAAATTGTAATTTGTACTGTAATTTTATTGTCACTGAAAAGCCCCGTGAGGGGAGTGTCAAATTAAAGTATTGTATTGTAATTAATGACCAAATACTGGGTTTTCGGAGAACGTGAACCGCAACGGCGAATATTTCAAGAAATTAGCACATTATTATAGAGCTGGCAAAAAGGGCGTGGGCTAAGCCTGAAATGTTTCTATCTGGTTACGAAATAACCATATTTTATCAATTTTCCACTGTCTATTCGAAACAGCCACCGCTTTATGTAGTTAAACAAATCAACTCAAGCAAGTGAATATTGCCCGGGGGGGTACTCCCTATAATGGACTATTCGGGGAGGCTCCGCCCGAAAGGGGTCCTTTTTTAGGCTCGAGGTATGTGAAAGGGTAGGGATTTCACGAGTTGAAGTATATGAAAGGGTAGGGATTTCACGAGTAAATGATATTATTGTTTGGTTAACATCTCTACTGGTAATGCTTGATGATTTCTGGTGATATATATTGTTCATTAAGTTCATTACAAAGGTATAGAAAAGGGATGCAGTGCTTCTACTGTAGGTATGTGAAAGGGGTACCATTTTCATAATTTCTATGGAAGGTATATGAAAGGGGTACCTTTTCTGTGAAAATGGTATATGAAAGGGTAAGGGGTTGGACCTCTGGGCGGAGCCTCCCCGTATAAAACGTTTTGAGTACCCCCCCCCCCCCCCCCGGGGAGTATTGCACCTAAAAAGGCTAGAATATACAACATTACATAGAAAGCACATTTTCCAATGGTTATACCCATCGAATTCTGTATGCGAATGCAATTTTGTTCTTTAAGGGGACTGCGATAACTTCGACAGTGAATGTGGTAAAAGTCTTACACAAGCAATGTGCTCTACAAACCGTGATAAAATGGCCAAGGAGTGCCCAAAGATGTGTAACTTATGCGGTAAGTTGACTTCCAGCTTATAGAGAAAGACTGATAGAATAGAAAACATACAATTGCAAGAATTGTTTTACTGTCTCCTTGTCCCTATAGAGTGTCCTTTGAAATGTCAAAATGGCGGAACAGTGAACGTTCAGAACTGTGTTTGCTCATGTCCTTCTGGTTGGAAGGGAATGGACTGTTCAGGTAAACTACATGAAGCGGTATGACTTTGTAAGATTATGGACTACTCAGATGAACTACATTTGAAAGTTAAATTAGTCATGTTAGTAAATTACTAACCTATTGTTCTTTTCTGTTTAGAGAAAGAATGTCCCCCTGGGTACTACGGAGAAAACTGTAAAAGTAGGTTGATTGAAATGAACGGCGAGTTAAAGGGACACTGTCATGGCGTATTTGCTCAAAACTGTTATAAATGCATGAAATGGTCCCTAAATCTATGAAATGAGAACTTAATAAACTCTAACTAAATGATAAAAAGCAATTTCTTCAAGAAATTCCATACTGCAACTAAATTTTTGCAAAATTTCAAAGATTTCCGAGCCAAATTTGAAACTTTGAAAAACTGACATCCTGACGTTTTTTCAAAAATCCATATTGCAATCCATTTCCATCCTCGCTGTCGTTCGTCATCCTCACTTCCTAATGGGTTCCTGTCATTTGTCGAGTGTTATTCTACAGAATCAAACCATTATTGATCAACTTCCTATGATCTAGATATGTTTCTGAGCTTCCCAAAATCATGACAGTGTCCCTTTAATGCAGCGAAGTAAACAACAAGACAACATTAGGCTTGTACAGCGGTTTTCTAAGGAAAGCTTCAACAATTTTGACAGGCTTTACTTTAAACAAGAAGTTCCGGTATAAAAGGGGCCTGGCCATTCTCACGCCTAGTTATCAATCAACCGACAAAACGTACCAAACGGCTGACAAACAGCCTGCGCTTTTGAATTTATTCTGTTACCAGTATATTTGGTTTCATGAGATTTTGAAGCATATTTAGCTTACAGGATGCTTGACTCGACAACGTGCCATGGCTGCAAGAGTTAGTAGTTGAACCTCTTCTTTAAATCTTCGGGAAGATTGCCCGTTAAATTAGATTTAGATTCTAGAGTTTTATTTAAGCAACATTCGAATGAACTTTTTATGTAATTGCAATTATCTTACCTTTTGATCTTGTTTTTATTCTGTAAAGGCTGCCCTAGGTTTCTTTTTAATGCTTGTTATTGTTTTTGTTTTATTTCTTTATTATAACAGGATCCCATTGAGAACAGTGTTCCTTGCACTGACGGGTTATCCTGTATAAATATTCGCTTATTATTATATTATTTTTTTATTTCTGACTGGAAACTCCGAGTTCTTATTGTGACGCGGAAATTCCTTGACGTTAGTTTGATGCGATAGTTACTGCCATTGTTTCGTGAGTACTTATAATACAATACTTCATGTAATATTTCTTCAAATTATTTTAGATCGTTGCGAAGACTCCGCCGGGAAAGACGCTTGTGAGTGGCGAGTGAGGAATGGGCACGACTGTCAGGCTTATTACATGAAGATAGATTGTGCTGCCACTTGTGGATACTGCGGTACTGATGAGAAATTAATAAACCCTCGAATAATGTACATAGGGGACTAGCTGGATTAATACCTTTATTTAGGAATCATGCGATTACTTGTTTTAAAATAACATAAAGGGCAAATTAAATTAGTGTGATAAAGGCATCGGGTGGTATTCGGCATTCTTCGGGAGACTATCGGAAATATTTGCTGACCTTCCGATCACGTTCGAAAATCTTCGGAGGACCTCGGGTGATTTTCGGAAATCTTCAGATATCGTCGGGCTATTTTCGGCAATCAAAGCTTTGTACGTCTAGCCTTTACACGGAAAACTGAAGGTGACAGAACGTCAAGTTTAACAAGGCTTTAGCAGGTCAAGAGTGAAACAGCTTCAGTTTCCTAGTTCCCTTTAATTTAAAATACTTTCTGGTAAAGGATTAGCAGTAAACTCTTTTTTAGTTGATAGAGGGTTTTAAGAAATACAGAATTTTCTATAAAATTATTTCAATGTTTCGATGTAGTTTTGTTTATTTTTCGTTTTATTCTACTTCAGATGACGGCAGTAAAATAACCACCACTACACCAGCTCCTGCGACAACTGTCCCAACACCACCCCTGGCAGCAAGTAAGTTTGTATCGTATACTTGACTCATATCAGATAATCAAAATGATAAAATGGCAATGGGCATTTTCTTTTAGGCTTTGTCTTTTTAATATTACTTGTAGTCAACTGTTTGTTAATTTTTAGAGGATTTTTTTAGAATAAAAATTTTCTATAAAATTCTAAAACTGTCGTTCGAATGTTTTGATATTGTACCAGCTCCTGTGACAAATGTCCCAACACCTCCCCTGACAACTGGTAAGTGTGTTTTGTATACTCGACTCAGGAATGATGGACGCTTTGTCAGTAATTTTCATTCTAATAGTTATTCTATTGAGCCTTTTTTGCATTAATAGCGTCGGTGTAATCCAAACTTTCTTTAAAATAAGTCTTAAATCGCCATTCATTATTGTATTCGTTCACACGTGTTTTTTACTCGTTTTCTGCATCTGCATGGACGTTTCCAACAATCCGAAATCATGAAACCTGTACATGTCTTAAGGCCCGGACACACGGTGCAACATTGCGTGCAATATTGCGCGCAACATTTTTCACTCCGTGTGGCAGCTGTGGCTACACGCTGCAACATTTCACGCAACATTTGCTGGCTTTTCCTAGCCTCCTCCGCAGGCAACTCTTACATAAAGGCACGAGTGAGAGACTGGTACGGAGGACAAAAAGGTGACTGAGTGGGGTGGGGGACAGGAAGAGAGGAAAAGGAAGGATGTGTTGGCAACCCCGCCTTTCGCTCGCCTCGGCCCCAGTGCCCGCTCTTTTGCCCCTTTCTTGCCCCAGACCCCGGGGAGTTGCCTGCGGAGGAGGCTAGGCTTTTCCCTATTAAACAAGATATTGCAAAACTAGCTAAACCTAAAACAGGTAAATAAAGTGTACATGTTGAAGAAGAGCTAGGGCTTTTAGTTCTAGACACGATGAAATGTGTTGCTCGCAATGTTGCAAAAGTAGAACGAGATTCTACTTCTGCAATATTGCGCGCAGCAATTTCAGGGGTGGACAGACGATCCAATTTAGCCATTGCGTGCAATATTGCACCGTGTATCCGGGCCTTTAGAGTAACAAAATTAAGAGATGATAACTAGGAGAGCTGATCCTCACTGACACCCATATTCACCTTCCATAATCTATTTATAGGTTGCGTCATTTGACCACGCCACGAAAGATGTCTTATTGTGTTTTTTTTAACCTTGCATGAATTTTAAAATGTTTGGTGAAATAGATTGACGTAATATATTGAAGTTATTTTCACGCTCCTGTTTTTAGAGTGTAAAACCGACCTATCTCCTAGCTGTGAGAGTTGGGCGGCTGTTGGCGAGTGTGAAAAGTCCCCGTTATGGATGCTAGCGAACTGTTGCGTCAGCTGTAAATATCACCAGGCGCCAAAAGGTAGGGGAGTTAGAACGCCGCGTGTAAATATTTGGCTTGAACAAATCAAAAGCTCGATCCGGCTAATTACTGTCCCATTATCCTACGATAGAGAGGTTTTCAATTGAGTGTCGTAAAACCAAAACCAACGCCATTGCAATGGCCAATAAATAAAGCAATGAGCCAATGAGAACTCAAAGCAAATGTACGCAAACGACGCGACGTGGGAAACGCGTGCGACCAAGTCGCGATTGGTTTTGGTTTTGCATCTGGTTGGTTGAGTAAATGGCGCGAGATTTTAAACCAATCACAGAGCATAGTAAAGAAAACCATTACTTTCAAAACTCAATTGAAAACCGCTCTATTATCATTTAATTGAGCTTATTTGAGAAACAACGCGCAATATTACAACCCAGAACATCGCGAGTTTATACACTGTAAGTAAATGTTGCGCGAACAATAGAAATTATGCGCAATGGAAAAAAGAGCGAACTCCGCCTATTATTGCTGGATTTTGTCAAACAAAATATTTCAAAATCACTTCGAAACTTATTTCCTGACTTAAGCCTACATGAAACAAGCAACAAGAGGTTAGAATTATTCAATCAGTGTTAAAATCAGTGTTAAAATACATATAGAAATGGTCATTTACTTTGCAGAATGTAAGGATACCAAGCCAAGCTGCCCTGTGTGGGCCTACACTGGAGAATGTGAAAACAACCGAGTGTGGATGATGGAGAACTGTAGAAAAAGCTGCAACCAGTGCGGAGGTGAGAGCAATACCGTTACGCCGATAACTCAAGGAATGATCAAACGATTTCATTTTTTTTTTCTTGCTTAAAAAGGGTGGCGGGGGGGGGGGGGGGGGGGTGGGCAGAGTGAAGGTGAGCTTTTCTGGCTCAACTACGGACGTGTTTAAGTGAATGCTTGGGTGGGTTTCCTCAAAGCGAACTGGAAGCAGGAGAAACGTGCAAACGGAGTGCACATAATCATTTCAGGCGTTCCGTTCCAACTGGGAAAAGGGGAAGCATCTGAAGGTTCACCAAAATCTCTGCGCACGCGTAGTTCCCGCCAAAACTGCCGCTGCCAAATGTCGCAAATATGTGAAAGCTAATTTGTACTAAGACTATACATAGCTATAGATAATTTAATAATTAAGCGGACACCCTCGGGGAATGCTCTAAGTGTCCGCTTAATACAGGGTGTCCGCTCAATACAGGTATTATTTACAGTAAATAAGGGAACTGATAAATTTTGGGACTTTTGCTACTGTCCGCTTAATAAAGGGTGTCCGCTTAATACGGTGTCCGCTTAATACAGGTTTGACTGTAATAATTCGTGTCTTGCTGTGTTTAAAGATTGTAAAGACACAGATACCGAATGTCCATCCTCGGCTTTACTGAAACAGTGCAAGTCAGGAGACAGGATCAGTTGGATGAACACAAACTGTAGAAAAAGCTGTGGCTTGTGCAGAGGTAAGACCTGTTATGGCAGTGTACAAATCTTGTTTCGTTTTATCTTTCTTCTATAAAAGCCATATGCGGGTACAAGTAGTTTATGAGTAATCGAGCAAAACGTATACCCGACATTTTCAGGCCATTTTCTCAGTTGTGCTACGCATGTTTCCCTAATTAGCTTTGAAATGTATTCTGGGCGATGTTTGTGGAGATTCGACTCTTTAAGCCTGGTTTTCATATCGTCGGGAAAATCCCAGACCATCGGGGATTTTGTTATTTCCCGACCGTCCCAGACATTCCCGACTTATGAAAACACGACGAGGTAGATGGCTCCCATTGTCTCCCTGAGTCGGGTATGTCTGGGACGGTCGGGAAATATAACAAAATCAGCGATGGTCTGGGATAATCCCGACCATTCGGTTTCGATGACTAAAGGTGTTTCTTTTGTTTTTATTAAAAAACGTGACTGATATCAAACATGTTCAAATATATGATTTTAAAATTTGGACACGATTTGTTATAGTTTATGACAGAAGTGAAGAATGCCCAGCCTGGTCTGCCATGGACAAATGTAAAAACTCCAACTGGGCCTGGATGGCGGATCATTGTCCACGAAGCTGTGATGTTCCTTGTGAGTAAATTTTGCCTGAGATCAGGCTCCGAGAGAAATTGCCGCAGAATCTGGTATCATGGATCGACGGCATCAAAGGAATGTCTTCAGGCTCCGTCGCCTTCATTCCTGCCCCAGTCAGCGCTCGTCGATTTCTCTCGGAGCCTGATCTCAGGCTAAAGTAAATTGCACAAATTGATACTCTCAGAAATAAAAATCTAGGGCAACAATACAGGTTTGGGATAATCATTAAAGGAGTTACGTCACGGATGGCATATATTGAAAAAAATACTGAGCCAATTTTTTCAAGTTCGTCGTTCGCAATCCGTCTTAATCTTCCCCAATCTTAACCATCCTTGTTCCTGTTTGGTTTATTATTACTTTTTTAGTGTTTTTCTACCTTAGTAAACATTATTTCGAGGTTTCCTTCAATTCGAAAGTGTGGCCTTTGAGTTGGCCTTGGAGTAAGACTGGGGACCACTAGGTTACAATTGCAGTCTGGGTCACAGTGTAGGGCTTGTTCCCAGGATCCTGACCGACGCCCTGCACTCGCCACCCATGTTGCCTCCACGCCGTAAACTTGTAAGAACACATTTAAAACTATAGAGAGCTTAAGCACAGATGTTTTTGAGCCACGGACGGCAACCGGAAGGCGAATGTTCTCGCGCAAAGAGTTGGGAAGCCCTCGTTTTAGCATTTATAACTTGACGTTACGGACGAAAAGTCGATAATACGCGCCAAAACAGAGAACATGCGACTTCCGGTTGCCGTCCAAGGCTCAAAAACGTCCGTGCTTAAGCTCTCTACTATCTTGTGTGAATCATAGCCTCTTTTCTAGTTTCAGAATCCTCGTTTTGCGGTGGAAAAACAAATGGTAATTACCAGGCTCCCAACACGTGCCAAGCATACATAGCTTGTTCAAATGGCGTCACGAGTCACGTGGCCTGTCCCGCGGGAACGAGGTTTGACACGGTTAAGAGAATTTGTAAGCCGGCGAATCAAGCCACATGTACAGCCGTGAACTCGCAGGAGCGTGAAATTAAGGGCGAGTCACGAGCCACAGACGTGTTGCATTTGACTATTCTCTAGAGGAAGTTTGAGACACGCTAAAATTATCATATAATTGGTTTAAACGCAGAGACCAGTTTATCAAGAGAAAATTCCGCGAAACAAAACGTAGTTTAGGTGATTATTCTTGATACAGTGGAGCCTCTACTTTGGGACACAAACTTTTGTCCCGGCAAAATTAACGCTTATATAATCTTTGTAATCTATTACCCTCTATTATAAAAGAGACACCTCTATTCAGGGGACACTTCACCTCGTCCCGAGGGTGTCCCCTTATGGAGGTTCCATTGTACTCTAAACTGAGAATCGTTTATTACCCGTTGAAAAGCAACAACAACTAAACCATTGCCCATAGTCCGGCCATGACGGCTTTGTTATATAACAGCTGTTTGACTGTATGGTTATCGTTTCACTAATAAACTATCAAACCCAAGACCAACATACTGTTGCATAGTAGTTTTTATTTGAAAATGATTTTTTTTTAATTTTTATTTTATTTTTAAGAGTTACAGGCACATATATTGATTTTCCCTACACTTTATCTCTATTGCTCTATTAGGATTATCAACTATATAAAATCCTTTTCCCCTCTCGTTTACATCTAAATGCTAGAACGTTTTCTTTACAGTTTGAAAAAAAAAAAAAAGTTTTAACTTTATTCAGTTTTATGATCTATTTGAACTCGTTTGGCAACATCGCTTATTTAAGCCCTCGACGTAACTAAAAAATGTCAACCCTATCATTTTTAACTGACTATCTTCTTGTATCACTCAAACGCTTCAACAGATGTGGTGATTCTAGAGAGCACGCTCTTTTAGTTTCAGTTCTTGGCTTTTATTAACGCACACAGATCCGGCAGTGTGACTTTCTTTGCTGTATTTAAGCGGCCTATAAGTGGATACACAAAGACATTATTTCAACGCACTACAAGCCGCAGTTGAAATCGAAAAGGAGGAAAGTGGCAGGAAAAGATATGGAAACCGAATGCAACTTCAAACTGAAGTTATTTATAGAAGATAAAATTAAGTTAAGCATGTCTACTTTTGTATAAAAGAGCGAGTAAACTATGGTTAACGAAGTTTTATGGATGAAACCCTAAATATATCGCACGACGCGGGGGGGGGGGGGGGGGGGGATTTGTCAGCCAAAACAAACTATCAGGAGGATACCAACATACACAGCAGACCGTCTCGAGTGAATATTGGGGAATATTCCCCGAGACGAATTGTTTTATAATATACAAATTGCAGGGAAAATGTCGAATTTCTCCGAAGAAACTGGAAAAATACGAAAATATTCCGCCATTTTTTCCCCGAGCCAAAAACATTTGAACTTCGCGGCATTTCCAAATAGGGTAGAGAGAGTATAATGCATCTGAGACCATGAGTAGGGAACCAATCAAATTGCTCGAAAATGCATTATCCCATGATTAGTATATTATAAATATTGGTATTCCGGGTTAAATTTTCCAAGTCACATTTCATCATAAAATGTCAGATCAGTCTACGTCATCAATCTTTCAGCATCAAGCGCCGAAAGTCGTAAATATAAACCGCCATCTTTAAGCTATAAGTACGTATAGATGTAAACGTAATTTTCTAATGCGGGGGAATGGAAAATGTATATTATTAATATAATAAAGGGGTCTACAATTCCTAACTCACCTTTGTAGAGAGAGCTATAGTAGCTCACTAAAAGAGGAAAACTCTAAAGATATTAGTAGTCTGAAGTGCCAGCCGCCTCCTCACCCCCCCCCCCCCCCCCCCCCCGTGGGGCCAGTAAAGATACATGTATTAGGCGAAAAGGAGTATAACGGATGGTATAACGAGGTACGTGCATGACATAGACACAGACTGTATCCTTTAAAAGTCTTCAAAATCCACTATAGAATTAACCGAAATCAAACCTTACCTCAAAATCACCGCGTTATATGGTTCCTTTTCAAAGTCAAGTCTTTTTCATCTGAACACTGGACATTAAGGGGAAAGTCGCAGAATCTCTTGATTGGATTAAAAAGTTTTCCATTCGGACACAACTTGTGGCGAGTGACTCCCCCTGAACAGAATACAAAGCCTGTGCAAATCCGGGGGATGGGGTAGTTCCCATCTGCCATCCTTCCACAGAACTGTACTTCGAAAACTGCGGGTAAAAATAATTAAACGTCGATAATTACTACACATGGGAAGCTGGGCGGGTCAATAAAGTGAATCTAGAGGTCAATATCCACTTAGTACACCGAGGGGTGCTCCCATAGCTATTTGCAGCGCAAAAAGGTATGGTTTTTGGGCCTTTTTGGTCTAAAATATGCTATGTTTTGTGCATTGTTGTCTGGAATTTGGTATCGGGGAACTTGAAGTCCTAATTCTCTACTTGGTAGCTGAGGTCATGGATCAGACACGTGTACTAATTAACAGAGTATCCGTTTTTTGGTCAGGTCTGAAATAGTGTATTGATCTTTGGGTCAGGCCTGAAATAGGCTATGAACATTGACACACACCCCTCCCCCAGGGGTGATAAGGCTTCTTACACTATCGGTAGCCGGTAATCAACTATCATGCTGCTTTACCAAGCATGCAAGTGCACGAGGTACTCACGTGGTATGCGGCAACTCAGTGGACAGTTGTCTCTCATCCATGTCCAGTTAGATTTCTTGCACTCATCTCGCGCTGCCCAAGCCGGACAATAGTCCTGTTTGTCATACACTGCCGCGTTTGAAGAAAAATAAACAGAAAACCCTTTAATTAGCAAGAGGCATTACAAGAAGTCTCTACCTACCGTAATCTCAAAGAAGGAGAGCTAGAAGCGACTGAAAATAAAACGAGCGGGAAAAAGAAAAAAAAAAGCGGGAAAATATGGACGCGCAGAAAATCAAGGCTCGTCTCCAATTTACGCGCGGCTATTTTTGCCGCTCATTTTTTTTCGCTCTTCCAGCTCGATGATTTCACGAGGGAAAGTAGGCATCGCATGGCATCGCTGGTTAGACGTCATGTCAAAGGGCTAGAGCGAACCGTATTAAAGGAGCAACGTCACGGATGGCGCATCTTGAAAACATTGGCCAATTGTTTTCAAGTTCGCAGTTCGCAATCCGTCTTAATCTTCTCTATCCCCAACCACCCTTGTTCCTGTTTGGTTTATTAGCACTTCTTTGGTGTTTTTCTACCTTAGTATATCGTGACATAGCTCCTTTAAGCTCATTTTATGCCGCAAAGTACCCAAACTCGATTTCTGTATTATTTTATCCATTACGTTGTTGACGATATCACGCGGTATATCGATATCACACGATGGAAGCAAGCGGTATTTGCTGTCTATTAGCAGTCCGCACCACCTTCCCAACTGACAAATCTTGTTTCCTTATAACAGACTGAGCGCGAGCAAAAAAAAATTGGATGAAAGTTACCATTGCTGCTGCTAAACGAATATACATGAGAAGGTTTCCTACCTTGACACAAGCCACAGCTCTGCGGACAGTTTGTGAACATCCAGTGTCGTTTGTCGCCTTCGATGCACTTTCTTGATAAAGCTAAATCGGCGCATTTCGGGCCGACATCCTTGCAAACTGTTCAGAAAAAAAAAACATTACTGATTATTTTGTTGTCAATATCTTCTTCATGGTCAGTCTTCATAGGGTATGCTTTGGGAAGGACTCCGGCTCTCGACCACTATTATAGGTATTCCGGGAACTTTTAGGGTATTAAGCCGGAATCAATAGATTAGGAACTAGTTTTGTGTTAGAATTGGTACCTTTTAGGGGTGAAAATGAATTCGAGCCACACCCACAAAACGAGATTTTGGTACCTTTTAGGGGGTTCCTTTCAAAATCACCCCCGTCACTTTTATATGGGAGTCCCCCCCCCCCCCCCCCGCGGGAACTGCCTAGTATGGCACTGACGCGCGCAGACGGGGACACTCGAATAGCTCTAAGGGTGTTCTTTTTGAAATTTTCTTCGCAGTTGCTAGGAAGGGAGGGGGTCACTGTTTCCCCCCAGGGATTACAATACCTACCTCCGCACTGATTACAACTCTTTCTACAGTTAACTAGCATCCACATTCGATCTCTTGAACATTCTCCGGCCGAAGCCCAGAAAGGACATTTGAGGTTGTTATCCTTGCATTCTAAAATAAAAGAAAGAAAGAAATAAGTTTATCTTCACTCTCAATAAAGCTGATTTCGCCATTACTTTCGTAAGCAACAATTCGCGTTATCTACAATCCACCTGAAAATAAACACTTTTGAATTTAAAAAAAATTCTCTAAAATCCCTTGCATCAACTCAGAGAGATAGGTCCACAATTAAGGCACTGTCAAGAATTTCGACTCAGCATCTTACCCTCATTAGCCTCTCATGCATGTTAAATGACTGTAGAAATATTTATTGCAAATCAATCAATCAATCAATTATATTCCAAGTATTCTTCCAATCCCGCACGATTGTATCAAATATAATAGTGCTATATTGCTGGAGAATTCAGACTAAACTTGAAAACACGGAAATATTTTAAACTCGTGAAACGGGTTATAGCATTTGGTGGCCAAATTTCACTCGGTCCGTCGGACGGTCGGTCGATGGGCTGTAAACTTTAATCGCGCTAATTAATTAATTCACGAGTTGGCCTATAGAATCCTTTGATTAGCTATATAGGGGTAATAATTGCTTGTGACCGCAATAAAGTATGGAGACAGTGTCCATTCACCTAAAAGAAATTCTCCCAACTATCAATATATGAGTGGTATCATGCCCAGCTAGGAGAATATGTATGTTGACCTTACCTCTAACAACAGAAATGTTCAAAACTCGCTTGCAAGTTGCACAACAATGCTTGTTCATCCACTTTGATTTTTTCTTGCACTTTCCAATGGCGGACCACAAACTGCATTTAGGATTCTTATCTTTGCATTCTAAAACAGAAGAGCAATAACGAAAACTGCTATTATTAGTTGCCTAGCAACGTGTTTATTTCGGTCCGTGCAGGTGTCTTTTGTCGGCTATACCATGCTTATTAGGGAACCTTGGGTAATCTGGACAAAAATGGCGCGAAAGTGACGAAAAAACCTAACTATCCACAATATGTAAACTCATGCAATCTACCTGGCAATATATTTTTAAACTGAACACTGAATTTGAGGACTGTAGACATTTGCTGTAAAACAGGCGGGAAATTTTACTGATAAATTTACGAAAAACAAAACCAATCAAAACCGTATTGGCGAGGGAAATTTCTCTTTTCACAACCTTTAGAGGGGGCTTATTAGAGAAGCAATAATTCTCTTCATAATTTTGGTTTCCATCTTTGGAAATTAAGGGAGGAGGAGAAAAGTTGAGGTTCTAGAAGGGCTGGGGGTGGGGGAGAGGGAGCTTCAATCATTCATTCATTCTTTATCCACGGTAGCTTAATAAAGAAAGGGCTTAATATAGCTTTTACAGTAATCCTCAATGTCGCCTGGTGCCTCAAGTGGGATCTTCGAATTTCTCCATTCCATTACGCGTACACGTTAACTGAACGTTCGATTGACTACACCACTTACGTTTTACCAATAAATCTCCAACGGGTGTTTCTGACAATGAAACATACTCATTAACTCCTTTTAGCTGATCCGCTGCTCCAAGTGTCACGTTCAAGGGATTCAGAAATGGCGTGACTGGTAGAATGCTTGACGGTTTGTTAGCGATGACACGGGGTGACTCAGTAGTGGTCACGTTAGAGGGCGTGACAGAACCAATACTCAACATCACGTTTGTAGTTCTGTTGGATAACACAACTGACGCAGCAAGAGACGGTTTTGTAGAAGTGGCGTTAGAGGAAACTGTCACGCTAGACGTTTTCTCTGGTGCTGGTACCGTGACAGGCGGATAAAGATGAGCGCCGGGCGGGATCGTAGTTTGAATCAGTTGAGGTTTTGGCGTCGTTAGGAGCAGAGAAGGTTTCACTGTGGCAGCAGTTTGATCAACTGATAAGAGAGAAAATAGGATCATGCAAGAGACGAAGCATCACAGCTCAAATCTTGCACGATAAAAATATCCTTTTAATTTCGAGCTTCATAATTCATGTCCAACCAGTTAGAGCCGAGCGAAGATAAGAAATCGGCTGCTCTTATGAAAACTGACCAAAACCTTTCCCAACGCTTGCTTATAAGGAGTCCGGGGGAGAGGACTCCCATATAAAAGTCAGAAATTTTGAAAAGAGCCCCAAAAAGGTTCCAAAATCACGTTTTGTAGGCGTGGCTCCTTGCGCAACGTTCGCAACGATCGCAACGATCGCAAGAGTGGTTTCCATATGGCCTGGAAACCAGGCTTTAGCAGTCAGTATTGTGAATTTCGGACAGCACAGGGAACCAATCAGGAAGCTCCTTTTCTTCGTGGACCAGTTTGCCATATAATAAATACAATTATTCTGCTAATTAAATCAAAGTAAAAGCATACCGCACGAGAATGCGCAATCATGTTGCATATAAGGAGCACTACACTGATGACCATTACTCTTTCTCCATTGACACACCTCTGTACCAACTTTGTCGACAAGGTGAACTAGGAGCAAAAAGAGAAAATAACACCGTTGATTATAAAACCAAACATGTCGATTCAATGACCTATTGTAGTCTTGGCGTATATTTGTTCATCCGATGGTGGTTTATCATGTCACATAACAGCCTGGGATTACCGGAGTATAAAGAACTGATTGCCCTCGCATTAAGTCCCTTTAACTTTCAACATCACAGCGATTACATCTCTTGGGACAAAATATGTTTCCCTCCCTCCACTCCCCCAACGCCGTCGTAGGATAAGCATCTATGCTGCGTAATCTAAGGGGGCGCCTTTTCTCGCCCCACCTTTGCTGAACATGATATTCTATTTAGCATTTACATTGTCAACTAATGCGCTTTTATTTGATTTTCAATTAAAACGCCACAGTATAGTAGTGGCCAAATAATTCCAACATACGAGTATATATCTCTGTTGTAAACCATATCATCTTCAGCAAACTAGTACGACCCCACACGGAGCTCCCGAATTACGTTCAGTCTGGTTTGGTACAATGTATCGGTATAAACTATAATTTGGCGATGACGACGACGACGGCGGCGGCGGCGTCGGCGGCGGCGGCGGCGTCGGCGGCGGCGGCGGCGTCGGCGGCGGCGGCGGCGTCGGCGGCGGCGGCGGCGACGGCGGCGACGACGACGACGATGATGATGATAATGATGACGATAACGACGTTGATGACGTGACGATAATTGATACACGGTGCAATCTTTCATACAACTTGTGTCGCAAATTTCTTGAAAACGGACAAGTTGCATGAAGAACTAAACGGACAAAGCCGTTGCAACAGAAGTTGCTGCATCGTTGCAGAAATTAGAATTGAGTTCTAATCTCTGCAAGCGTTACTTACATTGGCAGTTTTCTCCGTAGAATCCAGGAAGACAAATTTTGACAGCATCTGTTGAAAAAAAAAAATGGAAGATAAACTATTACAGTATGTTTTCAGACCCAATTTTAATATTCCCAGATCTAATTGTATATCAGCTCTGTATCAAATAGACATGAATAAATTAATAAGGGAAAGAGACTGGTGACTAACCTGAACAGTCTAAGCCTTTCCAGCGAGGAGGACACGCGCATGTGCACATGAGAGTATTGAGTTTTCCGCCATTTTGGCATTCTAGTGGACATTCTGGATGGATTTAAGGATAGAATAGTAACTATATGAGTTAACTTTAATTAATGTTAAAGTATGTTCCAATCCCAATCTCGACCCCAGAGCTCTTCTCTTTTGCGCATGACCAAGCGCCTGCGTAGTCAAGGAAAGCAGCGAAGGTCTGGGGTCGAGAACATTCTCGTTCCCAGATCCTCCGTTTCTTTTGGTCACGTGGTTGGCGAACCGAAGGCTCTGGTGGCAGCGGTTACCGGATGTCCGTAAATTCCGGACATCCGGTAGCGCATGGGTAGTAGTTACTGACACATCTGCTCATGCTCAAATACATATTCGAGGGGGCGCTGGGAATGAGAAACCAAACCGGAAAGGTAATGGCGTGCGAAAGAGCTTGAATACTGGAATACTGGGAATCCTTGAAGATTTTCTCAGAAAACACCGTGTTAAAAACAGAACAGATAGCAGCTCTACGTGCCAAAGCTGTCGAGAAGAAGGATTGTCTTTGTCGTTGGCTTACAGAGGAAAGATTGCTGATGTGTTTTAACAGTGGGTTTTGGAATGTCTCGTGTGCCAATTCTCAGCAATTCTGATCTATAATTTCTCGATCGAGGTATGAGTGCAAAAATTGTAAATATGTAGTTAGACCCATGCCAGTTAAATCAAGACGTAAATCCGTCGGTTGATGTTTGTTGAAAACCGTGCATATACATCTCAGACTGTGGTAATACACGTAATATAATGAACGAGGCTGATTTCATCATTCAATCAGTGCATGGTAAGCTCAACTATTTACTTAAGGTGTTTTTCAAAAGCCAATTCGGATGTTATGGTGTTAAATTGAGTAGAGAGAAGAATAAAAGCTGTTGTTGCACGCTGCAATTGTTATTGTGCTGTTATTCCCGGGGTGTTATTGCATTTGAAAATGTTGTCATGTAAATTGTGGTTAAATTGTATTGCCATAAGGACTTTAAGAAATTGCCTTACTTTTATATATTTTTATTTCCTAATAATTTTATTATAAATGTTACAGTTAAAGCCAGTTAAAAAGTTTAACTCAAGGGGCAACAATGGTGACGAGAAGTTGATATTTGAACTCCCCTGACCAGGGGGGGCTAGCAGCGAGGCCTGGGACCTAGTATATATGATTGCACATTTTAGAAATTTGGTCGAGCGAGACTAAGTACTGGTTTGTTTAAAATAAACATGGCGGACGATGGCTGACATAACGTGCGTTTGTGTTCGTTCAGAAATATTTGGCGATTCCACGTCCAAACATCTATGGGAACGATTCGGTCGCTGTTTAACTGAACTTTGGTCATTGTGGGACACCATGGATGGAAATTCCACAGCAAACTCCCGTAGAGGTACGTTTCTCGAATGATTGACAGATTTCTTTACTTGTGCGATCATGTATTGCGGAAAAGCGGCAAGATCAAAGGGCGCTGCCTGCCCCCCCTGCCCCTGACAATATCATTACCGTAAAAGCTCTATTTAGACCCCTCTCTATTAAGCTCCCCTCTCTTATAAGCCCCCCTTTGGAAGTCAGATTTTTTAATAAGCAACCCCCTCTCTATTAACCCCCAAACCCTCCCCCACCCCCGCTTCCGTCAGGTTGATGTAAAATTACTTTTCAGCAATTTTTTTGGGCATTTCAGTCACTTTGTATACTATTGAGACGTGGCCTTTAATTTCTGGAACTATCGTTGAGTTAGGTCAGCTAGGGTATAAATGACGCATTACATTTGTAAGACGGTGATACATAACCCATTTCTTGTTCTGTTGTGATAGTGATAGTAAAGTTTGAAAAAAATAATGTGAATTTTCTCAAAAATTGTTGATTTGAAATAAGTTCCCCCTCTCTATTATTAGAGAGAGAGGGGGGGCTAAAAAGCCCCACTCTCTAATAAGCCCCGCCTTCTTGGGGCCTAGAATTAATTAAGCCCCCCAGGGGCTTAATAGAGCTTTTACGGTATCTATAGCAGCCTTGAAACCTGTTTCTGCAGTGTTACTGTTACTTTGAACAAGAACTTGCTCAACATAAATTTTATCTTCTTCTCTTATGTAAATTTATTGATCTTCTCTTTGCACAATACCATGCACAAAAGGTACCGTCAGGGGTGGATCCAGAATTTTTGAACAGGGCTAGCTAAAAAGCAGCAACTTTTACAGTGCGCTTCTATTCATTTTCTATGTAAATGGTTCTTAATTTTATTTTTTGGGGCGGATTTTGGAGGGTGGCTAGCCACCCAATCTCCTCCCCCCTTTGAATCTGCCCCTGATTGTTATAGTCTGGTTAAGATGTTCACTGACTTACTGTACATTGTATATTGCAAGTGCGTGAGTTTTGTTAGTTACAATAATTATTGCTTTTGGGTTTGGCATAGATGTGTCAACTGGAGGTACAGTGGTTCACATTCAGTGGTGTATCCAGACATGCTGAACTTCAAGAGCGGGCCTGATGGGGGTGGTTGAATTGAAGTTAAGATCGGCGTTTCCATGCTTGAAAGTCAGGAAGTGAAGATTGGTCTTTTCTTGCTCAAAAAGATGGGGGGGGGGGGGGGGGGGAGTTTCACCAAACCATTTTTTAAGAAAAGGGGGGCAGTTCCCCTGGCCCCTCCCTAGATCTGCCACTGACATTGGTTTAACATACAATGTACAGTCAAACCTGTATTAAGCAGCCCTGTTTTAAGTAACGCCGTCAGTGGTGAAAGTCCTGGAAATTGCTTCACTTAATCACTGTAAACTTTCCCTCTGTTAAGTAGTCACCTCTATTAAGAGGACGCAGTCACCCACCCTTTTGCAAGTCCCAGTGAGCTGTTTTTATTGTTTTTGACCGTATTAAACGGTCACCTTGACAAATTCACAAGATTATGTTTGGATTTTTTTGGCAAAGCACATTGAAAATCACATAAACTACCTTTTGGTGAAATTAATGTGAAGCCATTGTGTTGCTTTCTAATATTGAAATTTCTGTTTTTGCATCATGTTTGTATTGTTAACATTTTTTTGCCACACAATCTTGTAGGTGGGAGGTACCCATATTTCTTCTCCAGTATTGTACTCCACAAACACTCCAGACTGCAAACAGGTCTGTAAGTGAAGTGATTGGAAGAAGCAAGTAGAGAAGATAAAGATGACATAATTATTAAACATGAATAATGTTCAGTAGACCAAAGTATGTACATGTAGTCATTACATCAACCAGTAACTATGAGTAAAGATGACAACACCCTCTACAGAACGAAAACAGTCTTTTAATGTTACACTCTCAATTACATGGTTGATTATTAATATGAATCATGATTAAAAGTTGAAGTTGCTTCCTTTTTAGAGCAAAATGAAATGTTGTATAATTATGTTGTTGAAAATAAACACCATTGTGAAATGAAATTGAAGCACATAAGTGGCATCCAACATGATTAATTTAATTATATTTTTGATTTCCAAACCAGGACAAAATGGCCTTTTTAACTCCATTTCCAGTGTAAATAATAAGCAACACTTCTGCATTCATGGTTTGCTGTTGTTGAGCCATCAACACTTCGAGACACTGAAGACAAACATTTGTACTAGCTGATACTGGCAGATGTTATAAATACTGAGTTGATAATGAGAGTGACCAGCTTTATGCATCAGTCAATTACAGCAGTGACCACCTCTGTGGAGAGTTCAGCAGACAGACATGAACTTTGTAATTAGAGTTCGAAATAAACGGGATGGATTTTAGGCAAAGGGAAACAAAAATCAGTTCGAACTAGCGGGGGTGTTCGAAATAACCGAGTTCGAAAACCCGAGGTACAACTGTAATTATTAATCATGGCGATAATCGTAGTGAACTGTCCGCCTGTCTGTGGAAATTAAGCTTATAGAAACCATATTAGACCATTTTCCAAACAAGTCTCAATTCTAGCATGAACTAAAGTGCTTTAAAAACGCAGTCATAGAGGCAGAGAAAAATGATTCGGCTTTTCGGGGACGTGATACAGTAGCATTTTGTCAAATTATGAACTTTGTTTCTTGATCTTTCCAAGAATGAAGTACGTAAGAAACCTGAATAAACCTACCGCAGAGTCCAAGTTGTAACGAAGACAAATTTTCTTGGGATACACATCTTATGGACAGAATCGGCTCAAATTCACACAAATATCCTCTGCTTCTTTGCTACAGCCAAGCAACAAAATAGTGTGGTAACGATCAAGAACAATTCCGTTGCAAGCAAGTGATAAATTGATTACGCGGGCGCCATTTTTCGAGGTATCGTGTTTTCCAGTGGTAGGATCTGGGAACGAGAATGAGTGGTTTCCGGAAGCAGAATGTCGTGCGTAGTAGTGTGTTATTTTTATCCGTAGTGCGCATTCATTTTTTATCAGCCAATGAAAAAATTCGATTTTTTTATTGCGACCAGGGCTACTTGTTTCCGGCGCAAAGAAAAAAAAACGAGGAGCCCTGGGGACGAGGATGGGTCGAGAATGGTTCCAATCCTAGGGATCGCATGCGCAAAGCCTGTTGCCTCATAAGCGCCGAAGCATGACTCCGGTTTCCGTAGCATGAAGCTATACTGGAAGTATTCTACACCGTAGTCTCATCGCAGGTCCCTCCCAGCCTTTTGTAAAGTTGCCCTAACAATTGCCAGTGGGTAGAGGAGAACACAACACAAGGAGCCTTGTCAGAGCTCATGTCCAACGCGTCACATATACAGGCGGCAGGAGTCGATTGACGGGAGTTGAACCCGATGCTCTAGCCACTGATGAGCTACAGGATACTCTCTGTAACCTACTAGGTCATTTACCAGGGGCACCCAACAGATCGTTTCGGTGGAATATCTGTTCGGAAAGCCTATAATCGCCTCAGATATTCGGTTAGGGAAATATCATCTCAAACTTTCTAAATATTAGCCTGCCTCACCCCTCCCCCCTCCCACTCCCCCCCCCCCCCCCCCTATTTTCGCCTTCGCGCTTTCGCGCGCCTCCCACGCTCTCGGAAAGGAAACGACTGCTACGCAGGCTATCTAAATATGGGAAAATTAATGCCTTTTGTTTTCGGATAGATAAAAATGTCGTTTTGGGTACAAAAACAGGTCAGCTAGGATTTTCGAAAAGGCAAAAGCAGCTCATAAATTCGGGTAATAAGATTTCAATCCCTAACATTTTCTGAAATTTGAAAGTTCAGCTAACGTATCCGAACAGAAACATTTTTCTTAGCGTTTAAAAATAAGTCATTAAACTGCACAGAAAGCACAGTTATAACGTTAAAACGACGTTCCGACACCTACAGGAACATTTTGTCGTTGGGTGTCCCTGATTTACTAGGTTCATAATGGATATACGACCTCTATACTGCTACGATCAGTAATGCCAAAAGCGTCAAGTGTACTAGTGATAAAATTTAGTATTTGGAGTTAAACTCGAGGACATAGAATAACCCAACGATCGGACTTACCGCACAAGTTGCACATTTTTGGACATTTCTTGGCCATGATCTTCTCAAACGCGGCACACATTGCCAATGTGAGAGACTTGCCGCATTCCTGGTCAAAATCATCACAATCCCCTACAAGAGGATGTGATTAAAAAGATGCAAGGTCAATAGGTCAAGACGATTACAGTCAACTCTCTCTAAGACGGACACCATCGGGACCGGCACCAACTGTCCGTCTTAGAGAGGTGTCCGTCTAATAGAGAGTTAAGATGCAGTAAAATGACTGAAAAACGGCGCGCAGGGACCAACACCAGGTGTCCGTCTTACAGAGGTGTCCGTCTTATAGAAGTGTCCGTTAAGACAGAGTTGACTGCAAAGTACAGCTTAATATTTGAGCGGTGAAACACAGCAACTTTTCCGCGGGCAAAACCAGGAAATGAAAACGTGTCAGCGTTGTACCATATGTACCATTTAACCAGGAGCTGTCACGTTTTACTTGCTGACTGAGCACTAAAGAGAGTATGTATCGGAGAGAGAATCGACTGTGAAAACCGGATCTATATTTAGATCATCATTATCGTTACCAGTGCCCCGCGAAGAAGTTCTAATGTCACTGAACATTTTTATGTGACAAACTCGTTCTGGATTCCTATATGTCTGAAATAAATTTTAAGAAAAATTATATAGCATTGGAATGAAGCAATGCATGGGGTGTTCTCTGTCTTGGCATCATACTCTCTTGGACTATTCGGACACGTAAATAATAACAATCTGTTAATCGCCACGAGATTCTTTCTGCGACCTTAGTAATAGTTGCAGCATGCATATACATAGTCTATACATGTATAATAGACCATTTCCGAGTTGCCTTTTGCCTCTGTTTCAAAACGAGTCCTGGTGCACAATCTTTTATTTGAAAATGAATTTGTCTTACAAGTTCATTCAAATGCAAATAAAACTCATTTTCATTTGAACGGTTTTGCACCAGACCTCGTTTTGAAACAGAGGCAAAAGGAAATCGGAAATGACTTGTTAACCACTGCATGCTTAACCCTTTCACTCCCAAGAGTGCTATAAGCTCAAAACTGAGGGGACAATGTTGTATTTCATTTTGTAAAATTGTCAAAAACAAACAGCACCACTTGAGTACTGCTCAATAGCTGTCATTTGAATTGTCACACACTAGGGTTTCATCCACAGACTCAAAAGGTACGTAAACCACATTTATTGACTCAAGGTTTGACTCTGGGAGTGAAAGGGTTAATTAACTAAGGTCTAGTTCAACATAAGAACAATGAGGTCTACTCGAGAATTTATCAGTCTAATGAACTTTGTGCTAAGTTTTCGCGATTTATCAAAATGTACGTTTGAGTATTTTCACATAACTGAGCCAAGTCAATTCACGCAATACTGCGGTAACAAAAAACAAAAACTGGGATATACTCACTACAAAGATTCTTGTAGCAAAATCCTTTTCCAGACGCGCACTTGGAGCATGGCTTGCCGACCGCATACGGGAATTTATCGATTAAGTTGCCTCTGCAAATGGAATCGTTACGTACAATGTCAACGAATCGAAATTCAATAATCTCTGTTAAAGTTAAGATAAAGCCGCACTTGGACCAAACTGGTCCATTGTTGGAGCTTATCCCGATTTCTGTAGCATGAAGCCGACTAGGAGTATTGCTTCTCCCCCATGGATGGGATGCTAGTCCATCGCAGGTTACCTCCCCCCCCCCCCCCCCCAGTATTTTGTCCTGGTACCATTTATATTCCTGGGAGGGAGCCCGGTGAGGGGTACTCCCTTATATAAGCTATATAGGTATGTGCGGCCCCAAAGGGTATGGTTTTTGAGCCGTTTTGGTCTGAAATAGGATTTAGATTTTGACCATTTTGGTCTGAAATAGGGTCTGTTTTGTACACTCTGGCCAGGAATTTGGTTTGGCTTTTAGAAGAAACTATTTTTTTCCATTAACATCGGGGAATTTGAAGCCCTTTTCAAATGTTTGCGCAAATGGAACCCATTCCTGGGTAGCTGAAGTCATGTATTAGACACGTGTACTAATTTTATAGGTCTGAAATAAGGTATGGAAAATCACATATTTTGGTCTGAAATAGGGTAAGGGTTTCAAGAAGCAGGCCGCACACCCCCACCAAAAATTTCAGGGAGTACCCCGGGGGAGGGAGGCACTGTAAGAGTTCATCTATGTAGAACACAATAATATAATCTGTGTACAGCACAGTTGTGAAGGAGTGACAACGTTGTAGCGTGTTTCACTATAACGATGCTGTTCATGATGAGCTTCTGTATATGCTCTGCAAAATCTTACCCCGGTGCGTAGTCACACACCACTTCAGTCTCGCCTCTGACCCAGGGGTGCGGCACTCCAAATGACTTGTCACAAAATGAAACACCACAGCCCACGTATCTGGTCGTTGCCCAAACAAGCTGCAAAGAGAAATCGCCATGTAAGAAAATACTTATTAAGGTATAAGGGGCACTATCATGAGCATTAGAAAAGTAAAAAGCCAAAAGACATATTTATATCAATGGAAACCTAGACTGGTTTTCACTAGCGACGCATGCATAAACACAAGCAACATACGCAGACGACGCAGTAACGCGTTGATCATTTAAGCAGCATTTGTCCTAACAAAAGGCACTAATGATAGACTGCAAAACAGTTGGGTTTTTTTCTCTAAATCGCTGGTCGCAAGGCGCGAAGCGCCGAAAGCGTGGATCCTCGCGTGCGAAGCGCGCGAGCCTCACACGCCCGTTCCACTCTCCGTTTTTACACTCGTTCCAGACCTTTCGTTCAAAGACCGCGCGCATTTGTTTGACAGACCAACGCAAACAAATACGACTGTTTTGCAGTCTACGCTAATGATAAAACTCCGTTCGAAATATATGAAAACATTTCAGGTAGAACTCTGCTTTTTTGTGCTTCGAAAACACACCTAAACGCATTTAGAAGCCTGTCTGGGGACTGGTAAAATAATTGACGTAATCCAATTTCCCTTTTATTATCAACGTCAAGTTTATAATTAAATACAAGATTTTTATTAGAAACTGATATTAGAAAATGAGAGTTCTTTTCTTCTTTTTGGATGATTATTTAGAATACCGGTAGTAAAATTATGTTATGACTACACACAAAAGGATTAATTATGGAATTATTCTTTATTCGGATTAACTTGTCTGCGAAGTATTCACTTCCCCCAAAATTAAAATTATAATGCATTAAATAGCGGTTGCTATAAAGACATGTAAAGTTTTTACTTCTCCATATACAACGGATCTTAGGTAAATAAATGAAGAAGTGCTCTCAAGTCTAAATACTCAGAAAAAAATTCTGAGCTCCCCAACGGGAATGGAACCCATGACCTCAGGTAGTTTACAGCGGATTAAAATTAGAATATAGGTACTACCTATGAAGAACACGAGACGAGTGAAATCATAATTGAACGAGTTTTAAAAAACAAATTATATATTTTGAAACTTTTGATAAAATGTGAGTGCAATTTTTTCACAATTTGACGAGTTGCTATTTAATTGCCTTTTCATTACATAAAAAACAACAACCCTGTTCTCGCCCAAGGTTTCCTTATTTGTAACCCACTGAATATTTTGTTAATCAATAAAGAGTCTTTAAAAGAAAATAAGCTGCTGTTATGACTAAAATACCTAATTTTTGACGAATATAAAATGTAAAAACACTTTCTCTTTTGCTTGATACGAGGGATAAAATCGGTAATTAATTACCGTGAGTAAAAAATATCCAATAGATTGCCATGTTGACAGGTGATGAGAATAAAGCAAACAATCAACTAGGAGATATTATATTGATGTACCACCAACTTCTCATAAAAACAACACCGACCATTGTCACAAAACACGCTTTTCCTGTCAGATCGATGACGTCATTGAAGGAAAGTCGGCCGCCTTGATTTGGAAATTAGGAGCGGATCTAACAACAAAACAGAGACATATCTCCTCCAAATTAAATGCCAGCGAACAATGTAGTCCGCCTTGCGTCCTCCGCCACAAGAGAAGAATATAATACTGTCGCTCGTTGAAAATGTCTTCGCTAAGCGACGCGGAATTCTTCGGTTTAGGCACAAGCATGACTGTGTTACTAATAGTGGGCTGTATGTTCCAGGGATTTACCCTGCTAGTTTTGATGCAGCCAGCGTTCAAACAGTTCGACTTGTCTCCATATTTTCTCAACATCATTATTGCCAATAGTGTATTCATATTAGTGGATTTTCCACCCACCATTGCGTCCGCCTGGGCACAGAAAAACATGCTTGGAGACATATACTGCCAGGTAAGAGCGGCGTAACACGTAATGTGAATTCACATATCGCTAGAAAGTGCAAAAAAAAAAAAACCCGACTGATATTTACTGAAAGACGGAAATCAGCGACGACAATATTAATGCGAGTTTAAGCAAACCACGACGGCAACAGCAAAGAGAACGTCGCTAAACAAAAGGTTTACTGAGCAGTGCAATAAAACTGCACGTGCGTTATACAGTTTGGTACATTTCTTAGCCGTCCTCTGCAAAACAACACGGTGAAATGATCAAATTCTGGGATTTTGGAGAACGTCAACCGCAATGGCGAATTTTTCAAGTTTCTCTTTAGATTAGAACGCTGTCTTTACATATTCAGCTGAGGATAGTTCTGACAAAAATAGACAAACTGAATGGAAATAGAGATTTGCGAGATTCTGAAGAAAAAAAAATATTTGAAACGACGTTGTATACTTGGCGTTGCCGACATATTTGCTTAAACTCCCTATGTTCGCACCTACGGATGCACCGTTACTAAACCATTTTAGAGAATTATTACTACATTTTTTAATATAACAACGACGATTCTTTAGGCTAAGATCAGTCCCTATAGCTCCTCCCCTTAGTCCGTCGAGTAAGAAGCGAAATAAAGCGACGTGGAGCAAAAAAAAAATGGCCGCGCGAAACTAAGGGGAAAAGGGACTGCTCGTAGTCTAACGATTATATTCTTAGTTTTACTTAACTTATTGGAAGGCAACGCTGTACTGTTTGACCGCCGGTGACAAAAAAAATTCTGTAATTTGATCACGAGCTAATAAGAAAAGCCACGAAGGCGTACTTTCTAGTCACTAAAACGCAGTGCACTTTGATTCATTTTTCGTGAATGTCGGTTCTGCTTTAAATCGAGATCGAGACCAGTCTATGAATTGCCGAAAACTATTTGCATGATTTTTCAAATCATGATTCATTTAACAATGTCCCGGAATATCTAAAAGAACAACAATAAAAACAATCCAGCGACATTTTCTGTTCCTTTGTAAATCGGCAATTTTTTTTGTTATTATTTTCGGCCAACAGAGTTCCATTTATTAACATATAGATTGATGCCAAATCAATTCATTGAGATTGCCTCCATTATAATTTTTCCCATATTATTGCCCTCGAATTCGACCCTGCACACATGAAATAACTAAATAGGGATGAGGCGTCATTTGCGTCGGCACATATGATCATGGAGAGCTGAGCCGGCGAAGTTTATCTTGTCCGTTCGAAGACCGCGCGCATTCGTATGACAGACCAACTAAAAACATACGACTGTTTTGCAGTCTACATGCAAAATGGCGCAAGTATTTTTTCCATTTGAATCTTTATAAATTAGAGTTTGGTTGAACACCAATCCATCTATAGAGCAACGCTACTTTTTGGTGTACTCATGATCAAACCAGTTTGTTTTAATAAACGAGCCTCGCAGAAGCTCGCGAAGGCCGTGCATTTTTAATTGGGTGGAACGGGGTAGAGGTTTTCAGTTCTGCTGAGTCTGCGTGTTTTTTCTCTGGCCGGTGAATCTTTTTTTAAATTTACAGTTTAACATAACATGGGGAGCAGAGATGGCGCAGTCATGTGGTGAAAGCGCTTGCCTTCCACCAATGTGGCCTGGGTTCGATTCCGGCTGGGAGTCATTTGTGGGTTGAGTTTGTTGTTGGTTCTCACCCTTGCTCCGAGTGTTTTTCTCCGGGTACTCCTATTTTCCTCCCGCCAGAAAATCGAACATTTCTAAATTCCAATTCGATCTGGAATCCGAGGACCACATGTTTGTCAATCGTAAGACTGTTAAGTGTCACCCTCGTTAAACAAACTCGATTTATTTATTTTTATTTCAGTTATAGCCAGCAAAGTCGCGCGATGCGGAGAAACGTGTTTGTCTACGTCTCGAGCAACGCGAATTCTGTAAAATATAAACTTCCCTGTGTAAATTTGATAAACACATACTAAGCTTGGAGCAATTCTTGAGTTATCGTTCCTGTTTCTGTTCCTGTTTCTAACGGCAGTATCATGTTGAAGTTTCTACGTCTAGCCGCGGGTAAACTTAGCTCTGAAGCATTTCAAAAACATTTTTGCTTTATCTTTTCCGCGCAGCTAAACGGGGAAACATTTCCTTTCCGAAACAATGTTTCCGCAACAGCGTTTCCTTGTTTACAGGCCCTGCGGTTATATGTGTAAAGCAACTTGTTCAACTGATTTCATGTCTAGCTGTTTATATTGACTTCATTTCGTTTTGTCGAGTTTTTGTTATGGGCATACAGACATACGTGCGGTAGTCAGTATTGCCGGCCCCTATGAGTATTTCAAGGCTGATTTATGTGCTATCGAAAGAGAGGGTAAAAAGGAGCTTTGATATATCAACGACAAAATCATAATAAAAATGCCTCGTTCTATATCCTTCCATTATACCAGCATTGTTATGATTATTTTTAGCCTCCTCCGCAGGCAACTCCTGGGTCTCCGGGGAAGAAAGGGGCAAATTAAAGACCAGTCTCTCACTCGTGCCTTTATGTAAGAGTTGCCTGCGGAGGAGGCTAGATTATTTTATTATCATTTGTGTTTTTATACAATATTATTATTTTTTATACAATATCACCCTGAAGATGACTATAAATAGTCGAAAACGTTAGGTGTTTCTATAAATTTTTAATATTTGTTTAGCCTTTTTAACAATTGCATATACTGATTTTATGAGAAAATGCTTAATATTTGTGTTGTTGTTGTTGATATTTTCTCTTTAGTTATTTTATGGTCTTAGCTAATCTTTCAGTTTTTAATTTAGTATTTAATAGTGTCTTTATCAGTTGAAATATTGTAAATATTTTGGTAATCTTAGTTGTTACCAACCGAATTTGACACAATAATAAAGTTGACTGACTCTGACTGAGTGACTGAGTGACTGACTGACTGACTGACTGACTGTTGACTGACTGACTGACTGACTGACTGACTGACTGACTGACTGACTGACTGATAGACCGAATGAATGAATGATTGACTGACTGACTCACTGACTGACTCACTGACTCACTGACTCACTGACTCACTGACTCACTGACTCACTGACTCACTGACTCACTGACTCACTGACTCACTGACTCGCTGACTCACTGACTCACTGACTCACTGTCTGTCTGTCTGTCTGTCTGTCTGTGTCTGACTGTGGCTGACTGTCTGACTCTCTTAGTGGCTGACTGACTGACTCAGCTCGTCTGACTGATTGGATCACGCCAGCCTGTTGAGCCACTAGGCTTCGAAAACGTTTCTTAATACTCGATAAAAACACAGTTTCATGTTATTTCAGATTGTAGGCTTCTTGTCATGCGTCGGATGCATTTCAACAATTGTTACATTGGCCCTATCCACCCTCAAGATCCATCGCAAGTTGAGTGACGACTCTATGGAACTCGAAATGGCTTTTGCCGAGCGGGACACCTGGGAGCGTCACAAGATCATCAAGACGTTGACGGGTACTTGGTTGTATGGGATTGCCATAATGTTCCCTCCCTTGGTCGGCTGGGGCTCATTCAATTTTGAATCAGGCGATACGGTCTGCGCTCCAAATTGGCGGGAAGTCAACCCATACGGGCGCATCTACTCCGTGCTGTTGGTCATCTTGGCCTTCGTAATTCCCCTGGGAGTTTCCATAGCCTACTTCATCAAGATTTACAAGAGGTCGACGCAAGATCCAGACGCTAACTCGACGCCGCCGAGAGAAAGGACGAAGGCAAAGAAGGCCGTCATCATGATTTTAACCGGAGTAGCCATCTTCGTTGTCAGTTGGACGCCATATTACGCATGCGCCATGATGTCTGTGTTTGGCGGCTCGGAAATGTTTGATCCGGCGACTTCGTTCATCCCTGGCATACTCGCCAAGGCTAGTGCCGTCTTCAACCCGCTAATCTGCTTGCTTGTTAGCAAACGGTGAGGAGAAATTATAAAGTGATCATATACATAATGTAGGCTTAATTTTCGTCGCTCTCTCAAGTCCGGTCTTCGTTCCTTTCCGAGAAGAGACGATTGGCGCACGGGAAAGGAGCGCGGGCTTATTTACCGAACAGCGGTTGGTAATCGAGCCTAATACATATGAAATCAACCCGGGGGGGGGGGGGGGTACTCCCTTATGTGGCCTATACGGGGACGTGCCGCTGGACAGGGTATGGTTTTTGGCCTCTCTGCCCTGAACAGGGTATATAATTTCATGCGAGTCTGTCCTAAACAGGGTCTGAACCTGTCCTAAACAGGGTATGGTTGCACTATTGTCGTCGTAAAAATATGGTTTATACATTATTTAGAGATCGGAGACGTTTGCCGCGTATCAGTCAAACGAGATTCGCTAAATTTGAACCTAAACAGGGTCCTAAAATAGAGGATGTTGTCCTACACAGGGTAGGTATTTTAGGGGTTTTTATTGTTTTTGCCCTAAACAGGGTCAGGTTTTCAAACCCTCAGCGGCACCCCTATACCCAAACATGGGTCAATCCCCCCCCCCCCCCCCCCGGGAAAATCAATCATGATATATGCCGTGATGCTTCGATTTAGAAACCGGAATTAAATTTTGTGAGATCGCGGGTGCAGCCGTAGGCGCTTATTGGAGACATGGCGCTTTTTCGGGATTTTTTTGGCGGGATTGTTTTCTGGAATAGACTTATCAAGGAGATTAATATTTGAGGTTATATTTCTAAAGGATATAAGACGTCTGGAAAATGTTAGGTGCTTAAGACAACACCACATGATAATAAGCTCTAAACTCGTGAAACTAACATACTGTAATGGCATAAAAAGCAAAACAAACTTTACAATAGGGGGACTTAAAATCGAAAGAAATTGTGTTGTTCTTTAAGATAACTTGAGTATGATTAGCCGATGGGCAGGGAGGGTAGGGTCGTGTTATTAGAAGTATTTTTGGGTCTAAGATTTGTCCTGAGGGGTTATTTTCGGGGGGGGGGGGGGTTGGGTTATTGTTGGGTAGTAGTGGATGGGTAGTGGTGGCGGTAGACTACGAGCAGTCCCTCTTTCTCTTAGTCCTTCGAGCGATAAGCTTAATCTGGGGGCGAGAAGCGAGATTAATACGCGTGGCCATTTTCTTTTTCCTCTCGCTTTATTTCGTATTTCGCTACTCACCCAACGGACTATTAAATGAAAAGAGGAACTGCTCGTAGTCTATGGTAGTGGTGGTCAATTTCAGGAGGTTTACTGTATTTTGTTTCTACAGGTTTCGAACCGTGGCTGTAAAAGTCATCTGCGTGTGTCGTAAGATTGAGGAGGACGAAAACGATGACATAACTCACAGCCGACAGCGACAGCTGCGCCCCTCCATGTTGATGCAGCGCAGCCTGCATGAGGAACTGAGTCGCATACGACGCATGCGCCAATATCAGCAGACGCGGGCAGAAGCGCGGCTTATGAGAATAACCGCGCTGACTCGAAGCCGAGACGAGCATCAGGAGACTACAGTGTAAGATCTCACCACGTACAACTTTGGGGGAAAAGGGGGGGAGGGCGGGGGGGTGAATTATACGTGAATTTTTATGAAATTAGATGGAAGTTAAGGAAGGAATAAAATAGGAAAAATATAGACTATGTACAATAACTCAAAAACAAATTGATCTACAAATTCTAACTACTCATAACTCTCTCTCCCTCTCTCATCCTATTCTATATAAATTCAACTGTAATCCTCAAATACTCTTCTTGAGACACATTCCACTATTACAAGATTAGAAGATTAGAAGCTTATTCGTCAATCCCCCCTCCCCTCCCCCATATCAATGTTGTTCTGGTGTAAAACGATGCAGGATGAATTGGCAGTTCTCTGAAACAACATTGAACAGGGGAGAAAGGGACACAAATATATTCGCCCTCTTGCCGGCTGAGTATCTACTTGTCTGGACAGGTTTTGTCCGCGATTGTAGCTTTTGAAATAAGAATGGTACTTAGTGGATTGAAAATAAATAGGGAAAATGTAGATTTAATGAAGATTAATAAATGAGCACCAAAAGAGACTATTACGTACCCAAACCCGAAGTTCTCTTGACGTGTTCTCGGGAAGTTTATTTGGTGGTGTGTATTAATTTTTTTTCCGAATTTTAGTTTATTCCTTCCTCCCTTCCTTCCCATTTCATAAAACGTAGTCTGCGTAGCAGGCGTAGTAGGGGGTGGGGGTGGGGGGAGGGTTTATGATCGGGAGAAAAATGGGGGGGGGGGGGACTGGGTTTGTTATAGACGTCACGACACACGTAGGGTCAATGGGTTAAGGTGGCTCGCCTTGATTTTGAAGGGCATGCCATACCGAATTAGAACGGCTGATATTTTACTGTTAGAGCGCCATCTGACTAGCTACTTCACCCATTTACTAGGAATTGGATGAACTTTCTAAAAAGGTAGTTTGATTGGCATTAGTGTTTCCATAGAAACACAGCGATGACGTCGTGTATTTTACATATCACCATTTTTCTCGACATCTAGACCTAAACGACCTAATATCTCTTGTAGCTTTCAAAAAATTCTGAGAGCGTTTTTGAAATAAATGGAGTTGAATATTTTCCTTTGAAAAACTATATATTCACCTTAGGTTCTGCAAAACGTATTAAATTATCTATGCATAATCGGCATACAAAGTCTCAATTCTTGGCTTGAAAGTAGACGATTTCATAAATTTGAGACAAATGTTTGAACATGGTAGAGGTAAAATGGCGGGAAATGCACAGCCGCCGTACGGTTGACCAATGTAAGCTGTCTTTCAGCCTACATGGGCTACACCATGATATCTTTGGTCATTTTCTAAATGTACATATTAATTTTTTCAAATCGAAGAAAAAATAAAAATAATAGTTTACTATGGTGGAAAAACACCAACATGGTAATAATAAACCAAACAGGAACAAGGATGGTTAAGATTGGGGAAGATTTAGATGGAACAAACTAAACAAACTAAAGGGATCCTTTAAAGGTGGATCAGTATCTAATTTTTCTCTGCCAAGTATCATTATCAAGTCAAGTCAAGCATAGAGGTCATGAGAATACAATAGCTGATCACCAAGATCAAACCAGTTTCTTTCAACTTAAGGTAATCTTGGCAGTAATGAATGTTAGGCTTTTGTGTACGTAACTGGATTTGAAGTCGGTATTAAGCAACCACGATGGCAACGTCATAGAAAACGCCCTTAAAAAGCGAATTCACGTTCATATAAACTACTTCGCGATCATATTTCAACACCTTCAATTTGTCCAATGTGGCCGAACTGTTCAGGAGCTGAATTCGTAGGGACGGAGTTCAAGTCCAGATAGAGAAAGGGAAATTCACCGTCGTGTTCACGTTCTCCATAATACCTTGAATTTGGTCATTTGTTTTGCAGAAGACGGCAAAGAAATGTACAAAACTGCAAAACGCACGTGCAGAGCCATTGTACTGCTAGTTAAACCTATTTTTTTTTGTGGCGTTCTCGTTGTTGTCGTCGCCGTCGTTGTTGCTTAAGGTCCAACGTTAAAGGGACACTGTCCTGATTTTAGCATGATTTTGGGAAGCTCAGAAACATATCTAGATCATAGGAAGTTGATCAATAATGGTTTGATTCTGTAGAATAGCACTCGAGAAATGACCGGAACCCATTAGGAAGTGAGGATGACTAACGACAGCGAGGATGGAAATGGATTGCAATATGGATTTTTGAAAAAACGTCAGGATGTCAGTTTTTCAAAGTTTCAAGTTTGGCTCGGAAATCTTTGAAATTTTGCAAAAATTGTGTTGCAGTATGGAATTTCTTGAAGAAATTGCTTTTTATCATTTAGTTATAGTTTATTAAGTCCTTATTTCATAGATTTAGGGACCATTTCGTGCATTTATAACAGTTTTGAGCAAATACGTCGGGACAGTGTCCCTTTAACATATTATAATCAACCAAAATATTTAATCATAGGTATAAGTATAACCAAGTTTTTAGCCATTACGTTTTTATTATAAAGGAAATAATTTATTTCAAGTTAAGCTTGGAATGTAAGCAGCAAATATATTATCAGCAGTATTTTGATGTTGTTGGAGTTTCTATTTTACATTTAAAATAAAAGAATTCCAAGAGAAAAAAGAAACTCGGTTTGTTTTTGTATTTCTTATTTCGCGTCAGGTTGCTACATGTAAGTTACAAAATAGTTCCAAGAATCTCGGGTTTTTTTACGCTTGAACACTTGGGCACTTTTGTAAACCCTCAACTGTGGATAGGGATCCCACAGACGTTTAAAAAATTGATGTAGTGTAAACTCTCAACTGCATGTGACTCGGTATACCCTGTCTCAACTGTGACCCAGGTTCGAGATCTCCTCGCGGGGGGGTACGGGGATGATCGTCGGCAATTTTGAAAAGAACCCTTAAAAGCTCGTACCACAATCTCGATTTGTGGGTGTGGTTCGAATTTATTTTGTACCAATTCTAAAACAAAACTAGTTCCTGTCAAATTTTTTTCAGTACCCGAAGCATACAGGGATAACTCTAACGATGATGATCATTTCAGATTTAAATACCCTAAGGTACGACGCTCACCCCGGTCACTTTTACTGATACATGTATGGGAGTTCCCCCACGGATCTCCTAACCCAGTCTCGTTAACAATTTGCATTACACAGTATTAATAAAGCGTCTGTTCATACCTGCGTATATCTTTTGCACGGAAGTTTGGAACACTGGTTAGGTACCATGGGAGTAGAAAACTTGCTGAACGTGTAGTTACTGCTCTCTTGATACCAGAGCTTCACTCGATCAGAGGGATTGTGCAGTCTGCTCCACTCACGCGCAAGATTCTGTCCTGAGTGACGAAAAGGAAACTTGTTGATAAGGACCGCGGAAGCGTGCTGTAACGCCGTGTAGTTACACGTGTTGCATGAAGCGTGCGGGCATCATCAAAAGTTGCATAACTGAGCAGAACTTCAAAGTTCCCAAACAAGAACAAGAGTGTACAAAAGCTCAAGCTCAAACTCTCGCTCTCGTTTGGGCTGAAACTCTCAAGTGCTCTCGGCGACTCTTGTGCGCTTTCATTAGTCGAATTTGAACCTGCTCAGATTTTGCGTCAACCGCTTTCAGCGACTCTCTCCCTAGTTTGGTCCGGGCTGATGATCATGACAGTTGAAGAAAACTTGCGTACCTCAACTCTCTGCGCATGCGCGACTCTCGTACTCGTTTGACCCGGGATTAATGTCTTCTTTTTTTTTTTTGTTCTCGAAAAACTTTTTATAGCGCAATTCATTCCCGTGATTAATTCTTAGCCGCAATCTTCAGCCAATGTTAGCTCACAGCAAACAATTTGTCCGGGACAAGATAATTTCCTTGTTATTGGATGGGGGTGGGGATAAAAGGGAAAGGAACAAAGTAGCATGTTGTATATAGATAAATCAAAGACATGTTCGAGAAGCCACAAGGACATTTTAGGAACTTTTATTCAACATACCAACTTGGCCTTTAAAAGGAGCATTAGGATACATCTCTCCAAATTCTAGAAATCCGTGATCCCAGATGCACTTGTTGGACCACATTTGGGCAAGGTTTCCTAAGTCGTCATTCCAGAACTGTGAACGAGAAAAAATATCTAAATTCTAAATAAATCTCAGTTGCCGTAGCATGAAGCTTAACTAGGAGTATTCAGGGGCACCCAACGGATCGTTTCGGTGAAATATCTGACGTGTTCGGAAGGCCTATAATCGCCTCAGATATTCGGATTAAAGTTTGGAGTTTTCTTTAGGGAGATATCATCTCGAACTTTCTTAATATGGGAAAATTAATGCCTATTATTTTCAGAGAGATAAACATTTCGTTTCGGGTACAAAAAAAGGTCAGCTAGGATTTTCGGAAAGGAAAACTCAGCAAGGAAGAGCTGAGGTTTTCGGGAAATGACTGAAAAAGCCCTAATAAATTCGTGAAGTCTAAAGTTCCCCTAGAATGACCGGACAGATAAACATTTTATAGCGCAGCTTAGAATTCATTTATAGATCTTTAAAAGCACACCATGCAGACAGCCTAAAATAGTGTTTTAAAGCATTTGGGATAAACAGTCGTTAGGTGCCCATGAATATTGCTTCTCCCCTTGGATGTGTTGCTAGTTCATCGTAGGTCACCCTCTGCAAAACAAAAACTTCAAAGGACCAAATTCACGGTATTATGGAGAACGTTAACATACACGCGGAGGTGAATTTTCCTTTCTCTAGGGACTTGAACTCCGTCCCAACGAATTCAGCTCCTGGACAGTTCGGCCACATTGGACAAATTGAACGTGTTGGAATAATCGCGAAGTAGCTTATAGGAACGTGAATTCACTGACTTTTTAAGTTATGTTTTCCATGGCGTTTGCCGTCGTGGTTGCTTAAGGTCTCTAATAACTCCTCAACCTCAACTACAACGCTGCCAGCTATACGGAGCATCACCGACTGAAACACCTGCTCCGTCGATTCGCTGTAGATTTGTTGATATAATTTCAGTTCTAATCAAATCTGATTACGATACTCAGTTAGAACCATAACTGAAAAGGCTTCAAAGTTCATTTCAGTTCGCAACGGCAAGGGTATAGACAGTCACTGCACATTATCACTGATAAATATTATTTTAGTGAGAGAAAATAAACATTGCGTGTGATTATCATGGAATATCTGATCTATAAATATATTATTACACTTGCATTTGATTATCCGTTTGTGCTATCAGGCGTACGAATAAATCACAAATGGATTACTACTATACATACACACAAGAGAATAGGCCATTTCCGAGTTGCCTTTTGCCTCTGTTTCAAAACGAGTCCTGGTGCACAGCCTTTCATATGGAAATGAGTTTGATTGGCAAGACAACGAACTTGTGAGTAAAACTCATTTCCATAAGAAAGGTTGTGCACCAGGACTCGTTTTGAAACAGAGGCAAACGGCCTATTTCTTACCATATAATCCATGTTCGCCGCTGGAGGATTCACCAAACTGCGAAATCTGTTGTGCTCGTCAACAAACTGTTCCTTTTGTCTCTGGGTGAGCCGAGATATGGCGTATTCGATGGGCATCGGTTTCAGAGGTCCCAAAGATGAAACTGACGATAGAATCACCAAGAAAAAAGACAACAAGGTTGAGCTACATTTCATTAGTTGTTGTTTATCCATTCGAGCGCAAAAATGTAACGCAAAGAGGGGAAAAAATGAGTTTAAACGCCAAAAAGTTAAGCGGGTTCCATGATCTTCGGATAAAAAGCATTAAATTCTAAAATGATAACCAGAAATTTGTGACAGTATTAGCAAATGTTTTCGCACCTTTGGCGATACGCCACCAACGACATTTAGAGCCCCAACATACACCTTTATAGAAGCGAAGCAAAGGCCTATGAATCGCTTAGAATATTTTATCAGAATATCTGATGATTTTTAATAACTGTCTATTCGTTTCCAAGCAATCGTTGAACACTTAAACCACTCGATCTGTGTCGGGATTATAGTTTTGATGTTCAGATTGACACCTGTTGCCAGCTGTTAACTGTGAAATTAACCATTTCAGTACCAAGATACACATATCAATTCTCCTTTCCTATTGCCATACATTTCTTTCCATGCCAGTTATGAGAATTCGGTGGTACATCAAGAAAACATCATGTACTAGTTAGTGCCTGCCTGTATTGTACTGTAAGGAGAAATTTTATGTTGATCGGCGTTTAAAACCGGTGACTAAAACGGAAATAATGCTGATATGAATTATTTTCAATAACAAAAAAGTAGCACATTCTATTTGAGTTCGGATAATTCATGAGTTCAAGTTCGAGTTAGAACTCGAGTTCGAGTTAGAACTCGAGTTAGAGTTGAGGTCGAGTTAAAATCCCAATAAACCCCAATACAAAAGGCCGAGTGGTTTAGGGCGCTGGTCTTGAAATCCGGAGGTTGTGGTTTCAAGCTCTCCACCCAGCCACTAACTGGATTTGTTCTCGGTAGTCCCGAATAACGCTTTAAAAATAGCCAACTGGTCAGCCTCCTGCCAGTTGGGATTCTTAACCATGTTATGTTAATTTAAAATATTTGTTTCATACTAAATGCCAAGTGCATTTTTTATTCTTTTCTTTCCTTTTTTACTATCGCTCCATGCCCTACAAACGCCTTTAAAAGCTGAAGGTTCGTTGATAAGTCTTAATTTGAACGAGTTAGCTCATCTATTTGTATTATCTCTGTTTGAAATATTTATTATTTTTATTTGTTTAACTGCGTCTGCATATGTTGCTTGCGCTTGTGCTTGTGCTTGCATCGCTAGTGAAAACCATGCAGGCTTTAAGAATCGGGCTTTTTTAAGGTGTGCGGCGGCTTTTAGCTTGTTGATTTATTATTACACTCACCGCGAGTCTGTGAAACAAACCATGAAGTATTTATTAAGAAATTGAAGTCGGTTCTTTCTGTCGTTTGTCCTCCTGTCTATGCATAGTAATTTACGTCAAAACATTGTCAAAATAGCGGCGGATCCAAAAAGGCGCTTCGCTTAATAAATTCAATAACGCTGAATCTATGTGCAAGTAGGTCTCGCGCAAATTGCACGTGCATCGAATCCGTGGCTAACAGCAAACTGACCGAAAGAACTACAACAGATCTGTCGCCCGCAATAACAAGTTTTCTCCTTGTATTAATAAACAACGTTTGGCATTTGCGGGAGAATGCAATTTCGATACAGTTACCCGGTTTTTGATCGTATCTTTTAAAAGAATGCATTCAGCTAGTGTCGGTAATAACTGAAGAAATTCAATTAACAAAAGTCAACAATTGAAATGATATATGTTGCGACTGTTTAGTTCAGTGTGTCTGAGTATGTGTACTGAGAACAGGAGCAGAACTTAGTAGTTCGAGAACGGTCTACACTGAAAAGGCAAGTATTGTATTCTTAAGTTACTTACTTTAAGTTAGTAGATTATATAGTTAGGGTCCTTGGACAGTGGGTTGATTTGTGATTACATGTAGTTTGGAAGTCGCAAGGGCTCTTTACACCCTCAAATCTCACCGTCACACTGTTAGGGTTCAATGCTTCAGTAGCATGAACTCGCTGAAGGATTGGAACTGAAGGACTGGGATTGGAATGTAGCGTAGAAAACCTTTTGCAGAGATCTTTACATAGTTTGTTTTGTTTAAATTTCCAATTTAAACGCCCACAAACCTGCACCCCACGTCTGATGATGCCTATCATACGATACCAGAAAGCTATATATTGATGATCTGAGGTTTTCAAGTCAACATCACTGGCCGATAGCAGTGCTATTTAGCAACGTACAGTTACAATATGCGTTCAAAAATACGATATACAGTCACGCAGTCTAACCTGTCTAATATGAACATCCACGGGACAGACAAAAGTGTCCGTATTATAGAGGTTATTTTAAGAAAATGTATGGGGATTTTTCCGGGAGCCAGTGAAATGTTCGTAATAGGGAGGTGTCCAAATACGGAGAGGTTTGAGTGTATGTGCAAATAACGGCTTATAACCGCCTACATGCCACGCCAGAACTAATGAAGCTCTTTAATTTGTAAAGCTAAATAACTATGATGGGTATGTTTCGGAAATTCTAGCTAAACTCCAAGGAATATAGCAAGCAGTTTGTGGTAATCCCCTCATACAACGCACTCAACCGTAATAATATAGGCGAGGAATGCTGCCATTGAATTTTAAACAAGCTACAACCCAAGACAACACAGGATTGTATAGCGAGGCTCCAACATCGACAGAGGGAGAGGGGGCCTCTTAAACAGTTTGTTTCTGGTATAAATAAATATATTTTTACAACTTTCCTAACTACTTCTGTGTTCACGGTTGTACGTCACGGATTGCACACCGTGAAGAATTTAGCCAACATTTCTCAAGTTCGTCTCAGTTTCGTAATCTCAGTCTTTCCCTTAACCATCCTTATTGTTCCGTCCGTTTGGTATAGTAGCAAACGAGCATTTCATTGTCATTTCAAGTACGTAAACTTGCACTCGCGATTATTGCCTTAATTGTTTTAATAAAAACCTTCACTGTTCTGGAACAATATATTGTTGGAAAAATGGGTACACGTAGTTCATAAAACCGTGCCCGCGTACCGCGTATCACGTCATAGGATCCAAATATTGCGGCACGCGGGAATTACGCCAAAATGACTGAAAGAGAAAAACAACCTCGTCCCCAGGGCTATCTCCGCTTTCAAGATGGCGAGTGGGCCCTTCGCGCCCACCCGCCATCTTGAAAGCGGAGATAGCCCTGGGGACGAGGTTGAGAGATAAATTTATCTACAAATGTTGAACTCCAACAGTGGGGGAGTCAGAAGTTTAACAATTGTTTGTACATCACGGAAAGCTGAAACTGGCCATCCGCCAGTTGATATTTTTATTATACCAGACGCATGCAGTTTTCAAATGCTCGCGGGTCAACTCATTCTCGTCCCCACAGCCCTTTCGCATCTCTTAGCCGGCGGGGCCTAGGCACGAGAAACGAAGGGCTCTGGCGACAAAGGATTTCCGCTCCTAGATTCTAGGACTTCCGGTCTTCATGTATGCAGTCGTGATATTTCTACATGCTGTGGGAGAGTGTAATGGCGGCGGAAGAGGCAGGATTCGAGGAATCGAATCTTTGTCTCAGGCCAATTTGGAGAATGTTTCCCTCCGCGCCGAACAGAAAGAGGCTACAAGGAACATTGTCGTTTTAAAGAAAGACACCCTGATTATTTTACCTACGGGTTTTGGCAAGTCGTTGATTTTTCAGTTTATATTTGCCCTTTGTTTTTGACTCAGCAACTGATTCTTTTATTTTGGTTGTGTCGCCTTTAAACGCCTTGATGTGAGATCAAACAGTGAAACTAAAAGATCTACAGGTCAACTGTCTCATGGTTCGTAATACTGAGTCATTGAGTGATGTTGCAATTAACGATATCAAGCAATCGAAGTATCGAATAATTTGTGGCCACCCGGAGGCATTTGTTGGCAAGTTAAGGAAGCTTTTGGATAGTAAGACGGAATATGAGAGCTGTGGTAATTGATGAAGCACATCTCATTGTAGAGTGGCAAGTATTTATCTGTCTTTAAAACTTTCCGTTTAATACAGTATATTGTGTAATGTAAGGCTTTGTAAGTGAAATAATTTTATGATCACAATAATATTATTAGAGCTCTATATGAATGGTCTTTAATGCTTTGGTGTCATTTCAAGAACTATAAGTCATAAATCTAGTCATAAGTAGAGTGAGTGTTGTAACCAGACAATGTGCTTTGGAGCCAAGAATGTGACAAATAAAATGATGTACCTTTTTTGTGAAATTGTCAACATGACTACTTGTAGGTTAAGCTTTGTATACAAGTATGTAATCTAGCTTGAATTATTTATTTAGTATCTCCCCTCCCCCTCTATTTGAGGGTGGAATTTTGTGAATACATCCCTTCTATAAGGTTATTAATTACAGTGATGGGTGGTCAGTTTTTCTACAACCTTTTTGGGAAGTTGAGTTATATTATATGGGATTGTTGGAAGACACTTAAGACGGATTCCGCGCAACGTTCGAGCAACAAGTGCAAAAAATTAAGTTACCAAAAAAATACTAAATAAGGTTTAGTCGTAGCGTTTATTCAATTTACTATGATTTTTATGCGGCTTCATTAACTCAAATCATAGAAATCTTGAGCTCACAATCTAATAATTGTTAAATCTGTTTAATTTTACATGCATTGTATTTACAGGAAGAGTTTTTAGCCTGCTTATGCCCAACTAGGTACACTGTATGCTAGGTGCCATATTTCCAAAGGTGCCTGTAGTTGCACTAACTGCAACAGTTTTTAGCTAGTTTCTTAACTTTCTAAGGATAATTTTTGTATATAGAGTTGACAGTTACAACTGTCTTTAATAGGTTGTTATGGCACAGAATTCAAGTTATATCTCTAACTCTTTCACTTTAATTTTTTTTAAATTTAAGAAATAGAAAATGGCATGCATGGTAACATAGCCAAGCACACGTAGAGGGAGCTGGTTTTGGAGAATTCAAAAGTTTATGTGAACCCAAGCTGCAGGCAAGGGTTTACGTTAGTATCTTTGAATTCTCCCAAACTCCCTCGGGAGTGTTTGCATCCGGGGTTACATGACCCAATAGCAGTCATTTTTATTTATTTAATAAAATTAAGCATACAAACATTAATGCATGTGTAACTTCATTCTGGTGCGGTTTTCATAAGGTGATCCAAAATGGTTGCATATAAAAAAAACTAGAGAGTGCATTATATGAACACTATTTTATAATTTTTTAAGATAAATTTGACATGTATGTAATTTTTGTTCGATCTACATAATAAATTTACCTTGTTTACTATTGTTGTTTACCCTCTTTGCAGTAGGTTTAGGACTTTGTGATACATGTCCTATAGTACATGTACTTTTTTTTAATTTTATTTTTTTAACATAAACTTTTGAATTCTCCAAAACTCCCTCTAAGTGTGCTTGGCTATGTTACCATGCATGCCATTTTCTATTTCTTAAATTTTAAAACAATTAAAGTGAAAGAGTTAGAGATATAACTTGAATTCTGTGACTTGAACTACAGCTTCAGTTGGGGCTGGTTTTTCTGCCCTCACAGAGTCCTCATCGACAATCTGACCAGCAGCAACAAGAACACACTGTGTTACTAACTCTTGGCTGTTTTGCTTCAATAGCAGAACTGTTGTACCTTAAATCAAATGCAGTGAAGTCAGTGGTTTCATAATTTTAGGCATGTAATACATTGCACCTTGATTAATTAAGAAACCCTTATCTCTAGTGGCTCTCCTCCAATAAGTCACTGAATCCACCAATAAGTAGTAACCCAGAGTGCCATGGTTAGATTTGGCAAAGGATGTTAGGGTGGGATATCAACTAATTTAAGTATTTGGGGGGTCATGCAAATAACCTTTTTTATGGTATTTTGTTCAAGGTTTTTCATTATCAAATTGAAAAAATATTTCCCTTTGTTGTCAGAAATGACAATCAAGTTTTTATAACTTACTTATAATAAATTATTATAATAAAGTATTACCATACTATACAGATTTTGCTCTATTGGTGACAGTGTGTGGTTGGAAACTTGTTCTGAATCTATACATTGGGCTTCTTCCATCTCCCACATTCCTGTCACATCTGGATCAACCAAAGCATCCTTGTCAACAAAAGTGCCAATGTACCCCTCAAGGAATTCAAGTTTCTCCTCTTCAGTTGCATATTCACATTTCTTTTTGAATGACAATGGCAATGAATCGATATTGCAAGGCTGTCATAAAGTTATATTACCGTATGAACACATTCCATGCATGTTTTTCTCTTTAGCTATTCCAAAAACTATTCACTATAGCCATTCACCATAGTGAATCAAGTATTTTAATTGATGTTGTTGTTTCCTCGGTGGTCCGCATACACCGTTGATATTCCATTTCCTCTGCTCGTGCCCAGAAAACCCCAACACTCTTTGGTCTTTCGAATCAATTATTTCGAAAGAAAGAAATCAAATTTCCAGCATTAGTAATCAAGCGAGACGATTTTGAACGCACATCTCAACAATGTTGCAGGTTTTTGAATCGCTGGTATTTTCGTTGGTATTTTCGTAAGCCGCTTTGCTTCATGATTTCAGCTGGAACAGACTGTACCGCAGGGCTCTTGGATACCTGCATCTCTCCCTCTTTGCTGGCTTCAAGATTTTCTTTATCGCCTTTTAAAAGTTCTGGAAGGCGCCGTGGTACAGTCCGCGAGTCGTGTTCTTCTTGGGAGCAATAGGTCTAAACTGAGGGGGATTTTTGTCGTGATTTTGATCGCCATCAACGAAAAGTTACATCCCGGTACACTTTCGATTCGAATACCGGCAAGTTACTCTTCTTCGCCTGCTGACTCTAGGAAGGTGATCCTCCAACCTGTTGAGAACCACGGACTCTTTTCACACCAGACCCTCCAATCGATAATTCTTGTGCAGAAAGTGATGCCAGCGACAAAGAACGGAATTCTAGCTAGAATGGGTGCCTTTCAAACTCAAACTTCATTTCTTTTCCAATTAAAAACTCTAGCTCCTTGCCGCTTTTCTCTCCGAAAATATCAACAGGGTGGTTTCCAGGTAAAAACCGTTTTGTTGAGAAAATTGGAAGAATCCCAAATCCTCCATTTCGAAAATACGGCGCGGCTGTTCTTGTTTTCGCGCCAGCTAACCCGCGCTAACTTTTTACTTCCGTTCAAGATTTCTTTGTTTTCAAACAGCCAATCAAAAAATTCGAATTAAATAGGGAAATCCTTTGTCCCCAGAGCCCTTCGTTTCTCGTGCCTAGGCCCCGCCGGCTAAGAGATGCGAAAGGGCTGTGGGGACGAGAATGGGGTCAACTCAGATTACAACCTCGTTCCCAGGGTCTCTCATCTTCCCGCCCCCTGGAGCGAGAGAAGAGAGAGACGAAATACAGCACGGAGACTCAAGCCATATCATAATAGCTGTCTGCATCAAAGTGCGGAACATGCATGAATTGAATAGCCGGCAACAGTGTTCAACGGCTAGCTTAAAGCCTATTTTCCTGGCTTTCTCAACGGGCTCGTTTAAAATTTATCAGAGAGCCTGATCAATGAAACAAGAGACGCGAATGCCTAGCGACTAACGACCAGCTAGGATGCGCGACAATCCCGCCTTTGACACGTTCAGGCTGAAATTTATCATGGCCAGAAATGACCTCTGTCGTCTCATATCAATTTTTATCTTGTCTATCTTCAGTCATTAATTTCCAATGTACCTTGAAATTAAAAGTTGGAAATTACCGTTGATAAGATAATGTCAGAAGCTATGTCACCTTCTATCAGCGACGAAGCCTGTTGAAGTTAAAAGCGCGCGCGCGGAAGAACCGTTCGCTGAAAAACCGTTAGCAAAACATGCATGCAGCAACTCAGTTTAACTGACTTCCAGTCTTTATTAATAGATACCTGTCATGTCTAGAATACTTGTAGAACGAAATGTAGTAGTACACCAGGCTTTGGGGAGAGATTTAATTTTTCCTTTTTTAGGCTGAGTAAAACAGACATCTCTCTCGGCGCGCCCGGTTTCAGTCAGCACACAACAAGCACATTTTAAGCAAAAGACTTGGAATTACCGTTTTTCTGTTTTCCCGTATCGTTTAGGGCCTTTTAAAGGGATATTTGTGTAAACTAGATTCTTTAGCTGAATATTAAAGGAGCTATGTCACGATATTTTAAGCAGTTTTAAGCCATTTTTGAGAAGTGCAAAATGACCTTTAAATTGAAAAAAAGCTTCAAAATAACAGTTTACTAAGGTAGAAAAACACCAAAGAGGCGATAATAAACCGAGCAGGAACAAGGATGGTCGAGGATGGAGAAGATTAATACGGATTGCAAACGGTAAACTACCCAATTTTCTCAAGATGCGCCATCCGTGACGTACTAGTTCCTGTGTCCGAACTTTTTCTCGAGGAACGAAATCTTATTACCGAATTTATGAGCTGCCGTTTGCCTTTCCGAAATTCCTAGCCTTTTTTGTACCCAAAACGACATTTTTATCCAGTCTCCGAAAACAACAGGCATTAATTTTTCCCATATTAAGAAAGTTCTAGGTGACATTTCCCTCACACTTTAATCCGAATATCTGAAGCGATTATGAGATAATCCACCGTCAGGTGGCCTTGTTCCAGAATACGCGACAAGGCTATGATTAGTCGATACCCGGCTTTGGAGTATGCCGCTTCATATGCGAGGTACAATGATACGCGACAGTCTGGGAACGAGAAGGAACTCGAAAACGATTTTCAGAAAAATGCCAAACAGAGAAAGCTGCTGTTAAATATTTGAATTGCCTAACCTTGGAACAGGATTTAGAATTTGGGGTCACAATAATACAACTAAGTGCTGTCGTCACAAAAAAAAATGTTATTTGTATCATTCGCATTTTAATGATAAAGGAAATCAAATTAAAATGTCCTTTTCAGGAAGTAGAAACTCCTGCTCCTCATTCACGTTAAATTATATTATGTTGAACATTTGCGTTAATTGTCTTAATTTAGGAACAGTTTTAAACTTTAGGAATGCCCGGTTTTCAAATCACTGAAATAATACCAAAGAAGTGGCAAACAAAAACATTCCCTAACATTAACAGGGCAGTTTTTTGAAATTTCAAAAATTAGGCGGATGTCAAAGATGTGAACTAATTGAATTAACTCATGAGATGGCCCTAAATAGCCTCATTCAGTTACAAGAATATAACCGGAAGAGCAAATACGATAAGAAAAAATCTCTCTGTGATGCACAACCTACGAACGCAGACAGATTTTTGACTGAGTATTTTTCGTCGGCGTGATTTGAAAAAAATAGGCGAAAATCTGTCTGACATTTCCCGACCGTTACGTGGTTGAAGAATTTTTTTTCTAATTTTGGATACTCGTCGTTATTTTAGGGGGTTGAAAATGATCCTGTCCTGGGTCAACCCAAATTCCGCCGTACTATAGTGGAGTGGGGCAGCAGGGGGCCGGGAAGTCTACGGGGCCCCAAGGTGGCGCATGTGAAGCGGGAGAAATAGAGAACAAAATAGCAACATTGTGTAATATTGCAATACAGTCAAATCTCTGTTAAGCGGTCACCCTTTATTAAGCGGTCGGTCAAATTCCCGGAAATCGCTCCCCATACTTACTGTAAACTCGACCTCTATTAAGCGGTCACCTCTGTTAGGCGGTCAGTTGGATATTTCCCGAGGGTGACCGCTTAATAGAGGTTTGACTGTACAAGAAACGCAGAGTGGCGGGGGCCACCAAAGGGTGGGAAACGGGAGCCGAAAGGGTACGAGAAGCGGGAAGTTCCCACCCTCTCTGATCTAGCGCACAGGTGGGCGTGCCAGCGGCACTCTAACCTACGCCAATAGTCCTAATTCTACTCGTATCTTTGGTAAAGCGATTTGCCGCTAATTGAAGTTGCCAAGAAATACCTGCAAGGCTATCATTATGAGCGCTTTATCGAATTCATGGCAGGCTTTTTGAAATAAAATGTCTAAATCATAATCGATTAATGGGGAACTGTCACGGTCAATAAATACAAGTATACAGGACAATGAACTAAAAAAAGTATAGTCGAAGCTCTCTGAGCGGACACTCTCGTAAGGGGACTTACGGCCGCCTTGACAAAGCCCCGTTTGAACTCTGTATTTACACATTCCCGTAAGCGGCCAGCTCCAGTTGCGGACACGTTTTCTGCTTCCCGAGGGTGTCCACTTACGGGAGCTTCGACTGTATAATTTGCGGGCGCACTGGCCTCTTGCTAGACGGAGAAGGTTTTTAACGTTCACATTGGATGCGAGTCTGAAGCGGAGTTGCCAGCGATACATGCAGGCATTTCAGCGAGACGAGAAACTGTTACAACGTGGGACAAGAACCCAAAATTTTACAAGGCAACTAAGTTCGCCGAATTTCTTTTCTGAAACATTGTGTAAAACAAACGTTTTTCTCAGTTAAGTAGAAACATTTTACAGTTATGTCTGACCTACAACGTTGGTTCAACTTTAATGGAAATGGCTTTAATCTGTGAGGATCTATGGTTTTGATCTATACAAAATTTCTCCCAGCTACCACTATAAGGAATGCATGAAGACCTGTCAGGAGAATTTGTATGTCAACTGACTTCAGTAACACTACAGATGCCATCGTAATTTGAAAAATTTAGAAACTTAGCACTTTTATAATTATCTTATATTCTTTAATTAGCTTGATTCAGCTTTTACGTGTACTTTGCCAACTTCCCTTGACAGACTAGAGTAGAAAACAGGTAATTGTAAAATATTATTCAATGGGTGAACTGTAACGGGATCTTCATTGAATGTTTGTATCAGATTTTCCTTTTCGAAAGCCTTTTATCTCTCTTAACCAAAAACCAGATTAATAACAGATGACAGATATGCGTTAAGTTTCTAAATACAGGTATGAATGTGTGTTCGGTTGCGCGCGAGACAGACCACAGACAATTTGACCGGTATTTGTTCCCCCAAAAATTCGTAACCCAGCCGTATACCAACACAGTGAACATACCCGCAGAGAAAAAAAAAGGTTTAGGATTTATGCTTAAAATCAGTAATTACCAAGTCATTTTCATGATTTACAATTATAAATGAACCGTTTAAGGATTATCGAATCACAGATGCGAGATCATCCACCGTCGCTACTGTCGAGTTCATCGTCTACTTGGCATCTGTTCTCATGAAATAGCATGGCAAGACAACGTTCCACTCACCGTGCGCGGCGCGCGAGGGCGGCCACGGCCCACGGATAAGACTAATAGTTATCTACCCTCGGGTATCTACCATGGTATTGTGTAGTTAGAAAGCGAATCGGAAATGTACTTCCTCTAACGTAACACAACTCATATATCGGGGAAATGGTCGCAAAGGCCAAACGAACGATGGGTTGAACTAATCTGATAAGTAATGCCTGTCTTGATGAACCAAACTGGGTAAACGTATCTTTGAATTGCGCCGGATCACGTTTATGTATTCAAAATCGCACTGACTCGATCAGTTCAGATGCGACCAGATTTTTTTAGTCATATTCGAACCGGCTTTCTTTTTTGGCGCGCTTATTTCGGTAATTTTAACGAAACATGTGCGTGACCTTGCTACGCTTCAGCAAGCAGTTTATTAAAGGGACACTGTCCGGCGTATTTGCTCAAAACTGCTATAAATGCATGAAATGGTCCCTAAATCTATGAAATATGAACTTAATAAACTCTAACTAAATGATAAAAAGCAATTTCTTCAAGAAATTCCATACTGCAACAAAAGGTTTGCAAAAGTTCAAAGATTTCCGAGCCAAATTTGAAACTTTGAAAAACTGACATCCTGACGTTTTTTCAAAAATCCATATTGCAATCCATTTCCATCCTCGCTGTCGTTTGTCATCTTCACTTCCTAATGGGTTCCTGTCATTTGTCGAGTGCTATTCTACAGAATCAAACCATTATTGTTCAACTTCCTATGATCTAGATATCAGTTTCTGAGCTTCCCAAAATCATGCTAAAATCAGGATAGTGTCCCTTTAAAGAGGAGTTAATGATAAGAGACAATAAAAAGACGTTTTCCATTAGCACTTCAAATTCAATCTCCTTGTGTTTGTGTAAACAAAGCGCGCAGTTGTTTATATATCAACAAGTTGTGGAGTGAAAAAAAATACAAAGGACGAATACTCTTTTCATGCAACAATATAGACTGCTTACAGTCCGCCTTTTCGCTTAGGACCGTCGAGCGTTTATCCCTGCATGCGCGTAAAAAGCTCAAAATGGCGGTATGGGCGAGAAGGGGTTCACTGAGCTCGCCGCGCTCCAGATTATTTCGAGAGAGAAACAGGCTGCAAGCAGTCTAGCAACAATAAAATAAGAAGATTAATGTCCTGATGCGTTAAAACGAAAACAAGCATATCCCTCTTCCACTAACACCTTGAATCTCGGGGCTTGAATATACCGTAAGTAGGCTGTTATACCATGAGCGGATTTTTTTTTAGAGGCGACTAAGAACGTTACATGGCTCGCCGGTAGAAAAGGCGCTAAAAATGCGATAAAAGCAAAGATTGAAACCCTGAAATGGCAGATATGTTCATAATGTCCCGGTAATGTGTTTTCGATCAATTTCAAGAAAGCCTCTAACAAAGGCGGTGACGTCCTTTAAGTATCGATTAAGGACTTCGGACATTCCAATTTTTAAATAGATAACAGCTTTATTAGGCGTGCAAAAAAAAAGTGTCTTTCATTCCATTTTTTCTGCGCTACCCAATGTGACAATTATAAACTCTGACATACTGTCAATATCGCGTTGCAGATATCAGCACTGCAGATCAGGCGCCAAATTCAAACTTGCACAAGAGTGACCATTGTTCCACCCGGTATAAATAAGTCGGCGCTGCGACTGACCCTCACTACGCGATCAGTTTCCATCAGGTGAAGACTGCGGAATAGCAATCCAGTGAAGGCTAAGATTTGAAACGATCTCCTCGTTCTACAATGGCGCATCTACGAGTTCTTCTTGTTCTTCTCGTCTGGGAATGCGTAGCCGCGAAATACGGTAAGTACAGCATTTATTTATCGGTCTTTAAAGACTTAAGGTTTTAAAAATTTCGCGTTAAAATCTTGTATCGTGTTGCTTTGTGGTCTTCCCGCCTTATTTGTGTTACAACGGTTGTCGTATCTTATCAGGATTCGCGTTTTTCCTTTGCGCGCAAATTTCCAGCTCAAGACATAGATACTTCTTTAATAAATGTCCTTTCACTAGTTTCAAGTTCTTGAATTTATAAAAGGAGCAATGTCAGGATGGGATTTTGTACCTTTTATTAGTTTGTGTCTGATTTCAGGAATTTGCTGTTTAGCGCGTGCGTAATTCTTTCCTGATTTCTATGGCGACTATAAAACTGTTATATTTATACATTATAAAATGCGGCAAAAGACGAGGCCTTAAAAACTTGTGACCTTACAATTCATTCAGCAATAAATCCTTCAATTTTGTGTCCAAAAAATGGTCCATATCTCGCCTGTTTAAACTGAAAATTTTGCACTGCTTAGTATGGAACGATTTATAATACTTTTAAATTTATTTCTCGATTTTGCGAGTTACTGGCTACAAGCATTGCCATAAAAATAGAAATTAAGACTGAAACTATGGAGATAGGACCTTGAAAAACAAATAAATCGATAAAATAAATAAACGACTTATTTAATACCCAGCCTAGGTCAAACTTCCGTCCTTTCTGTCTCGCGAACGAATACTGAATTAACCAAAATTGCGCCAAAAATTCCGGTACACAGGAAAACTTGTGACTCGAAGACGAGAAATTTTGCCCACGAAAGCCTGAAGTTAAAATGGGTAACAAAAACTCTATAGAAGGGCGTTCTGCCATTGTTTTCTTTGTGCGCGTGTGACAAAAACACTGAGAAGCTATAAAAGACAAAATTTAAAGTTCATCCCCAATTAGCAGACCGTTTACCGACAGGGATAAAATAATTTGCAGAATTTAAATCGCATCACAGAAAGTTCTAAAAATGTACATTGTAAACAAGGGTGGCGTCTTTAAAAATTTCCGCAGGATTTAAAAGGGAAAAGATCAACTTAATTCCGGAAATAAATGTACGACTTCTGAATTCAGTGAATGACTGCTTCGCAACCACACATCCCTAAGGGTCGGAACTGGGTGGGAACTGGGTCGGAATGTATTGTATTATGAAACCAGACGGGCGAATTTTGAGCGGAACCGGCCATATATATTTGCGGCGTTCTTTTGGCGGGGAGCGTTGGCGGATTGCTCAGTTGGAAAATTCATTTAGTTGGGAAAATCCATCCATTGTTCAAATAATAAGTCCAATAATCATGAAATGTGACGCACCCGCAATTGGCAGGAACGGATTTCCCATTTGCGTGTCCAATGGATCTCAATAAGACTATTAAACGAATTAACTCGGACACGGACTCCGACGCGGCTTAACAATAATCGTTAAAACGTTTGCGGTTAGCGCGTAATGGAATCTGAAATGACTGATGCCTTCTGCTAATTCTACCCATCGCCACTTAAATATGGTAAATCACTTTGCGACAACTGAGTCACGCTATCAATCTCCATATCACGCTATCGATCCCAACGTCACGCTATCGATCCCAACGTCACGCTATCGATAGAAAACAACATCACACCAATGTCACAGTAAATTTCAATGTATCTTCAACTCGCAAACCTTTTCGCTGCCAAAGTAACCTGCGCCGAAGCAGACCTACATTTTTTGGGTGCAGTACAGTGCAGCTCCAATTTTAAGTCGAATTTAGTCGAGTGAGGCTATGACATACGCGGCAGCATCAGCTAGCAGCTGTTTGAAGGTCACTTGATCTCAATAACAAGAGAATTAGGACAAGACCATAAACCGAATTAACGTTTGAGGTTAATATAATTGGGGAGTGTGTACCTCCTACACACGCAAGCATACCGCAAGCATTTTCTGGACGTAAAAGTACAAAGAATAAAACCGACATTATTTCCTCTAGTGATCTATTATAATAAAGGAACAGTTTACTCACACAAATGCTCCACTTGTTTGTAATGTCAGTTCAAGTTATCCGACAACACCGTCTGAACCGTCAGTTCAGTTTTCTTGGTAATGGACACCACCTAAAGAAGACAAAATAAATTGTGCGCTCAAAACATGATGCAAATATTGGCACAAGCAACAGAAGAAAATTTAATGTGGTTGCAAGCTAAGGATATAAAAACACCGATGAAGACACTCGCACGATTTTTTTTTTCTCATAACTTAACTACCGCATATTCTCTATTCAGCCTCTCCCCCCCCCCCCCCCCCCCCCCTTCTAATAAATCCCCCTCAAAACGACGAATGACTAGCCACGGTTTGTTTAAAAACTGTGTATTATAATGCAACAGTTTCATACATGCGGGTGATTAAAGCATGACAACTGCGACTTGCAAATATTTTACCCGACAAGCCCCCCTTCTAATAAAACCATCCCCTCCCTCCCCCCACGCCCCTTTGTGACACCTAACATTTAGGCTTATGTATCTAAGAAAGCTATCAGTACTTTTATTGCGATTATTCCCCTCGACTAAATGATTTTGAATTTGTTTAACTTGGTCATGCAAAGCTATATATACAAACAAAGGCTTTTGCGAGAAAACGTTCCATACATGGAACTAATATGCTACAAATATATATTTTTTTTCTGCAGTTCTACCCAACCCCCATTTTCCAACAACCATGATACTACTCAGAGAGAGTTTAGTGAGCGCGACACCCTTCCATTTGACAACATGGACACGCATGTTTCAGAACAAACAACAATGGCCGACATGAAGCGTATGTTCGAAGCTTTAGACAGATGTCCGACCCCTCCGCTCATCACGTGAGAGCTGATGATGAGTCTCGCGGTCCAGTAGCTTGGTACAAGCCGCAGCAGGACGAGACACTTTACGACACTGGAAGTAAGTCGTGAATCAGTTGGAAACAAGTTGAAAACAAGTTCATAACAAGTTTGTCATGGTTCATACAGTGTGATGATTCCAAATTCGTAATATCGTACAGTAGTATTACAGTGAAGATGACGCTACCGTTGCCACTCGACAAGATTTTGATTAATTTTTGACATCTTTTTGACAACATTGATGGATTGCGTTTTGTGGCGCCACATTTGAACTAGACTAGAAACTAAAACCATTCAAATTTCACGACTCCGCCTCCAACACTCCTTGGATTTTGATTGGTCAAGTCAAACGGAACCCATCCGAAAGTCGTCAAAAAGGTGTCAAAAAGATGTCAAAAATTAATCAAAAACTTTGTCGAGTGGCAACGGTAGCGTCATCTTCACTGTAACCAAACAAAATTCAAGGACTTTTTAAAGAATTTTCAGCGACACAAAATTAATTAATTTTCAAGCATTTGATCTCAGTGTTCAAAATGTCAAAGGCATCTGCCAGTCTATCTAAAACAAAAATATTTCACAGGCAACACTCACTCTAGCAAATTTCATGGTACAGTTACTAAATACCCATGATTCTTTGTGTGATTAAATATGGCTTCGATTTTGAATTGCGTATACAGTCGAAGCTCTCGTAAGCGACGACCTCGGGAATTCGAAAAAGTGGTCGTAACTAGAGCTGGTCGCTTACGAGAAAGGGCTGTCGTAAGTGAACAAGCGCTGAAACAATAGAAGAAGGGAGGAAGCACCGTTTAAATCACAAAACATAACCGAGAGAGTTTCCCTTTATAGCTGGGGTCATAATCACAAAGCCACATAAAACTCCCTTAACTCGCAAAAACTCTCCAGCGTCTTCAAAAGAAAAACAATATGTCAGCTTTTTGTCATAAACTCAGACTTGTTTAAGGAAATATACTTGTTAGCAGTTTGTAGTCGATCAATTTCATGTTAAAAATTGATGTCTCTACTTGCAGAATGTGTCGATAGATTTTCTAGTTGTCAACGGTTCGTTGGAAACGGAGAGTGTAAGGAAGAGATGCACAAAGCATGGATGAAAGCGAAGTGCAGAAAAAGTTGCGGATTCTGTGGTAAGTATTTTTTACGCAAGAAGAACTGACAAAATATAATGTAAGACAAGCGAGGATGATCTAAGAGAAGGATTTCCCGTGCCCCATGATAATTTTTGGAAATCTATTAATAGTTTCGCGCCAAGCTGTGAAAGTTATTTTTATTTCCTTCTGATCGAGGCTCCGACATCACGTTACTCGAACTGACCAACCAATTATGCAAATATATCACAAGTTAGCCCAAAGAGTTATTTAAAATTGAATCTCAATTCTTTTCTCTCCCTGAATAGAAGTGAACTGCTGGGACACCAAATATGGCTGTTGTCCGGACGGGAAATCTGCTGCTGATGGGCCACTTAAAGCTGGCTGCGGAGGTAAGTACTTCTTAAGCGTAGCACAAACATTATTATACGACATAGCGAGTGTGGATACACGCCCAGAGGAGCGCAGATTAAATATACGAGTTTATTCATGGTAAGGGTCTTAATCTACCTGACCGCGCGCAACATAGCCACTAAACCTGTTACCGTACAATTCCGAAAGTAACGGCCCCCCGTTACTGTTCACAGTCTAGTCGGCGAACACGCTAACCATTAGGCCACCGCGTCTCCGTCTGGAAGAAGTTTCTATAAATGCCGCAGTTTCCATTGACTCATTGATTTTTTATTGATTTTTTTTTAGTTAAGTTATGTATTGACTTGAGAGATTGTGGAAAGGTTAAAGACGAGTGCGACAGCGTGTCATTGGCTCCTCTGCGAAAGGCCTGGCTCAGAACAAACTGTGCTTATACATGCAGGATGTGCAGTAAGTGATTACCAAGAAAAAAATTATCTTCTTTTTCTTTTGTGTGATGCTTTCGAAAAGTAAATCAGCGAAATTAATTGGTGAGTGGTCCATCTTAGTCCGTACTTCAAAATATGGACCGCACAAGGAACCAATCAGAATGCTCTGACGAAGGGCTAACGCTCGAAACTTGTACGACGCAAGCATAAGTGCAAGCATAAGCATAGGAGTGTTCACACGTGCGATAAACACAAGGTGACATACGCAAGCGCAGTGGCATCATCCGGGCCAATACGGCAGATCGCACGCGCTTTGTTGTGCTTATGCTTGCGTTATCCCGGTTCACACGTACGTTTCTTATGCTTATGCTTGCGTCGCAAACTCAACTCAGTTACATTCGTTTTTCACCACAGAGGCAGCAAGTCCCAAAGGAGACTGCGAGAGTCGCCAGCCGCTGTACGGGTGTTGCTGGAATGGAGACGAAGCAACGGGACGGAACGGCCAAGGTTGCATACGTATGTATCGATTCATTGTTCATATTTTTCTTTACAAATATAAATACACTACAGTACACAAATCTCGCAAAAATGCACGCGAAAAAATAACTGACGTGGATAGATTCTGACCGTTACTGTTCTAAGGCAGAAGGGGTTTGAAATGCAATAATCTGGAGGATTTTAGAGGGGGGGGGGCAGGGGGTCTGAACTTCCCGCTTCCCGTACCTTGTACTACCGGTTCCTCCCCTTCCGTTGTGGTTCCGCCTCTTTGTGCTTTTTCTATTGATAAATATTACGCAATGCAATGTTGCGAAATGTTTTTCTATTTCTCCCGGTTCCCGCCACCTTGACAATCCCCCATTCCGCCCTCTCTTCTCCCGCATCCCCGTAAGTCTTCCCGTCCCTTTACTCGGGCGTCCCCCCCCCCCCCCCCCCGCCCCTGTTTCCCACCTCCCCCTCCCATAACATACAGAATACCCTTGTTGAACTATTCCCAAGCAATTCAATCTCGTCGATTATGTTGCTCACAAAGAGTAAAGAAAACTTTCTGGGATACATCTTTTCTTAGAATTTTGCTAAAACACCTGGCGGTCAAAACTCGTACTAGTGGTCCAAGGTCAAACCCCCAACGCGAAACCACTTATCTTAGCAATCAGCTTAAATCGATCGTCCAGCACATTTTTACTTATATAATTTTTCTTTGTTTTCCATTTGTCAACAGCTTGCGAGGACACGTATAAGCGAGCATGTAAGTTGTTTGCGGATTGCGCTTCTCCATTCTATATGAGGAGGCGTTTTGTGGATCAGCACTGTCCAAGAACATGTGGGAGGTGTGGTAAGTACTAGAACATTGCCATGCACAATAAGCCGCTGTCACGGCTATTTAGCATGATTTTGAGCAACCTCGTTCCCAGGCTCTCTCTCCTTTTCCTCTCTTGTCGTTGACGAGGGAGGAAAAGGAGAGAGCGCCTGGGAACGAGGTTGGATTTTGAGTGGCCTAATGATTAGCGCGCTGGACTCTAGATCGAGCGGTCCGGGTTCAAGCCCTGGCCGGGGTCACTGTGTTGAGTTCTTTGGCAAGACACTTCACTCTCACAGTGGCTCTCTCCATCCAGGAGTATAAATGGGCTCCGGCGACAAAAATGCTGGGGGTTAACCTGCAATGGACTAGCATCCCATCCAGGGAAGTACCAATACTCCTAGTCGGCTTCATGCTACAGAAACCCAAATAAGACGGGATAAGTTCCGGCAGTTGTGAGCCTCTAGGCTCGTGAAGACTTTTAACATTTTTGAGAAACTCGGAGACGTACGTACCTACAGATCATCATAAACCAATTGCAAACAATAATGGTTTGACTTTGTATAGCCTGTTCCAAACGTTGGCAACATGACGATCAAAGTAACTTTACTATGTTTACTATATTATTTTTGGTCAGTAAGAAATGTGTACATAAATTCATAGTTCGTGTCTACCTTGTAGTAGCCTCCTACGCAGACTTTCTTTGGGCTCGTCACGCAATCTCTTCTCCCCCACGTTCGTGGGGGAGGAGCGCGTGACGAGCCCAAAGAAAGTCTACATAGGAGGCTAACCTTGTAGATTCTAGTATAAAAATCACGGTGAGGGATACTCCTTGAAATTTTAGGTGGGGGTGTGAGGCCTTCTTTTTGAAACCCTTACCCTATTTCAGACCAAAACGGCTCGAAAACCATACCCTTTGGCGCCGCACATACCTATATAGCTTATATAAGGGTGTACCCCCGAGGGTCTCTTCTTTAGTTACCTGTACGACCTTGTCATATTGCTAAATAGATACATGGTTTATTTATTGTATAGGAGAGTGCGCTGATAAACAAAAGACCTCCAAATGTGAAGAGTGGGAAAGACAAAACTTGTGCACAAGTTCAGCGGGCTGGAAGGATTATATGGCTGAGAACTGTGCCAAGACATGCCATTTCTGTTAGTCTATCGGTGAGTTACAATGAACCTTTTGGCATGATCGCTGAATTTCTCCGTTTACTCATTGTTTTTTGTTTCCATTGAGAAGATATATCAAATACTCGAGACAGTGTTTCATCCGATTTCCAAACACCTCGAATTTCGTCAAAAATACTCCGCTACGCGTATTATTTTCAACTCTCGTTCCGGTGTTTGGAAATCGGAAGAAACACGTACTCTCGTGTTTGTTGTATTACTTACCAAATAGTAATGTTATTTCGAGTTATTCTATTTTTATATTGTTGTTCATAGAATGTTTATTTTGATTTCCAGAAAATGTGCATGGCGTGAGGTACTTCCTTTGGCTGTTTGTTTGGTGTTTAGCAAAATAAATAAAACTCTTTAATTTAACATAGTTTAGTTAACATAGAGCATGAACAACGCTGTGCAAAATGTTACTTTTAAAATGCACTCAGTAGCTGTATTATTGAAGCGTTGCAACAAGTAGTACAAAATTAGCGCTACTGCTACAGACTAGTAAGTTTTTGTAGACTCTCATCGTGTTCTATTGCAAATCCGAGTATCTGATTAGTTCTTTCATCGTTGAGATTATGAGCTCGAGATTTCTACGCTGGGCCGAATCAACTATCACAGCATAGAAATTGAGAGCGAATAATCTAATTGGTAAATAGTATAAGAGTAGCTCAGCCAATCAGATTGTCTCTTTTGCATTAGTATACTGTAGATTTTTACTAATCGCTGATAGACGAAGAAAGGGAATTTAGCTTAAAAATATCTTAATACCTGCTATTCTTTATAGAGAGTAGACCATTCAATCGTAAAAAACTCTGGCTCGATAGTCTAATTGTGAAATATTACATGCGAACTGAATATTTTGTAGTTTCTAAGATCGTTTTCAATGTGGAAGGGTTGTCGGATGAATTTAGAATAACAATAATACTTTCTCATTTTGTTTTCTATTGGTTAGAGACACGGAGCTCTAATGGTTAGCGCGGTTGGACTCTGGATCGAGCGGTACGGGTTCGAGCATTGTGTTGTGTTCTTGGGCAAGACACTTAAGGGGGAGAACCTAAACTACAAGGAACCACAAAAATGTTGCTAAGGAAATCTCTAAACCTCCATAACTTTGGTTCCTGGACTCCAGTGGGCATCAAACGTTGTAGTGTTTGTTCAATTCACGTTCCCTTTAAATATTTCGAACCATGCCCATATTTGGTGTGTCACGTGACCAAAATGAAAAATGTCTAAAAACTCGGAAGGATTTGATCGTTTTCAAATTATTACTTTAGAATTTGCTGAAGAACGTCAATATCGACAACTTGTAGCATGCGTTTGATGAAATGTACAATATTTCGGAAGTTATAAAGCTTTAAGAGTTTTAAAGCTTTATAACTTCCGAAATATTGTACATTTCATCAAACGCATGCTACAAGTTGTCGATATTGACGTTCTTCAGCATATTCTAAAGTAATAATTTGAAAACGATCAAATCCTTCCGAGTTTTTTAGACATTTTTCATTTTGGTCACGTGACACACCAAATATGGGCATGGTTCGAAATATTTACAGGGAACGTGAATTGAACAAACAATACAACGTTTGATGCCCACTGGAGTCAAGGAACCAAAGTTATGGAGGTTTAGAGATTTCCTTAGCAACATTTTTGTGGTTCCTTGTAGTTTAGGTTCTCCCCCCTTAACTCTCACAGTGTCCCTCGTCACCCAGGAGTATAAATGGGTACCGGTGAATTGTTAGGGAAACCTGACGAAATGCTGGGGGGGGGGGGGGGGGGGGGGAGTAACCAGTGACGAACTACAGTAGCATCCCATCCAGGAGAAGCAGCAATACTCCTAGTGCCGCATTGCCTTTTATTAGTAACTAGTGGTAGAAACTTAGCAGTAGTGTTTAGCGTTTTGGTCAAACTTGCCAAGGAAGCATGAGAGAAGCACGACAAGTGAAGTAGATAATACGCCATTTCCGAGTTGCCTTTCGTCTCTATTTCAAAACGGGTCCTGGTGCACAACCTTTCATGTTGAAATGAGTTTGATTTGCATTTTAAAGTAAACTTATTTCCATAAAATTATGAAAGGTTGCGTCCCAGGACTTGTTTTTAAACAGAGGCAAAAGGCAACTCGGAAATGGCCTATTCAACAATAACATCAGAGTAACAATATTTAAAATAGCTCCTATAATCTGATAATGTATGTACAACTAGAATTTTAAGTAAAGCGTTAAAGTAGAAGGTCTGACAGTAAGTTTACGATTGCTTGATGCCTTTTGATGTACAATAAAATTGTGCAGCTTATAAATATATAATAAAATACTGACTTGAATCTCACTGCAATCTTAACTGCTGTAACAATGCCTCCCTGTTAACAGTCGGGGGAACAAGGGCCGGTTTTGGCAAGTCTTCGTTGAGCACTCGAAGAGTTTCCGAATCATTTTATCCAATCAAAAACTAACGCGAGCACTCACGAGTACTCCGAAAGCAGTCGGGCGAGCAAGCAAATACGTCATGTTGCTTAGCAACTTCGGGTAAGAAAACCGCGGGCTCAGCCCGTCTCGCGTAGGCAGGATTTCGTCATCAACTGGTATTTACTTGGTTCTTAAAACAAGAATCAAAAAGAAACTGCCAACATTCGGCAGGTGTAAGCTTGTATGAGCTTCTACAAGCAAATATTAATTTTGGAATTCATGCATCTTACTGTATTTCCAAACATTACAAAACAGAGCATTAGCATTAGCTGTAGATAGGGAGGTGTGAATGAGTGAGCGCAAAAATGGCGGAATGGTCTCGTCCCAATCCCTTTGCGTCCCAAACCCTCGCTCGCCCCGTGCTCCTATTGTAGTCTAGAATCTCTGGTATAGAATGACAGTTAAAAGTTTGGCCAGTGGTCAGACATCTTAATATCAGCCACAATGTTTGTCAGTTGTCAGTAGTACAAAATGTGTGTCAGGTGTAATTTATAAAATAGTACGTAATACCGTTCTTGTATGTTACCTTTCTGGCGAATTTTTTTATCAAAACACCAGAAATATTCGCTTGAAAAACAACATTCTGTTTCTAGGCGTTGGATTTGTAAAGGTATCACTTTCAGGAGCGTCTGACACGATTATGCGGATTTGCGAGCATTTCACGCTGACTTCACCACATCGTGCGAAAGGTCGCGAGAATTTTGAAAAGATTTGCGCGCAACATCACGAACAGCATGCAGCTATCCGAGACAACTGACATATGAGCTAAGGAGGGTGCAGGTTTTACACTGGATTAGGCATAATTCCTCAACCACTAATTAGTTTTAAAGTGCTGTCCCGTTATAAAATGCCAAGTGAGCTTAAAGGTGGAGTTATGAAGTTATGTTGTTTATGTCGTAAAATGAGAAGAACTGAAATGAAAACAAGATAGTTTTCAATCCAAGAAAGGTTGATTCAGTTCTTTTTCATAGCGTACCAGATGATCTCGAACTGAAAACAGTTTTGTTTTACAGTAATTTGAATTTAACCGGACTGCTATCTCTCTATCTTGGTTATATTTTAACGTAAATCTTTAAAAAACAACTGTGAGAGATCCTTGGCCTATATTAACACCACTTATCGCGAGCAGGAAAGGAGGAAATGAGTAATTCGCCTGTACAAATGATAATACTATAAAGTTATTAAACTGATAACGAACTGGTTTTTGTGGAGAAAGGAAAACCGAAGAACCCGGAAAAAAACCCTCGAAGCAAGGATGAGAACCGAAGTCCTTTCTTTATTTCCGCGACATCGCTGAAAAGTCAATAGTCTTGATAAGTTTTCCTTTGAAGAACGGTTACCATATAAATGTTAGTACATGTTTATCCGCATACTTGGTGGACCGCCTCCACTATATCTCGAACAATTTGTAGTTTTTGCTTGAGCGGAATCCACCGTAGGAAAAAAGATGGCGGCTGTACATTTTACCACAATACCTTGCGAACCTAACACAGCCAATAGGCACATCTGAAAGCCATATTTTTGCGAAATTCGTCCCTGTACTAACAACATTGTGTATGCTAGGTTTGAAGTTTTTTAGAACTTTTCTGTGCGTTTTTATGAGCGTTTTTAGGTTTTCGTGCGCTAAGAATTGTGGGTAAATGTACCAGTCGCCATCTTTTTTCTTAAGGTGGATAAGGATATCGTGATCACTTTCAGAGAATTATAGATTTTTTCGACTAATAAATCAAAGTAAATAAAGTAATATTTATTTAACAGTTTATAACGTTATGTAATGTCTTTTCCTGTTTCAAATGAGTAATTCTTTTTTAAGTACTTACTTTTTCCGGAATTTTTTTGCCAACAATTTAAAGTTTCTATCTTAGGTTTCCGGCTTCAGAATGAAAGCTAATGAAGGTAATTTCGGATGATGCAAAATGACTTACGCGCTTCTGATCAGTGCTACAAGCACTAGAACATGCTTTTCCAGCTTAGTTTAAATATCGTTTTCCTGCCATCTTCATCGGCGAAAAATCTTGTTTCTTGGCATTTGATCCGCCAGCAAAGATATAATTTCAATAGAGTTCTAATAGCATGGATTTCCGGTACATATTAACACATGCTTGATATGCAGCACGTCCAGTGATCTCTAGTTCACTGTGGAATGATTTGCATCAACACAAAACTCAGCGAGAGATCAACAAATGTCCAAAATAAATAAGCAGACTCAGTCCTAATCGCACGTTTATACCGCCCATGCAAATGGCCGCTGTTTTTTCACTAAACATTCTAAATTCGCAGACGTAGAAATTCAGACTTGTCTAAGTATATACTTTTGCTGCTGTTCAATGATAAATCACTGTTCTTTCTAGACGGATTGTATATACTACTTAATTCCATATTTTGTTTTCTTTTGGTCTGTCCTCGATAAACAGTGTAAAATAAATAGACTTTTCAAACTTGAAACCTGACACAAGTCTTGGAACGAAAGAATGGCCTGTCGTAAGACAGAGGGTGGTCGCAAAAACGTATAAATTGAACTTCAAGATTGTTTTTCTGCATTGGCTACAGCAGAAGTTGAAAAAACTGTGAACAAAACTACAAGAAATAAGGCGAAGATCGCGACATCCTGTAAAAGATTTCAAGAGATGAAAATGATGAAACAGGGTTTTACTTTGTTCGAGTTTGTCCTGGTTGTGATAGCCTTAAACGGTAAGTTTTGTACCGACTTCTAATTGAACTGTTTTCAAATCAGATTCAATTCATTCGTTCGTTCATTCAGGAATCAATTCATTCGATCGATTTGCTTTTATCCTTTCAACACTTCCTGTCACATGAGTCAGCGATCAAAATGTAGTTTCTCCTTCCGCTATCAAGGCATTGTCAAGCGAACGTGGCATGAGAATTAAGAAAATCATCAACGTTATCTTGACGGGCACCAACACATTATCACTGGCGATCAGTTCCAGGCTCTTAGTTCGTGGGGATAATGCAAAAACTGAAAGCAGGCGAGCGAAGGAAAAAACTAGGGCGCCCACGTCGCCACTATAGCTAACTGCCGAAAGCTTGGAACAGACTAGAAGGATCAGTGTTGAACGTGCCAAAAAACAGCAAGCGCAGTGCAGTCGACTTGCATTAATTGGTACAAGTTTCTTTCACTTTTCTAGACAGTCTGTCTGTTTTATTAATCAGTAATGGAGAAAAAAAATGTCTTCATTCCTGGGCTAACCAGTACCGAGCAAAATGATGATCAATAGTCAAGAATTCTCGGGATTGATAAACTAAGAGCCTATACACATCCACCCTGTTTCAATATGTTCAGAAACTGAACACAAAAGCACGGTAGGGCTTTTTGATGTTGATTTTATTAATCAGACTGGCCAGCATGATCCGTAACTGACTCCAGTAGTAAGGCCATATTAATGTGATTAAACAAAAGACTTTTAAGCCTAAAAAAATCACTGTGGACGATCACGAAAAATGTCACAACAAGTTTCTTGATATCCGTTGAATTTATAGGAAGAGCTATCTGAAGCTCCAGTCATGAGGTAGCTGAACTTGTGACACTGAATTTCCCGCGTTCACGCCTAACTCAGCTATCATGACTTTTATTTTATTTTTCAGTTAAAACACATGTTGATGGTTATTCAGCTCGGATCTGGAGATCAAATACGGTGAAAGGTAACTACAATATGCATCCGGATGCTTTTCTCTGTGATCAAAACTAAAATACAGAAACGTATCAGCCAACTAGGGAATATTGTACATGTCTTGATGTACATGTACGTACCACCAAATTTTTAGAACCAAAGTTGATAAATTAGGCACGGTTACGAAGCTCAGAAAAATTCTTTGTTCCATGTTTTTGTTCGCTTTTTAGGTCGTGACGTGACCGTGCATTAATTAAACGCAAGAGATTTTGATATTGAGCAACTAGCCAATATAAAAGTTGTGGTTACGTAATTCAACCATAATGTGTGAGCGCAAAACAAAAGATTGCGCACGGTCGGGGAACTTCAAACATAAATCTTGGCATCTTTGTTTGCTCCTTTGAAGTTTGCTGAGCTTCATGAGCAATCCCTCTTTTAACTTCGTCCGACAGAACTAAGCATTGAAAGAAATGTATGGCAATCAAGCTAAGCGAATCAATAATTTTAGCACAAGCCTTTTCTGCTTAATCAGCAGAAACCCATTTTGAATTTAAAACTGATATGTTGCCAAAAATCACGCTGTTTGTTTCTCTGTACAAGCCTGCAAATAACAACCTAGCCTGTCATCAGATAATTGTCTGGTAAATTTGGCGTTATGACCGGTTAAAGCTTTAGTCTGGCCTGACACACTGACGGGGTAGTCACTTGTTCTGCTACAATTAATTTACAATAAATAATACAGTATTTCCCTCTGTGCAATGACTTTATAAAGAAACCTTTGAATAAAGAAAACGTTCCGGCCATAGTCAGCTGCATAGTTAGCTGATTACATGTTCTTTTGTTTTTCCTTCAGACCCTCAATGTAGGGACAACCACAAAGAATGTAGAGCTCTTAAACGAAACAAACAATGCGAAAAGCCAATGTCCCAGAACTGGATGAAAACAAAAATGCGCACGAACTTGTGGATTTTGTGGTAAGCTCACGGCATATTAAGTAAAACATTTTTGGCGACGTTTAAAATTACCTTCAGATCTATACACTAGTTAATTAAGTTAGAACAACACCAGAGGTGATAATAACTAAAAGGAAACAAGGCCAAGATGAAAAATATTGGGGAAGCTGGATCGAGACGGATTGAAATTAAGGCCAATTTTTTAAGACGGCACTGGCACTTCAATTTCAGCCGTAAGCGACCTCCACCGCGGTCAAATGTCAAACAAAAATAAACTACGCCGACAAACCTCAACATTACACCGTGTTTTAAACACGTCTAACCTTTTTGGTAAACGTCCAAAAAATAAAAAAAAAGGTAAATTAACAGAATGCTGGAAATATAATGAACTAGTTGTGTTTGAATAGGCTAAACTTCTCCTTTTACCTACTTTTGTTTCCTTTCGCAAATTTCAAGGTTTGCAATGGTTCTCCTTTAAAATTTTGCGCGGGAAATTGGCGCGCGGGCGATCAGAATTCATTACGCCTTTGCGCATGCTCGAGCATTTGACCGCGGATAAGCGACCAGACTTTCGTTCTATCCGGGACATAAGTGGTGACCAGATTAAATTCAGATTAATTAACTTACAAAACAACATTTCGTATATGAGGCAGTCCACTTTGTTTCGGCAGTTCTTTAGGATCGTGAAATGTTATCCAGTAAATAAATCCCTGTTATTAACAGTAGTAAAGCCAAACCTGTACAATTATAGTTGTACCCGAGCAAGATCTTACCTTTTTGTGCTTTTGCTCAGTTCCAAGAGCATCTCCATGCAAATCGTCCAAGTATGGATGCTGCCAAGACAGAGTGACACCTGCAGAAGGACGACATTTTAAGGGATGTGCCGGTAAGTTAGACATAAAAGCTTATTAACAAATAATTAGGGGAACCTATCAACTGCTTTGAACTGAGCTTATGGGACACCACCCACGCTTCAGTTGAGAGCGGTTTTCAATTGAGTATTGCTGAAATTAATCGCTGAATTGGTTTGGTTTTGCTTTAATATGCGCTATGATTGGTTTAAAAAACTCGCGCCACCTACTTAATTAATCGGCTGCAAAACCAAAACCAATCGCGACTTCGATGGTCGCACGCGTTTTCCCGCGCTTGGCGCTGGTAACGTGTATTTGCTTTGCGTTCTCATTGGTTCATTGTGTTGATTTAGTTTGTTGTGTAATTGCTTTGGTTTTGGTTTCACGACACTCAATTGAAAACCACTCTAAGCTACATATCTCGTAGGCTAGACAAATCCGTGCTTAACCACCATCAACTTCTTTTCGTAAGCTTAAGGTAAAGTAAACATCATATAACAACTTTTTCTCTTCTATAGTAAAACTGTGTGTGGACACGATTGTTTGTGACAAGTTCAAGAGTTCGTGTGGGAACATGGGCAGGGCTTTTAAAGAAATGGATTACAGAGAAATGTGCAGCTACGTGCGGATTTTGTCGTAAGTATATTAGTTAATAGACGCTTAATTAATCCGCTTTTGATCCCCAGTGAATGCAGCGTAATCCTTTTACTGTTTCGCGCGAAATCTCACAAGTCAAATGAGTTTGGAATTCTTCTTGAATATATTAGGGAGTTAACGCAACCACGACGACGTCGCCGAAGACAACGTCGATTAAAAATGAAGTGATATTTTTTTATATATTTTGTTAAGACTCTTGGCGATAATCCAGACCCATTCAGCAAATAACTGACTGCATAGCGCTCCTGAAAAATCACGATAGTTTGCTCAAACCTTCTTCAATAATTGATTATAGTATTGATCGCGAAGAGAGTAAATCAAATCCTCAGCTAGGGGATATAATAGCGACCTTTAGGGCCTCCACAGACTAGAGAGATAGTTGTCGACAACTATTTAGTAGTCGATCATAAAAAGTTGTCGATAGCAAAAAAGCCAGTGTGTGAAGCTAGTTATCGATAACTAAGGCCCTTAGTTATCGATAACTAGCTTCACACACTGGCTTTTTGCTATCGACAACTTTTTATGATCGACTACTAAATAGTTGTCGACAAACTATCTCTCTAGTCTGTGGAGGCCCTTAGATCGGAGTACAAGTGCAGGAGATTGACTACGAGTACGACTTTCGAATTTCAAATCAGTCACGTTCCCAGAGCCCTCGCTCCTCTCTGTTGCTGACCAGAGAAGGAGGCTCTAGGAACGAGATTGGTGTTAGACGTGTTGATGTAAACCCTGCGCACTAGGTTTGAAAAGTCGTACTTGTACTCAATCTCGTACTCGTACTCTGATCTAACGGTCTTGATTGACCACCAAATTCTCCGAACTAAATTGAAAATAATGACAGAAAAATTAGTAAGGGGAATTACTTTTTCGAGCTTTCTCAAGTTCTACTTATTTTGGTGATTCCAGGTGCACCTTCCAATCCCAAGCAAAGATGCGAGGGAAACAAGCCGATCTATGGCTGTTGTTGGAATGGAGACGAGGCTACGGGGCCTGGAAGCCAGGGCTGTGCTGGTGAGTTCAACGTAAGATTACCACAGGCAGCCCAAGCTAGCAACAGGAGAGGTTGGACTGCCTGTGACATAAGTGTAACGTCACAAATTTCCAAATTATTTTTATCAAGCCTCAAAATCCAATCATTAGATAAAGACTGCTGCTGTATGATCAGCCACAAAATTTCAACCTATTAGCACCAATATAACAGAAGATAGAGGTTCAAAGTTTGGTACCGTCCCATACAAGCCTCTCTAATTCTGCGCCTGTTCTAAACTGAAGGAACAGACGCAAAATTAGAAGGGTTTGTATGGATAAATTAAAACCTGAAGTGCCCACATCTCAGCCGCAAATTGCAATGGAGAGCTAATTTTTGTGGACGTTTTTCGGTATGCATCCTCCGAATAGCTGATCAAATTTCATAATTTGGCAAATTTAATTTTTGTGACGTCATAACTTCAGTACTCTATGCCAGTAAATAACAGGAAGAACTGCCATTTATCGTAATCTCTTTTACGCTTTTCTCTACAGCCTGTGTTGACACCGGCAAACATGTTTGTAATTTATTAAAAGATTTATGCATATCGAAATTTTACGCCTCACGGACCTTCATGGAGCAGCACTGCCCACAAACATGTGGACAATGCCGTGAGTATTTGAATTTAATAGCCCTTTTCACGGTTAACCTGAAATATTTGCATAACAATACAGCTAAACATAGAAAGCGAGGCAATTTCGGGCACAAGCTGCAAAACATCGTGATTTTCTTGAGCTCCTTAAACTATGTTAGCATAAAAATAGTTTTAAAACCGAGAGGAACTGAATATGCAAACTATTTTAGTTAAAGTTTGCCGTAAAGATCGTAACCCGATCTCCCTGTTGCTTATGCGAATCTACTCTTTACTAATAGAGAAAAGTCGTTTTACAATTTTTTCTAAAAAAACGTAAGCTAAAATAATTGTAGTTCTTTAACATTTTAAAACTGTTTTTATACTAAAAGAGTTGAAGGAGTTCAAGAAAAACACGATGTTTTGCAGCTTGTGCCCGAAATTGCCTCGCTTCTTATGTTCAAGTGTATTGTTATGCAAATATCGCAAGTTAACCGTGAAAAGGGCTATTGTCATCTGCCCTTCTCTTCTTTTAAACTAATTGTAATATGTGCAAATGTTTCTTCAAGTACGTAAGTCAGAGTTTGTTGTTACCAGTATTCTAATGTATACACCAATTTCAATCAACGTTGTCGGATAGAAATGTTTTTAAAAGCCCGCAAGACAAGACCGAAAAGTAGCATGGGTAAAAGTAGAAAACTGCTGCACGCACCGAATACTAATAAGAAGTAACATGAAAAACCAAACTATATTTTAGCAGAATCATGCAGCTAGTGAAAAAACATGGAAAAACAAATTATCTCATTCGGTCAAACCAAATACATCACGTCCGAAAATAAATTAAAATACAGATAAATAAAATAGTTATTATAAGATAAAATCGATTTCTTTTCCACCGATATGCAAATCCTAATGAATACCCAGACTACCATTCGGTCTTGTATTGTAGGCTTTACGCTTTCTATCCGACAACGTTAATTGAAATTGGTGTATATCTCTTTCATTTCATGATTAGCTTACGATTGTTACGACACTAAAGAGAAATGCAGTCACTGGGCTCATGAAGGTCTGTGCAAGAGAATGTTCTGGAATAACTTCATGAAGAAACATTGCCCTCAGTCGTGCGGCTACTGTCATGGTAAGTGCGGCGCGCGAGTTCGATGAATTATAATCATACATCCTCTCGCTACGGGCCGATAACCCCCACATATCTCGATCCAAGTATTTTTTGTTACAATAGAAACGAGTGGAAACGCATTTTAGAATTTCAAATTACAAATCTCTACGAATTTTACCCCCCCCCCCCCCCCCCCCCCCCTAAAAAGGTACGACGATCACCCCCGTCACTTTTATATGGAAGTCCCTGGTCGTGGCACACCCTTGGAGCCACAATATCAGACAAGTTAGTTGGGACAGTTGTGCTCTCCCCTGCTCCTCTCAATCAGTTGGTTTGTAAGATTGGATAACAAAATAGCAAGAAACAACATCGGGAGGGGGGAGGAGGGCAATGGAACAAACAGAAATATCAGCGTCCCGATTGTAGCCCTGGCTGTCCGCCTAATTACAGACAAACAAGTGATCAGAAATTCGACTGGGTCCATGCATAGTTAATAGAGGGAAATGGTTATGAAGTCCGGCAAACTTCAAAGGAGCAAACAAAGAGGCCAAGATTTATGTTGGAATTAAGGTCCATGACCGTGCACATCTTTTGTTTTGCGCTCATACACTATGCATGAATTACGTAACCGAAACGTTTCTATTGGTTAGTTGCTTGAACACACGTAATTACCTATTGTATTTTGTCAGGTTTTGTGCACGGTCAACCCCCAAAATAGCGAACAAAAAAATATAACAAAGAACTTTGCCGGGCTTCATAACCATTTCCCTCTATTAACTATGGTCCAGGCGACCAACTTGTCCGCTTTGAGAGAGTTTCATGGACTGTACAATTTATAACCCGTATATATATAGGAGTCTGTTGAATCAAACGGTTACTAACGTTCGGTATATTTTATTCTTTTGTAGATGGCGGGTTGTTAAATTAACATCACGAGCCAACATTCAGTGGACTCTGTATATAAAATATCTAGATACTTATCTATACCGGACAATAACTGGACTGCAAGAAAAGTAGAGCACAGCCAGCAGATTTATCGTGCGCCATTCTCTCAAATACACGGCTCGATGGAAGAGCATGTATTGTGAATTGACACCGTGTTTAAATAAAGTTTTACTACTACTACTACTACTACTACTCAAACACAAGAGAACACGAAAGCCAAAATATAACACAATCGTGTGACGGGCAAGGATGAAGGTGGAACTAACTGTTGATGAGCAACGCATTGAGAGAACTACATTGGTTTTTACACTGTATCTCCGCCGAAGTAGATCCGGAAAGTCAGGGATCGGAATTCGAGAACACAATTAATTAGAACTGGATGAAACATAAACAGTAAATAGACATGTAATGGTCTCTTATCGACGGACGGACAAACTGACTTGGACAACTTCGGTTACAGGAACATTTGCAAGTAAAGAACTGCCGAAATTCGGCAACAATATTTTATAAACCAATAAACAAGGACCTGTTAGTTATAATGCTTAGGGTTAATTGAGATAGCCGGGCTTTTATTGGTTCAAAGCTTCGATCAGTATATTTGAGGTATATAACATAAATGTTTTAAAATCTTTTCAATTTAACTTTGAGAATAGCATTTGTGGTTCAAAAATTCTTGGAACAGTACTGCACATTTTATGCATTTTCCTTACAAGTAGTGCTAACGTCTCCTTGTAAATTATTTCTAAGCAACGAAATGTTCCTTAGAAACAGTACTGAACTCCTCTTTCATTAATAAAATGTGCCAAGTGTGCATTTTTAATAAGGAAAAGTAGATGCTGTGTCAATCTCGTTCCCAGAGTCTTTGTTACCCTTGTCCAGCGGTGGAGCGGCCAACAAGAACCGGAAGTCCAAGAATCCTGTCATGGCGGATCGCTTCCCCCCAGAGCTCCTTGTTGGCCGCTCCAGCGCTGGACAAGGGTAACGAGGACTATGGGAACGAGATTGATGCTGTGTTAGATCAACCATAGTTTCAGGCCGCCCACGCGCGGTTGCTTTCCAAGAAAAATATAATTACAGTCGCTCGACTAAAATCTAATAAATAAGCGTGCAATTTGGAACATAGACCTTACATCAGTTGTTATTTTCATTCTGATTTGCAGGAAAATAAAGTCGAAGAACTAAAAAGCCTGACTGAAAAGAGTATTAACTATTGGTGTATTATCATCGTCACCAAATCAGTCATCTACACTCAACCATAGAAAAAAATAGAGGGAAAAAGGCCGGCAAACTTCAAAGGAGCAAACAAAGACGCCAAGATTTATGTTGGAAGGTCCACGACCCTGCACAATCTTTTGTTTTGCGCTCATACACTATGCATGAATTATGTAATCGAAACGTTCTTCTATTGGTTAGTTGCTTGAAACACACGTAAACACCTATTGTATTTTGTCAGGTTTGTGCAGGGTCAAGGCCAAAAAAAGCGAACAAAAACATATAACAAAGACTTTTGTCGGGCTTCATAATCATTCCTTTTATTAACTATGACTCAACCACTTAGATCCTTTGTTTTGATCACGATCGAGACAAACCAAAATAAAATAAAAATGATTTTTTTTTGTCCCTTCCCTGATCCCAGATATTAAATATTTTCTTTATTCTACTGAATTCGATCGAAGCGAGTCGAAGCGTCGAAGCACGACAGATCTGCGGATGCCGACACGATTACCCTCGCGGCTCAAATTCCATCAGTTCCATTGAGAAAGACGAGAAAGAAAAACCTCTGGGACCATGGTATTTGTCCCCTGCAGTGGAATTCTCGAACCCTCAATTTCTCAAACATCCCGATAACTCGAACCAAAAGTCGTTTCCCTTGGATTTGTTCACTGTAATTTTACCCTCGATATTTTGACCTCTCGATTTCTCGAACCAATTTTCGCTTCCCTTGGAGATTCGAGAAATCGGTATTCCACTGTAATTTTAACTTAAAAAATAAAATAAATAATAAAACATGAAAGATTGATGACAAATCTTCACCTGTTCGTAATCTGATGTGTCGGACCAGTGTTCTTTTGTTGACGTCACGTTGTTCAAAAATTAAGAACTGCCTACCGTTGTTTTTAAAAGAATGGACTCATTAATAATTCATCAAGTTAAAACAAAGCGAGAAATCACAACTTTGGACATCTTAGTGATCTTAATTAGCATAGGTTCTTATAATTTTATTTCTCCGTTTATTCCTTAGTTTTTAGTTTTGATCGAGAAGATATATCAAACACTCGAGACAATGTTTCATCACATTTCCAAACACCTCGAATTTCGTCAAATCTTCTCGATATTTGGAAATCGGATGAAACACTGCGTCTTGCATGTGTTTGATATACCACATATATAATTTTATGAAAGTTCTATGTGGCATGGGGTCTATCGGTTCAGAGGTAATTAGATCCCGTTTGTTTCGTCAATATATTGTCTGTACAATTAATATAGAATATGTTTGTATAAATAGTGTCTGTCGCATCGAGTTTATTGTGGCTTTAAAACGTATCAATGTTGAAAAAAGAAAAAGTTTTAATAAAGGGGTTGCGGAAACTCACAAACACCGTTTCGATTTCTTTAAATACACTTAACACAAAAGCAAAGGTAATTATTGCTGGACACGGGGGTCCTCAAAGAAACGAGACCACCAACTTTCTAAACTACGTTCTGTAGACGACCCTGGCTGCTATAAAAAGAAGTCGTTTGTTTGCATTGCCTCCTCAAAGTAGAAAGACTAACTTTGTTTTAGCTTCTCCGCGCTACAACTGTCTTTGCGAAACTAACAAGTTAGTTTGGACCTCTTTATCGTTAACAACTTGCCAATGGAGTACCAGAGGAACTCAAGGTTGTTAGTAGTGTTTTGTGGTTTTTTTTTCTCTTGTGCGAAAATGTCGCCGCGAGGGATGCAGACAATAGTAAGTGGATCTTGTTTAACGTAATTTTATTTCGCTTCATGTAACAGGTATAATATCCGTATAGGTATAAGCTAGTCGTGAACCTTTGTGGCAAACAGAATCAGCAACACTGCTAGGGTAGGATTTTACGAACGCCGGACTGAATCTAAGTGATTCTTCTTCTGTAGGAGTGGTAGCCTGGATTAATAAAATGCGTTATTCGTTCACTCCAGAAGTTGTCACTCAACAACTATGTGGTTTTAGATATCATTATACTTTTTGATAACGTCTCTGAAGTAATCGAATTGACCGTTAATGCTTCCGTAGTTTATTATTCACCGTCCAGGTTATCCTTACAAATTTGATATTTCACGGTCCGCATAACGATAATCGCTCGTATCTCCTGCAATACCTTATAAAAAACAGCAACTAGCCACAACCATATCCCAATGCAGCTGTAATGTACCAAACTGAGACTAAACGTTTTTTTTTCATACTAGATATTTTACATGTGCTTTGATGTTACCAGTTATAATTAAGGATTCATCCAGTATTAAACGGAACAAATTCGATTGCAGTAAGCATTAAAGAGAAAAATTAACCATAAGCCAGCTAATGAGGACATTTTAGTAACAAACTTGACGTTTTTATGTTTTCCCATATCATTTAGGGCCTTTTCCTAAAAAGGATATATGTGTAAACTAACACAGTATGATCTGTTCTGATTCTTTCGCTGAATATTTAAAGTGGCAAAAATTTTAGGGAATGATAACTTATTACCCGAATTTACAAGCTGCTGTGTCTTTTTACGTACCCAAAACGACATTTTTATCTCTCCAAAAAAACACATTCATTTTCCCATATTACGAAATTTCGAGGTGCTATTAATTTTGCTAAAGAAAAATCCAGTTTTTCATCACTCTTTAATCTGAATATCTGAAACAATTATAGGCCCTCCGAACAGATCTTCAACTAAAACGATCCGTTGGATGCCCTTGAAAAGCCGCGCCAATGTCAATTGCATCAGGTTTACCAATAAATAATGAATTATTTTGAACTCAGATTTCAAACAATACAATAATTAAAGAAATTGATTACTTTGCCAAGATAAAGGATATCTTCAAAACATTACAGATTCTTTTATATCCCGAAATTAATTTAAAACCGAACAATTAAAGAAAATTGAAAAACAGAAATATACCAATCTATTCCAGCCTATAATAAACATATTTAATGAAAAATCAAACAATTAAACTCTTCTCCTCCAAATTTCGCTTGAATGCATTTAAATCCTTTTCTTAATTAAAAAAAATTCAATTCGATTTATGAGTGCATGATTGGCTGAAAGGAGGCTGTGTACGTCACACTAGACCACAGTGTTCCTCTTCTAAATTCTAACAAAACCGCACGACTCTCTGTAGGTAAACGTATTTGTATCGGTATACAAAACCACCATTTCTACAAAAACATATATACCTCATTCTTCTGACCACGAATATAATACTGTTATTTCATCTGCTTTTGTGCTAGGCTCGATATTTTTTCAGCCGAGCCCGCGTGCCTTGCCACACAGAGGAGGACTCCCAAAACGGCTGAAATTGAGCCTACTTTTGTGAGCAAATTCTAAATGACATGTTATTATAAATCTCTCGGTTCTAAACCGCGATAAAACGAAACCAATGAATAAACTGACTATCGTGATTATGTACTGATGACAATTCAGGTGAAGAATTGTAGTAGTTAAGATTTTGAGCGGGCCATTTTTTTGGTTGACTACTCAAAGTCACAGAATGATTACTGAGCCCACTTGTTCAAGCATAATTAAACTTTAGTTTTATAGTCAGCAACGAGTTCTGTTCTGGTTTTTTTTTCTTCTTTTTTGGGGGTTCATCTTTTCTTTCTTTTTTTAACTCATCTCAAAAAAACGACCTAAACTAGCCAATAAGAAAATATTTTAAACAAATTGGGAATAAAACCCTGGTTTTACTTTTACTCCTGGAAGGTTATTAAAACGGCATTCGATTTTCGACTTAACAATCTGAGGCCAAAACTTGTGAAGGGTGTCACTAGTAAATGTTTCGGCTGTGAAATAAGCGCTGTAACACAAAGTAAAGACGTCCTGTTGGCCATGTGCCACCTCGATATGGCTGTATACTGAAATGGAGCGGTTGATGAAAACGTTTATTGAGAACTCTGACAGTAACCTAGTAAGTTTCATTGAGACTCAGCCTCGTTTTTCGTCCGCACGCGTTTCTCAAGAACAACAGTGTATCAATCCTTAGAAAAGGTATATGATTCATGAAAGTTTTGAAAAATTCGCGGCTACTGATGCATGGTCGCGTAAATTATAAAACCTTTTAAGAGGGGGGGCAAGGGTATTTTCGTGACTCCGTGATTGGCCATTTCTGTGGTCCGCTGAATCGTGACTTACTGAAAAAAACCGTTCTGTGAAATCGTGATTGAAGTATATTCCGTGAAACGTGATCTGACCCTGATCTGCTAAAATCCTTCACTGTGAATCGTGGAATACGTTGATATTAAAGACCATTAAAGAAAATAAATCGCGAGTTTGCGACTTATTTGACTTATTTGGCCTCACGCTGAATGCGTTCACGTGATATCCTTGAGTGTAAGAAATGGAACTCTGTTTGTGGCATTCAAAGGGGTAAAGGAAGACCAGAAAAGGGCGGGCTACTCTCAATTGATCTCAACTCAAGAACAACTTCTGTTCTGTTACGGAATGATACAGAGGTCTGCTCTGAAATGTACAGGAATAGCAATCTTATCAGGACGGTGTCTTGTTCTGCGATGCAGGAACCTTCCAAGTCAAGTATCTTGAATCAGGAATGCAACGCTGAGATGATAGCTGGAAACGGCCGAGAGGGCAACGCAGAGGGGAGAGCAGAAAACCTCTTCATTTGGCCAGCTTATGGGTATTTGCACGGAAAATACCATATATCTTTGTCACTGATCCACAGACAGGATGTGTAAAAACTTGTAACTACAATTACTGGCACAGTAACCTTTTTAAAGCATCTTGCCAAATTGTACAGGGCATTTTCTGTTCATCTGAAACATCAAACGGTTCCCGCTTACCGATAGCTGAAGCGATGAAGGAAGTTAGTGACCTGAAGAATTTTCTTGAAGGAACTGTCAGTACAGTGCAAGCATCACTCAACTCTCAGAAAGCTACCAATGGCCCTGAAGGGACAGTGTCAAACCAGACACTCAAGTCCGTGCAGATGATTTACAGTCAACCTTGGCACACTTCAATCAACCATCCAAGCGATTAACAAAGACATCGACGTTGATCTCCATTCTTGCCTTACACTCAAGTGGAAAACCTACATGCTGTTGGTCATTTTAAGGATGAATTTCTACAGTTCTCAACTTTGCTCGCAATCTGGGAAACTCTGTATACGAAAGTATCAAAAGGAGTACGAGCTGGGCAGCCTACTATTTTCACACATCCCACCTCCTATTATCCAATTCCCGACAATTCTATTTCATTGAAGGAAATTTCAAAACTTCCCCAATCTTGGTAAAACAAGGCACTTGGATTCTAAGCAAGCGCAGATGATGAGGGAATGGGCAGTGCTGCATGGCAAGTGCGTTCGCCAACGCACTGTCAGGGAAGAAACAACCAAGTTCAAAGCTGGCACCTTACCTCTAAATATGTACCGCCCATCCCTTTCAGACTACCCCAAGGAAAAGGTTAACCTATTCCAGAATCATATGCCAGACGCACCAATTATCGCCATGAAGAGGGAAGAGAGAGAGGAAGAGGAGCAAGAGCAAGAAGAAAACGGAGTGACTAGCAATCTCCAGGAGGACGAATATGACACGGATAGTGAACGTGAACATGCAGTGGATGATGATAATGATGATGATACACTGACATTCATGAGGGCAGTAACAACTTTAAGTGGACGAGCTGTGCGAGTGAGATTTCTTTCATAAGATGCACATGCCACTCAAGAAGACCATGAAGATGAACTGAAGCAAAGCGCGCTATTGTACAAAACGTGATTAGAGTATTTTACGTTACTACGTTAACTACTTTTGAAACTTTTTGGACCAGTATTTCCGAGAATCGGAAAACGAATTTTTTGGCCGTGTGATTCGTGAAATGCAAAATTACGTTTCGTGACTTCGTGACAAGACCCCCCTTTGCGCCCCCCTCTTTTAAGGGTGGCACGCAAACATGCGAAACACATACACAGTTGGCATTTTGTATGTCCTTGCCTTCCCCAACGACTAATACAGGTATGTGTCTTAAAATAGCTATTTCGACAGACGTATCAAAGCTTGTGCGATGTTATTCTGAAATCAATGATCGTGAGTGACATGTTGACACTCGAGAGCAATATCGTAATTGTATGTTCGATTGGAGGCACTAAATATCCCCACAGTGAACAACTGGTTATTAGTTAGAAATTTAATAATTGTATCAACCCTTTGTGCAAAAACGTGATTAAAAGACGACGTATTATGCGTTGGTCCTAAAGCGCCTGGTATTTTCGTGCCTGACTCAAAAGGCCGCGAAAGCAACAAGGTTTGAAAAAAAGCCGCACTGCCTCGAACAGTAATTGCTTTTAAAATATTTAAGGTACTAAGGGTTGATTACTACCGAATTAACTGAGAAAACTGAGGTTTGAGAACAATCGATCTACACTATCCCTCGATAAAAGTTATCAATTTATTATAATCACTTCTTTTTAATATATGAACTCTCATGATATATTTTTAACATGATATATTTTGATGATGTAGACAACTACCTTCAAATCGAAGGAAACCTCAAAATAACAGTTTACTATGGTAGAAAACACACAAAGCGGGTGACAAACAAAGGAACAAGGATGGTTTAAGACTGGGAACGACTGAGACTTTACCGAAAAAATGTCTGCTAATGTATGCTAATTTATACTACAAATTTCAAGACGTGACGAAGCTGTAATCCTCTTTCCTCTGCGCAATATCGATACATTGTCAAGAGAGAGTCAGTAAAAGAAATCATCAAACTAAGAGATATTGCCTTGATGCACAACCAAACTCTTACAGCTATAACATTATGAATTCTGTATAGCAATGTGTAATAAGAATTTAGAACAATGGAGCACGAATGCGAGATAATCCGGCTTAATCTACAACCAACTATAAATCTCCGTGTCGAATTTTCAGAAAGACCTTCCCGTGTCTCTACCACAAAAGTTATCAGTTAAATGTGGCTGCTCTTGTCCAGTTTCGCTGTTCTAGCAATTATATCGTCGGTTGTCGCCCAAAGTAGCGGTAGGTATCTTAACAGAATTCATATATTTAACTCTAAAAATTCAAAGCGATGTCTGTACTGTTTAGTCGTACAAAGACCGACTGGGGTAGTACCTCCCCTTTCGATTCCTCTTTTAGTTCTTCAAAGGCTGGAATCGGCCCGTATACTGATGAATAATAATATATAGATAACACAGAAGTTCTTTACAAGAGATGTAAAAAGATTTGATTCAGTTGGACTGAACTTTCAACGCTAACTATTGAATCTTTACAAGTTAAAACCACACAAAATACTGAAGAGTACATTTAAATCCATTTTATAGGGCATTTCCAGCTGCTTTACCGTGTTTCGCATGAAAAGAGGGATTGTAAAACGGTTAGCTATAGCTTTTCATCAAGATATTGCGATACCTTTTTCTGTTTTAGAAATTTTATCAACTGACTTTTCAATCCCCCTTTTGTTACCGTCCTTCAACATACCATAAATAATAGTGTAACTGAAAACGTTGAATTTTGGCATATATTAGCTTCGTCGAGCCGGTTCATGTAGCGTTGACTGATTTAGTTTGAGTTAATTAATTGCAATGTAAGCCTTTATTACTCCTTTCCAGGCGCGGCTAGTATGCCAGTCTGCTAAGATATGATGAAACTGCTACATTACCTGCTAACTTATGGTTGATATTGTTTTAACAACAAAAATAACATTAAAATGCTTTCGAGAACTTCATATATTGCATTTGATAGTTCGCCAAATTTTCGTTTAACTCAATATCCGATGCTTTCAGCGATTTAATTGTAAGTGCTTACCACTTTTAATAAACAGTTTCCTACATGACAAAGAAGCATTTTTCCTGAAAATGTGTTCATTTCATTCAATTTCCAAACACCAAGGAGAGAGTTGAAATACGACGCGTACAGTGGAGTATTTTTGTGGCGAAATTCGAGGAGATTGGAAATCGGATGAAACACTGTCTCGAGTGTTTGATCTATCTTCAAGGTCAAAAACTAAGGAGTAAAACTGTAAAAATCAAAGCTTATTAATACCAGGCACCCTATACTATTATCCGTATCGGTTATATATGATTTCGATTCCTTTGATATAACTTGATGAATTATTGAGTTTGAGAAGTACCTGTCACTAGTTTGGAAATTCGTCGTTACAGTAATCACTAAAATACAGTAAATGTTGCTAATCAAATGTTTTCAGCAATACCTAAATTGATTTCCTTACGAAAAAAAAAAAGCTGACCATTTCTATCCCATGTTACATTCACCTAATATGTTTAAAATTCCACGAGTTTTCCAAACAGTAGGTGGAAAAAATAGAATTATTAAGGCGTTTTCCAGGGCCCTGGCAGAGAATTTTCAAATTCCAAGAGTATTCCAGGAGTAGTACGAGCCCTACAATATGTTGCACGAAAATGTTTGACTTCACTGAAACGTTCGTCCAACATGTTCCAACATCTTGCAAAATTTCCCAACACAGTGTTCAAATGATTTCAACATTTTCAGTTCACCCAACAACAATATTTGGATGAAGTGGGATGCAAATGTTGGGGTCGTTTAACAGTATCTAAAGGTTAGCTCCATTCCAGTTATGGGTAAATAATATTCTCGATATCAATACTTTTTTCTAGAGTGGTGCCAAGACTCCGATTCCAGGAATTGTTTAAGGTGGAAATTGAAAGGCTTGTGCAGATCACGTGTTCCCCGTGTGCAAGGAGTGATGAAGAAATTCTGCTTCGAAACCTGCAACTTCTGTGGTAGGCTTAACCATTTTATCCCAGAGCCAAACCTCACGTCAATACGCCATTTCCGAGTTACATTTTGCCTCGGTTTCAAAATGAGGCTTAGTGCACAGTCGTTCTTATGAAAATGAGTTTTACTCAAAAGTTCATTTTCGTGTAAATCAAAATAATTTCCACAACAAAAGGTAGGCACCAAGCTTCATTTTGAAATATTACGCAAAGGACAATTGCAACTATATAATTATGGGAAATGGCCTATTTCTAATTGGGTTCCAGTGTACCAATAAACTTGAAACTAGACAATTTGAAAAAACTATGATCATTAGTTACTTACTTGTTTCTGTGTAGTACTACGTAATTCCGGCATGCGTTCAAATGGTTGGTTTCTGAAAGTCTGTAAAATTAAATAGAATAGTTAAATTATTTCACTCAGAGTCAACGCGTATTGTAATTATGTGATTCTAACTTATCTTTTAAAAGTGTGTGGATGAAACCCTAGTGTGTGACCATTCAAATGAAAGCTTTTGAGCAGTACTTTCGTGTGGTGCTGTTTATAATGCTGTACAAGGTGGTTCTAACTTTTAAGTCTGCGGATGAAACCCTAGTGTGTGACCATTCAAATGAAAGCTATTGAGCAGTACTTTCAGGTGGTATTCAGTGTTATAATATGTCCAGGAATCCCCAGAATCTTACGAACACTCTCATTGCAATTCTGGTACCTGTTAGGGGGTTTTATCTTAATTTCCGTCACTTTTATATAGGAGTCTTGTGTGGTTCATGATATGAGTGACTTTGTTGTCAGCGTTTTTGCGCTAATAAATATTTTTTGTAACTGTAACTGTTATTAAGCGACAGAGGAGACAGCTGAAATTCAGGCTGTTTCTTACAACAATGTTTATTTTTAGAGCCTCCATCGCCGGAAGTGTGCTATAATGGGAATCACGAGGAATCCAAATACGGTTGCTGCTGGGACGAGATTACCGCTGCTACCGGCCCTGACGGACAGGGATGCCCTGGTAACTAATTTATACTAGCAAATACTATACGATCTAGCTACCTGTATTTTCAAAGTTATTTATTTACAAATTTCCCTGTTGGAACTGTTTTTCAATTGAGTGTCGAAAACAATCCGGAATCGCTTCGATTTTGTTTCTACACTCTGTGATTGGTTTAAAAAAATTCGCACCACCTACTCAACCAATCAGATGCAAAACTAAAGCCAATCGCATTTTCCCGCGCTTAGCGCCGGTTACGTGTATCTGCTTCGAGTTCTCATTGGTTTGTTTCGTTGTTTATGTTTGGTGTGATTGGCCATTGAAATTGCTTTAGTTTTGGTTTTACGACACTCAACTGAAAACCGCACAAAACAACAGTTTACCAAAGTAGGAAACACTAAAGAGGTAATAATAAAGCAAAAACAAATAAACATGATTAAGATTAATTGGGAAAGACTGAGGCAGATTATGAACGATGAACTAAATAATTTGTAATTTTGCTGTTTGAAAAGTTTGTCTGCGTGCGTTGCGCATGATTCACGTAGAAACAACTGCTGACAACTAAAACACGGTCACAACATCACCGACTTCTTTTTGATAAAGCCATTTTAATCAATCTTACGTTTTTATGATTTTTTTTTTTTTCAGCGTGCGAAAACACCAGGTCGCGAAGTTTTTGCTCGGGGTGGAAGGACCAGTGCTTCACACGAAACAACCACAAGTTTATGAAGGCAAACTGCCCAGAGACCTGTGGTTATTGCAAAAGTACGAACAACTAATCCTTGTAATTTTTATGAATATCTAGTCGTATTACAGAAAATAAATCGGGGATATAGCTCCTTTAAGCAATTGAAAAGAAAGCCTGAAACCGAACCCATGCCCTTTGCGATTCCGGTGCAAACGCTCTACCACTGAGCTATGTGAAGACACTGGGAGCTGGTCAATTGGAAACGCAGTTATCATTTACTATTTCTTAAGTTGCATTTCCATCTTGCTCCTCGCTAATACCAAAAGGGAATTTCTCGTACCCCCGCTGCCCCAGTTGGCCCGTAACTGTCATTACATGTATCAAGTGTACTTGTTTCATTTTCAGAGGCCCCTCATCCTTGCAACGACGACTCGGGAACTTGTGGAAGTGAGTACATCTCTATATTAACCGTTTTAAAAACTCATTCTGCAATTAGATGGGGGATGTTAGCGTGCGTCCCTCCCCCCCCCCCCCCCCCCCAGATTACGTGTGTCCATAAAACCAAAAACCAAAGCATTTACAATGGTCAATCACAACAAACGTAAAGAACAGAACGAACCAATGAGAGCTCGAAGCAAATGCACGTAACCAGTTCCAAACGCGTGTGACCAAGTCGTGATTGGTTTTGGTTTTGTATCTCATTGGTTAACCCTTTCACGCCCAGAATCAAACCTTGAGTCAATAAATGTGGTTGTACCTTTTGAGTCTGTGGATGAAACCCTAGTGTGTGACCATTCAAATTAAAGCTATTGCGCAGTACTTTCAAGTGGTGCTGTTTGTTTTTGACAATTTTGCAAAACGAAATTCAAGATTTTCCCTCAGTTTTGAACTTAGCAATCTTGGGAATGAAAGGGTTAACCAGGTGACGCAAGTTTTTTTAACTGATGAGATGCGAAACCAAAACCAACTTTTCTTTTCTTCGTTTAGATGATTGTTACGATGTTGCACCGCAACTGCTGTGCGAACGCCGCAAGAGCACTGGGTACTGCTCACTGGATGGGTGGAAGGACTATCTGCTGAAAAACTGCGCGCGCACATGTGGCTTCTGCGGTAAGTATGCTGCATTCGTGTCTGAAATCAATTCTCAATTCTGCAGTTCCACTATGCCGTCGGGGGAACAAGTACCAGTTCATGGCGAGACGGGACTGAGCCCGCGGTGTTCGTGCCCACAGTTTCTAAGCAACAAGACGTATTTGCTGGCGCGATTACTTTCGGAGTACTCGTGAGTGCTCGCTCTAGTTTCTGATTGGATAAAAAGATTCCGAAACACTTCGAGTGCTTCCACGAAGATTTTGCCAAAACTGGCACTTGTTCCCCGATAGTTCTGACGAAGTTTGGACAATTTATTTATTTCCTTCTACTCTATAATCTCCGAGTTTGTTAATGTTTTTTATGCAAGTAAAAATATCAAGTGAAAACGATCCATAGAGTCATCATGCAGACGACCTACATGTAACTAACGGCTTTCGTAATCACCTTTTATTGTTATCTGTGCAAAGCCTCTCTTATTGTTATTTCATTGATTTCATGTTGCATGCTAAAACAAGGAGCCGATCAGTGTAGAGACATGACGTTTACTTGGGTGTGTTCAGTCTGGAGAGCGAGAAACCGCTGTGAAAATGCAGGCGCAACGTGGAAGCGATTTATGAAAGAAAATTGCAGATTGACGTGCGGATTTTGCAGTGAAGACAGGTTCGACTGGTTTCAAGAAAAGCAACTATACCATAATACAACAGTGCGAGTTTTGCTTATAGAGATGCATAAGCAATATGGGATTTAATGTAATGCTTTTATAAATCTGACGCCAACCTCGCGCATAGATATCTAACGCCAAGCTTAATATGCCACGTGACTTTGCCAATCAAAAGAAAAGGTGCTAGCACTTTATGGCTTCCCTGATTTTTATTGTTATGCACACCGTACAGAGGCTGTACAACCCACACCTCTTAGATTTTATTTGGTTAGATCAACGTCTGCGATCAACGTCTGCGTGCAGAGGTCTCCTTTCCATGTGTTAAGCAAGGAAATCTGAGGATATGTCTGCACGCAGGCTAATCAAAGATCAAACGTAATCTATCAGAACGTTGTCAAACAGATGTCAAAAATCAAACAAAAACCTTGTCGAATGGCAATGGTACGGTGTACATCAGTGATGAAGTTTAATACAACAGATTTTAAAACACAAAATAAATGTTTGCGTCCCAGATTCAGTTGCACATACAGCTGGATAGCAAGACTTGCATTGCAATCCAGCAGCATGCACAAGCCCTCTAAAATCATCTTTGGATGTTAATCTCGCCGCACCAGTACGAGTTTACAGTACCATCTGTAAAAAATTTCACCAACTACCTCTTTCGACCTGCTCTTTGTATTTCCAACAACCATTAAAGAGTAGCTCCTATTCGTTTGATTTACAAGGACGCGGCATATAAATGTAATCTGTACGCTCTGTACAATGTAATGTGCATTATTCTAAATGGGTAAGGATTTAGTTATAGATGCTGAAGTTAAAAGTACATCCGGCATTTGGTGACTTGAATTCTCTGCTAATTTTTTTTCTTCTTGTTTTATATATTCAGGTGAAGGCGATAAAGGAATGTTCGCTAGGATGTTACAGGAAGACTGAAGACTAATTTATTCTCTCGTGTTTTAAAACAATTTTAAAACCTCTGTATGAGCTTACATCTTGACTTGCATTGTAAAGTTAAGTTTTGCAACTGTAATCGTTGTTTTGGTTAATTTAGTCTCGCCTTTAAGACCAAACTAAAACAAATATTATTTATTTGCCATCTAATACGCCAACTACCCTGGGTGCCAGAGACTTTTCTTGCGAGGTTTCCGGTTCCGGTGTTCTGTATTGTTTGTTTTTCTCTCGCAGCGTTGACCGTCGCGATCGGCCTCCGGCCAAACCCGACGAAACGCGAGCGAGAAAACAAACCTCTGGTACCCAGGGTATTGGACTATTGCATGACGTCACTTAAAGACGTAGGTCACTCTATTCTGTAAGCGATATTCTGTGTCAATGAAGTTATAATGAACACACCACTCCAGTGCATTATCGGGCACGGGAATACTGATAGTTTCATTGTTCGTGTAGGAACAGCCGGCTGACTTCCCGAGAGCTTGATTGCCGCGGCGTAAACATTTTTCACCTTCAAATAGCTCGCAGGTAAAGAAAATTATTCGTACACTCTCTGTTTCTGAGCGAAAGAAATGCAATGAGACTACACTGCATGTTTATATCTATGATGTACATATGGAGAAAGACTGACATACGGTATTTTAAAAGTTACAGAGGTCCATGATTTATAATCACAAGCACGTGGTTTGTGGCGACCACGAGAGTTGTTTGTTTACAAGAGATCGATGTAACATTTGTATCTCTTCCTCACTTATCGATTTGTTTTCGACCCTGAAGAAAATAACACTGTAAAGGTTCGCACTTACCTTTAGTATATTAAATCTTCTGTGCAATAAGCTTAAATCGCTGCGTTGAATTTGCCAAGTCCAGCAGTTTGAACATGCAGAACATGAGCTAACATAATTTTTGGAGAACTGCAGCTGAACTGTCAATTGGAAAGATTGATCAATCTGATTTACCCTCCACGCCACTTGAAGATCAATCAGAGATTTTTCATTGACCTTATACTGAGTTGTTCCAAGAGAAAATGCCAGCATCTCAGTAAAGAAATCGCAAAATATTCCACATTGTTCCGCGGCCATGTTTAAAATCAGCTAGAAACCTCGTTTTCATGTTCTCGATCCAGGCTTTCGTCTACTGGCATGGTGTCACGCTGTCTGAGTGTGGTGTTGTGTGACAATCTACAAAATCCCCTCCGCCTATAGTTCACTTCAGATAGAGCAGCAACGTTTATTACTGCGCTCTTTATTTTTCTTTCGGGCTAGTTAAAATGACGACTAGTAGAACAAAATGTAGCCTGCCAACAGGGTCTCACGCGCGAACGGTGAAACCGTGAAAATGAACCGGCAAGGAGAAAACGGTTCCTCCCCATCGCTTCTTGAAGTCTGTCTACAAGCCTAGTGGCTTATCAGGCCGGCGCGTAACTCCGGTTTCCATAGCATGAAGTGACTAGGAGTATCGCTACTCCCCGGATGGCCTGGGATGCTAGTCCATCGCGCGTAGCCCCCCAGCATTTTTGTCAGGGTGCCCAGATAATTCGCCGGTACCATTTTAATACTCCTGGGTGGAGAGAGGCACTGTGGAAGTAAAGTGTCTTGCCCAAGAACACAACACAATGACCCCGGCCAGGGATCGAACCCGGACCGCTCAATCCACAGTCCAACGCGCTAACCGTTAGGCAACAGCGCCTCCCTTCTTAGTAAAGAAATAAGACCAGATTCAAGAGAGTAGCAGAAATTTATTTACAATGTATTCTCTTTACAATCATTATTATATACCACAATTCTAATATTACCATGCACTGTACAGTTCTGAAAAAGAACAGCGTGTTTCATAGAAACACTACTTTCACGGGCAGTTTACTTGTTTCGGGAATAATTATTAATCACTAACAATTTGCATAAAATAAGACTTACATATAACGGGTTGGGGGGTCTGTCCCTTCAGTGTCCATTTTAAGGAAGTTCCATTGTATACTATTTGACCGTATACTCCAAAACTAAACATACATGGGCTTGTAACTAATATATCAAACACGAGAGACAGTGTTTCATCCGATTTTCAAACACCGAGAAGAGAGTTGAAAATACGACGCGTAGCGGAGTATTTTTGACCGAAAATCGGATGAAACCGAGTGTTTGATATATCTTCTCAATCGAAACAAAAACTAAGGAGTAAACGGAGAAATAGAATCATAAAAAATAAGACCAGGTATCCAAACCTCCGTTACATATTACGGTTACGATATCCTTTGTTTTAACGTGATAGAACACTATTCCTTGAAAAGCTCCACCCTTTCACTCCCAAGAGTGCTAAGTTGAAAATTCAGTAAAAAATATTAATTTCATTTTGCAAAATTGTCAAAAACAAACAGCACCATTTGATAGAACTCCTCATTTGAATAGTCACACACTAGGGTTTCATCCACACACCTAAAAGTTACAACTACATTTATTGACTAAAGTTGACTTTGGGAGTGAAAGGATTAAAACGAAAAAGAACCAAACGTTCAATTTGAATGTGTGTTGTTCCAAATCCAATACAGTAGAACCCCACTACTGATTTTAAACGGCTATTCATTTCAATTGATAATTCCCTATTATTTACCAACCACTCGCTTGCACTCGAACTTTCGTTGTTGCAACAACAGTCGGCAAGACAAGCGCAGTGTTCGCCAAATCTTCGTTGAAGCACCAGAAGAGTTTCCTAGTCTTGTTGTCCAATCAGAAATAGCGCGAGCACTCCGAAAGTTACGTCATCTTGCTGTCATCAGAATACGTCAAGTTGCATAGCAAACATTCTTCCCCGGCGAAGACGTCGGCTTAGCCGAAAGTAGTGACGACAAAATCATGCCTCTTCCTGATTTTATCGGAGCAAGTAGAGTCGATCTTTTTCATTTTCTTGGTCAGCGAAGTTGTTGAGTAGTGCGGCAAGTAGATGTGACAGTTCTGGAGAATGACCTTTCTCATTAGCCTCCTACGCAGACTTTCTTTGAGCGAGGAGCGCGTGACGAGCCCAAAGAAAGTCTGCGTACGAGGCTACTTTCTCAATGAACAACAAGACGACGAATCTCTTGACCCAATTCTGCACGCATTGCGGTCCCCTAAACAGTTCTTCCTCCACCGACTGCATAAACGAATCTAACCGAACTCTATGTCCCTTTTACGGGGCAATACCCTTGTGGTAACCCACATATTTTAGTCCATGTGTGTGGTATGGTCTTCTATTTACGCCCAGGGAAGACACATGTACCATCTCCTTATATTCTACGTGACGTGGTGAGATCACATCCATCATTCACTGACCATGAACGTCATGCATGTGTTCAGCGAACCTGGAAAACAAAGAAAAAAAGTCACAAAGTTTAGGCTTTGACAAAAGCGCAATTCATATATGATTCATTCATATTAATCACTTATCATTTTATTCCTTTCACGGGAACATATGAACTCACATTCAATTGACCTTGCGCCTGATGTGTGGCTTCATAGCTCAGGTGGCTTCATAGCTCAGTTGGTAGAGCATTGCACCGGTAACGCGGAGGTCATGGGTTCAAATCCCATTGAAGCCCAGAATTTTTTACAGGCTTCTTTGCAATTGGCCATTTCCGAGTTGCCTTTTGCCTCTGTTTCAAAACGAGTCCTGGCGCACAACCTTTGTTATGGAAATGAGTTTTACCTGCACGTTTATTGTCATGTAAATCAAAACTCATTTCCATAACAAAGGTTTTGCACCAGGACTCGTTTGAAACAGAGGCAAAAGGCAACTCGGAAATGGCCTATTGCTACTGTGCACTGCGTATCAGAAAAGCGTGAACACTTTGATTTAAGTTTGGAATTTCCTTTGCAAAATTGGTCTATTATTTTCCTGTATTTATTTTATTGCTATTTTCGCAAAGCTTTTCTGCAAAAACAAATTGTAAATTTGAATTTCCTGTCTATTCTTCTAGCGGTTTGATCATTTCAAAGTTAAATCAAAGTGTTCACGCTTTTATGATTCGCACAATGAATTGTAAACACAACTGCGAAGATCATGTCTTCACTTTACAAAAGCCTTAGAAAATGATAGGTAACAACAGTTCAAACATCCATTCCTCCGTGTATGTTTTAGATTTGTAATTCAGTACATGAACAGGGATAGTGGAATTGAAATTCCTGAAGCGTGGAAGCCCACGATCAAATAACACAACAGCCGATCGGTACCACAGCGGACCTACGAGAGAACAGTTTCTGGTTGTAACAATTAGGATCGAAATCCCCCAATCACCAACAGCCACACACAGTGCTAAAAATAGTGATGCACAACCAGTCGACCCAATCACGGTCCGATGAAGATCACCAATAAACCGATGAAGACCAGCATTAAAGGAGCTATGTCACGATATTTTAAGTCATTTCTGCAAAGTGGAAAATCACCTTCAAATTAAAGAAAGGTTGAAAATAATAGTTTACTAAGGTAGAAAAACACCAAAGAGGTAATAATAAACCAAACAGGAACAAGGATGGTTGAGGATGGAGAAGATTAAGAGCTATTCTCTGTAACAGTCAAGCAAAGTGGGAAATGAAAATTTTTCACCTCCATTCAAATTTTGCATGCAGTTAGATATTGAGGGGGAAGTTCAAAAATACCCGTTGTTAAGGTTGCTACTTTATTGTTGGCATGGTAACGCCGAATGTTTGTTGGTGGCCCAAAACCTAATTTTTAACTCAGAAACTGTTGTAAAAAGTGCAAAATGTAAACTACTGTTTCTCCAGGCCATTAAAACACTACGACTCAAGACTTGCAGCAGATATAAAACTATCATTCTAGTTTACATTTATGTATCTTTCTTTTTATAATATTAAATTTACATAGACTAAACGGTCAGTCAACTACATAGAGTTTCGGCCATTTGAGTAGATGGGTAAAACTAGCTAATCCTTTTCTTTAATTTCTCCAAAAGTACATCGGTTCTAGAGCTGAAACTCAGCAGGTAGTTTACACAGATATTCTAGTTACTATATCTGTAAAATCTCTGCGGGGCGGGCTCTCTTTTTTCCAAGGGCAGTTAACGAACAAACCTCAAAAATCAGTCTTTGTATATTTCGGCGAAATTAACATTCTATCTACTCGCGAATAAAATGTCAAAAAACTGAAACTACCTTCATTATGAAAGAATATTATCTGCTGAGTCATGTTCTGATCAAAATAATAGTTTCTGGCTATTATTTTTTAAACAATATGGATCAAAATATTGCTTACTTTATGGTTTTCTCCATTTCACCACTTTGCCATGTGGAGTCGGTTCGATCTGCAAGCATTCGCATCATTTGAACACAAATTCAGATGCCTGCACCTTTTCTTGTGGCTGCTCCTGCTGTCTATCTTCAGCGGCTGTCAACTGTCCCATTTCAGCACATTCACACAAGTAACAGCAGGTTTAGCAAAAGAACTTCAGTCAGCAAGCCGACATGCATATGAGCCAAATTTAAGCGAACATTTTCCCTTGGATTTGCAATGTATTTCCCCATCAGATATCTCCATTCGCTCCAGAAGAAGGAAAACCATTTTCCTTTTAAGATTTTAGCGAAGAATCGCAATTACTCAGACTTTTTACACCCAATACTTCTTTTGTCCTTTGATCGAGCATCGAGCAGAAATCGAGAGTATTATTGGTCAGCGGTTTTGACTGAAATACCTTTATGCTTATGATTTACTAAGCATTGTGTCCTTATCTTGTGAAAGCCAGGCCTTTCTCGTTTATTTGATTCTATCCATTTGAGTTCCGTTCTTAATCCATTTATATCAGGATTGGCAACACAAAAAACGAGCTCAGTCTTTGATAGACCACATATGGAATGTCTTTCACACCAGCTCAAATCGTCAAATATTAGATAGTATTTTGTGGTTTCCTGATTATTTTAAAACTGACGTGCCTACTTCTGACCACTTATATTTTAAAGGAAGTCTCAACTGCTTTATATATAGACTTTGCGCTAGAAGTAATCTTATCAGTTGTAGCATGTTGTGTAAATTTGTTTAAATAACAAATTTGTTTTGTTGCGCATGACCAAACTCAACTCTAAGATTTTAAACTAGATTACACTGTTCAACTGAAAGCCTTGCAGGTACAGCTGTTAACGAGAGAAACAACACACTCAAAATAAGGGTCCTTTCGCCTTCCTGAAACTTCCATGTCATACTCTCTACAGCTGGCTGGGTTTAAGCGTTGCCATGCGTAGCAAAGATAATTCATCTTTCGACATCTCACATAATTGTAGCTCTTCGTACACAATGGATGCTTGTGGCTATTCAGATCTTGCCCTAAGGAAGTCATGATATCTTCTCTAACTTCTTGCAGAACATGTTCGTTTTCTGCGGCTTCATATTCAGACTCACCGAGCTGCTTTCGTTTTGCTGCAAAGCGAGAAAAGTAAGAGGAGATTTGCTGTGGGGATAGAAATTCTTCCAATGTAAAACAATCGCTGATTGTTTGCATCTTTAGCTTTTCTTATTTATTTTGCTACCGCTTCCCCAGTTTCTTTCTTCCCTGATTTCTCTCCTTGTAAAAAATTGTTTTCAAGAAAAGTCTTTTGCTTTTCGCTGAAATCTAGTTGCCTTTGGCTTTGACTTTAATGCCCAACCCATGTCTAACAAGGACAAATAAGGGCTGCCAATTACAGTAACAAACCCGCCCGTAAGCCTTAACAAAAACGATATGCTGCCCTACAGCCAGGATTTTCGGAAATTTGTCTTTCCAATAATCGCTTAATGCCGTTAGCCTCTAAACATTCTTTTCAACAGCGACGTGCTAGTTTTTTGTAATCTGAGTACTGAACTCTAAGTCCATGTTCCCTCTATTTCGACATTCCAGATTCCTGCAATTACGGTCTTAGTTAAATTAATTTCGAAGTTTGTGCGGACACAACATTTCAAATCCTACTGACGGCGCGAGGCCATAGGAGTTACTGCACGTTTTTTCTGTTACTTTACAGAAGGGGGAAGAAAATAAAATCAAGCTAGATAACTTACCAGCACGGCAGAGTAATAAGTCAACTTCATCGGTAATATCTTTTGTACATTTGCTGAGCCCGTAAGTTTGCAGATGCGTTGATATATCACGATCACAGTCACTGAGAAAAAATAATTCCTTTTCACCGTCCGGGGAGAAGCAAACTGGCAAATCTCCATAACGAAGTTCGCATTTGCACCTGTTGTGACACCTGTAGCTGTTGTTATTCACATGAATGTTACATCGATTAACACCGCTGACCATGTTCACGGGACTGTCAACAAATGTTTGATATTAGAGTATGTGGCTTTCAGCCTTTCAGCAAGCTTTTGGACTAGATTTGTCGGAGCAGTAAATAAGCTTACTTGAATAACTCCGTTGATTGTCTTAACGACTAAAAAGAGGAATGTTTAACTTCTTCTGGAGCGACTGATGGCATCTGATCATCCGTAACTTCCAAGGTGGAAATGTACGTGTTGACTGTTCATAAGGTGCCAGCTTGGATTGCTAAATGAACTTCTTTATCATCTGCTTTATAACTTGTTGTAAATTACTTATTGGATCACAATTGAAGATAAACATTGGCACCAGGCGCATTAAACGGCTCGAGCATCCATTTGTGTTAAGTATGAATGCGTAGTAGCAAGTGGTAAACTGGAGAAAACCATAAAGTAAGCTTATTTTGATCGATATTGTCTATATTGTTTAAAAATATAAATAGCCAGAAACTATTATTTTGATCAGAACATGACTCAGCAGATAATATTCTTTCATAATGAAGGCAGTTTCAGTTTTTTTGAACATTTTGTTGGCGAGTAGATAGAATGTTTAATTTCGCTGAAATATACAAAAACTGATTTTTGAGGTTTGTTCGTTAACTGCCCTTGGAAAAAAGAGAGCCCGCCCCGCAGAGATTTTTACAGATATAGTAACTAGAATATCTGTGTAAACTACCTGCTGAGTTTCAGCTCTAGAAACCGATGTACTTTTGGAGAAATTAAAGAAAAGGATTAGCTAGTTTTACCCATCTACTCAAATGGCCGAAACTCTATGTAGTTGACTGACCGTTTAGTCTATGTAAATTTAATATTATAAAAAGAAAGATACATAAATGTAAACTAGAATGATAGTTTTTATATCTGCTGCAAGTCTTGAGTCGTAGTGTTTTAATGGCCTGGAGAAACAGTAGTTTACATTTTGCACTTTTTACAACAGTTTCTGAGTTAAAAATTAGGTTTTGGGCCACCAACAAAACATTCGGCGTTACCATGCCAACAATAAAGTAGCAACCTTAACAACGGGTATTTTGAACTTCCCCCCTCAATATCTAACTGCATGCAAAATTTGAATGGAGGTGAAAAATTTTCATTCCCACTTTGCTTGACTGTTACAGAGAATCGCTCTTAAGACGGATTGCGAACGGCGAACTTGAAAAAATTGGCAATGTTTTTTCAAGATACGCCATCCGTGACTAAATCATGTGACAACCTAACTGCCGGCCACCAACCACAGTCTCACGGGATTTTGATTCTAAATTCAACAGAACAAAACTTGTCTTACCTTTTCGCGCATTCAGACGCCACATCCCGCTTGCAAGATTCCGTGTACGCAAGCTTGTAAAGAACCTGTTTTGAGGACAAACAAAGTTCGTTCACTAGAGAATAAGCAGCACAGCGGGGAGAACTTGAGGTACGGTTAGTGTATTTATAAGAGGTACAGTCGAACCCCATTAAGCGGCCACCTATAAGCGGCCACCCCCTCTTAAGTGGCCAGTTATCAAAGTTCCGAAACTATTATCAGTATAATACTGTAAATAAAACCCCTATTAAGCGGCCACCTCTATTAAAGCGTCCGCAGCCACCTTTTGGGCATCCCGATGAGGGTTCTACTATTGTTTTTACCCCAATTAAGCGACCACCAAGAATTTAATACGCGTAGTTTGGCCTTGTTTAGAAAAAGCTGATGACAGATAAGAGTCCGAAATAGAAGGTGACGAATGATAAAAACATTCAAACACACGTTTATTATCGTCTTGACGTGATTCCGTTGTTACTAATCTTTTGATTTTCTACCACGCCTTATGGCTAATTTATGACGAAACTCTATTAAACGTCCAACTCCAATTAAGCGGCCACTTGCAATTTCCCGAGAGTGGCCACTTAAGGGTTCGACTGTAGTTTCCCTTCCTGCAATACTTACCAGGAATATCAACAAGTGTACAAGCAGTGAGTAGAAAAATGCGATCGTCCTGGCAACTTTGTTTGACATGATAAAGCGACCCTGGAAGAAAAGAAAAGAAAAATATTCACGTGTTGAGTTCCTGGGACGTTACAACTGAACACTGACTTTACTTCACATACAAGGTAAAGGTTTCAAAGCGTTAGCCCGGGGTTGATGCAAGGCGGACACTTGAAAAGTAAGCTGTATTTCGTGGATGTCCAGAAATAATACATCTTATGTGTACAGTATTGATTGAAGGAAGGGGTTGAAGGCAGGGGGAGGGGTTTGAAGGGGCAGGGGTCCTTAAACCGACATTTTCTGCCACTTACCAGGTTCAGAGTTACTTTTTCATGTGGACTAAGCCCCATATATCTTTGTTGCTTCTCCTGAAGACAATTTAACAGAGAAAAATCAATATCAATCAGTAATAAATTCAAACACAAAACAAATGAAGAAATAAAACACAGGTTAAAAAGGAAAAGCCACACAGAGAAAGAACAATTCAAAACAATAACATTCCTCAATTAATACAGTCGAACCTTCATTAATGGACACCTCTCTATAACGGCCACGAATTTTCGTCCCGACCGTGCGCCAATCCACACACTCTACACTTATTGATACATCCCTACAACGGCCAGGATTTTTCATCCCGACCGACCTCTCTACAACGGCCACCTTTCTACATAGTCACCGATGTTACGTTACTCACCCGCTGATTAAAAGCCGAAAATGGATCCAACCTTTGTTCATACTGTGACGAGTATCTGCTGACTGCGCCTTCATCATCTCGACCCCCTGCACCCTGAGGTCAAAGTAACAAACACTTATAATTAGAAGTGCAGTTGACTGAGTTGAATCAATCAATGGTCAATGAAAGGTCGCTGAGTTACTAAGCGAACACTTTGGCGAAAGCGATACGTCGCAACTTTACCAGTTACCTTTGTTGGATAGCTCTGGAGGAACTTGATTTTCTCGTATAACTTCACGTTATCCGACCGCAAGGTGTCCACCTCATTTTGCAACACACTGATCTGTTGCTGGTTATGACGTAGTTGCTGAAAGACCAAATATAAAATACATACGAGCTTTATACTAATTGGTTCAAACAACTCGTGTAACGTACTCTATCTAACCAACCACAGTGAATATGTCTTGCAAAAACAGTCATTTCACGGTCATTTGGCTCATGCAACTTTCCCGCGCTTTTCACCTGTTACATGGTTGCGTTATTTTCCCGCTTACATGTTTTCCTGCGCTTGCAACTTATTTCGTTGTTTTCCCGCGTTTTACACTGGTAAAATATTTCCCGCACTTTCTACCGGTTCAATGTTTTTCCACGCTTCCCAATGGTTAGACGATTTCCCGCGCTTACTACTGGTTTCACCAGTCTTGCTTAGTTCTGATTGGTTAATCGAACTATTTGCGATAATTGTGATTGGCTCTGTGATTACTTTGGCTGTGATTGGTTCAATAAAACTCGAAACAGGCTCTAACATGCCATTTCCGAGTTGCGTTTTGCCTCTGTTTCAAAACGAGTCCTGGTGCAAAACCTTTCATAAGAAAATACGTTTTTACTCACAAGTTCATTCAAATGAAAATCAACCTCATTTCCATTTGAATGGTTTCGCAGCGGTCCTCGTTTTGAAACAGAGGCAAAAGGCAGGTCGGAAATGGCCTCGTGTTAATCAGGTTTTGATGACATCACCATTGACAACCACAAAACAGACATTTACACTTAATCATACGTAGCTCACCGCTTCTAATTCCATATTTCTGATTTTAAATCTTTCTCTCTGGCTCGCCACGATGGGAAGGAGAGATTCCATCGCTACATTCTCCCCTGATAAACCAACTGTGAAACAACAACAAAAGACCTTGGTACTACTACCTTACATGTAAATTTAAATGTATTTGTGTTGCATTAAGTTCCAAGTGACATAAAAAATCTCAAATTAAAGGAGCTACGTCACGAATGGCGCTTCTTGAAAAATTTAGCATAAATTTGTCAAGTTGTTCGTTTGTAATCCATCTCAATTTTCCTCAATCTTAACCATCCTTGTTCCTTTTAAGTTTATTATTACCTCTTCGGTGTTTATATATTAGTATAACTGTTATTTTATGGTTTCCTTCGATGTGAAGGCGAGCTCCTTGAAGGATCAGAAAATTAGTACGATAGGCATGCAGGGTTGAGATACTGTGTCACATCGTCCCAGAGCATGGAACTGAACTCAAACATTGCCGTTTTTGGTAAATCTTCGTTGAAGCACTCGAAGAGTTTCCAATCAATAAACTGCGCGAGCACTCGCGAGCCAGAATAGTGCAATGAGGATACGTCACGTTGCTTAGCAACTTCGCGACGAAAACCGCGGGCTCAGTCCCGTTTCGGAGACGACATTTCGCCATCAACTGGTACTTGTTCCCCCGACTCAATTAGGCTAACCGAAGTGCTATTTATGCAAACCGGAGTAATATAGCTATCGCACGTGTTATAACTTGTCATAATGAAGATAAGATTGTACGCTTATGCCAAAATAATCAACAGAATCCTGCTGGTGCAACAGCTTGCTGTACTGCATTGGTAACAAGTTCTTTCTCTGAAGGAGGTCCTGCCTCACCCTGTGAAAATATAAACACAACCACAGTAAACTACTATGCCTGTTATTGCTAACTCTGTTGGGGGAGGGTGGGTACCTTTTGCGGTCTAAAACTCCGTCGACCTTCTACGTTTTACAACTCCAAGATGGCGGCTAAACGCTCGAACGAAATCAAAACCATCGCTCGCCCGCTCGCTCTCCCACCGAAAATGCTGCAGGCTCACACTATTTTTGAGCTGAGGCTGAGCCAGGACTGAGCGTTCTTCTTATTTATTTTGTTTGGTGATTTAGTTGAACCTGTTAAGATCGTATACGACTTTCATTTTTTGAAGTGTTTGTAGGTCTAAATCGGCCTTTAAGATGTCCTTAAGGTATAGTATTTCAGTAAATCAATGCAGACGCAACCAGAAAACCTATTGAAGAGCATTGTGGGTTGTACCAAGTACATACGACGTGCTGCATGGTTTGGTTCAGAGCTGAGTTCAAAGGAGCTACGTCACGTATGGCGCTTTTTGAAAAGAATAGAATAACTTCGTTCGCAATCCGTCTCAATCCTTCCCCAATCTTAACCATCCTTGTTCCTGTTTGGTTTATTATTACCAATTTGGCGTTTTTCTACCTTAGTAAACTATTATTTTGACGATTTCCATCGAGATGTCGCGCCATGAGGGCAAAATAAAGATAATTGTAACTAAATCTCAACCCTCAAAGTTCTTATAAAAACGTTCTTGTCTTAGTATAGCTACACGTTTGAGTACAACAACTGCTTTTTTCGTCTCACCTCTCCCTGACCACGGAAAGCAGATGGAAGAGCGTTCACACTCAGAAGGTCTGTTTCCAGTGAGTAATGAGTTCCTTTTGTTTCTTTGACAGTGTTGACCGCCTCATTGTACTGTAAATGTAGTTCCGAATAACGACCTGGGAAACGAATATAGAACAAAGGAAACTAGGTAAGACATGTTTGTCAACCATAAAGAAAACAAGAATTCCCTGACTTTTGCCTGACCATAATAAGACTAGAAAAGTGTGTGGGAGATACGGTGGCCTAATGGTTAGCGCGTTGGATCCGGAACGAGCGGTCTGGGTTCGAGCGCTGGCCCGGGTCATTGTGTTGTGTTCTTGGGAAAGACACTTCACTCTCGCAGTGTCTCTCTCCACCCAGGAATGTGGCATCCTTGAAAGAGCCAAGGGTAAAAACGGAGCCCTTGGGCTCCCTGTGTCACAAAGGACAACGGGCACTTGCAACTACTACGTCATGTATACACACCTGTAATGTCGACATTTTCCACTTTCAAACTTGTATTTTCGGACTGAAGTCCTGTAAATGAGAATACAAATGCAAAAAGTTAAACAAATTTATTTTTGAAATCCATTTAGAAAGTGCTTTTAATATCGCATATGCCTTTTGGAATCTAGGGAGGTAGACTGTTATACAGACTGTAAAATACAACTTAAAGAGAAGAAGTTACGTACTTTTATTCTTGTCAAGGAGAAGCATCTCTAGAGATTTGGGTTTTGAGACCTAACACAAACAAAAAAGCAATTATAAAATATTATATTTTTTGGTTTCATCCATTTTCCACTGAATAGGAAGCTAAAGAGGCAGACTCACTTACAGTGGAACTCTCGTTATAGCGGACACCCTTGGGACGTAGTTTGTAGTCCGTAATAGCAAGAGTCTGCAATGGCGGGAGTCATTTTCAGTCAAACCTCCATATAGCTTTCGCTGGGGGGGGGGGGGCTGAATTTTGTCCCTAATAGCGGGTGTCCCTAATAGCGGGGTGTCCGCAAGGCGAGAGTTGACTGTAGTTCATCGGTGAACATTGGTAAAGAATACGATTGAATAGAAATTTCAACGCACCATCTTTTCTCCATCTCTTCTTTCCTCGCTTGTAGAAAACTCGATTGATTTCAGAATGCTAAACAACGACAACAAAATGTTATTAGCACCTTCAATTTTGTCACGAATCAAACCTCACATTGTATTAAATAAAATTTGGATTCAATTTTAGCAAAGCTCGCATTGCTGGGTGGGTTCATTGTGTTGTGTTCTTGGGAAAGACACGTTGCTCTCACATTGCCTCTCTCCACCCTAGAGTATGGATGAGTATGGTAAATTGTTAGGGCAACCTGACAAAATGTTACAGGGGGTAACCTGTAATGGACTAGCATCCCACCCCAGGGATGCTGCAATTCCCCAAGTCGCTTCATGCTACAGCGTGTTTCAGGCTCTAAGTTCGAGGGGAAAACGCAAAAAAAGCAGGCAAGCGAAGGGAAAAACGCAGTTCCCACGCGTTTTATTTCGCGTTCACTTTCTTTCCCTCGTCCCCACTAACTGAGATCCTGTAACAGGCTATAAATGCTACAGACAAAGAGAGAAGCTCCGGCGATGTTTTCCCGACTATGGACTTTATTTTACCTCACATCTCTACGTAAGCACACAACATGCATCATACTTGCAATATATCTTATATTTTCTTTATAAAAAAAGCTCGTAGTCATAGGTAATGCTTCTAACCTTAGCTCTCTGTTGATTTCTTCATAGTTACTCTGTTCGTCAAGCTTTGCTTCCTGGAGAGGCAAGTAAAAAGTGAACGAAACAACATTGTTATGTATCAAAAGGGTTTGTCAATGATTACGGGTTTTTAAACCAGTCATACTGGCCAAGAATTCCCTTTTAATTGTATTACACATATATATATATATATATATATATATATATATATATATATATATATATATATATATATATATATATATATATATATATATATATTATATTTTAAGTTATTAATCTTATTGTATATTAGGTAGTGGACAAGTGAAGAGCCACTATGTGGATATATTGTTCAATAAACCATTATTATTATTATTATTATTATTATTAAGAATTATGTTATTTATCAATCATTCAAAAGTTTCAGTGTTCGCAGTTTGAATTTTCAACCTCTAGAGAAAATTTATTTACTATCATTTCTGAAATGCAACATCCACGTGGAGGCCACACAATAGGTCTTACATAGAATAACAAGTGCTCTGCTTTGTAGGCTGTGTAGGCTACATGGGTGTATCGGTATTTTTCTATTTTCATTGTATTTGTCCCTATGAGTTTTAATACCTGTTGGGCATACGTTTCCGCGTTATGTAAGTACTTGCTGTTCCTTGTTGATGTAAATAAATAAATAAATAAATAAATAAATAAATAAATGGTCCATACCAATTGTTGAAGAGCTGTCGTTTTGCTAGCAAGTTGATCTTCTAATCTGCCAATCTGTAGAGCAATTGAAATGAAGAATCGTTGGGAAAAAAAGAACAGAAGCAAGATATGCAATGCTCTTGTTGATAAACAACAACAACAGCAACATACACTGTGCACTGATCTAGAAGGACTAGAATCTGGTCCAACAGAGAATCTGGTTTTGATTTGTTCATAAAATCTTTGGATGAAGCAAGCTTTGTAATGTATCTGAGATTCACAACATGGAATTTTCTTGAGTTGCAGGTAGTTTTCTTAACTGCGCCTTTCAATAAATTGCGAACTCTGCTCAATCAAAGTTTGTGATTTTCGCTGCCGTCAATCATCTTAGCAGACGTTTCAGGAAACAGAACTTCACTTCAACGGCTTCAAAAGATCAAGTCTGTGGATTGCGATTGTCGGTAGATTTTGATCCATTTTTTTCAGGGTCCATTGGTTGTTGTCGTAATTACACTTAATGGCAGTGCAATCGTGGGTTTTGAACTTCAGAGTTTGTGTGAACTCAACAGACGAACTCAACCACCGGTGACTTTACCGGCGGTGGTGTTCATCTGCGACGTAGGCAAGTTATTGAAAGGCGCAATAAAGTGACAGATGCAGTGGCAAACTGATTGTTAGGTCAGGCAAGAAAATTAGCAACATGACTGGAAAAATGTGAAGACAGAACACATTAATTTTAGCCAATTGGACTGTTAATTAAAAAGTATATAAATGTACATTTAGGGTCTGTTACCTCATTTGCTCCTGATTCTTTTAATCTGCTATGCGTCACTTGTAAATGTTGCACATCACTTACTAACTGAGATATCTGTAAAGGAATATCATCATCATAGAAATTGAGTTAGTACCAGACTACCTAGTAAATGTGAAATGTTAATGTTAATGCTGCTTTCACACTAATCAAGGTAAAGGGAATTGAAAACCAATAGTGCAGAGTTCAAATCCTGTTGAACTAATTCCGAATTTGTTTCTGCCAGTGGGCTTTCTGATCAGGTTTCACAACTGCCGTGCAAAAATAACTTTCATTTGCCTACTTACGCTTAGTATACTCATGCAGCCATTATTAAAACTAACCTGTCTCTCCTTGGCTGCTAATTCGTGTTCCAAGCTTGAACGTGAAATTGCATCAATTGTTTCAGACTACAATGTTAGAGAAATTAAAAGAAAGCCTGCTCAATATGGAGAATGGAGAGATAAGATGTGAACCTCAAAAAATGGTGTTAAGTGCCTTTCTCTTTGATGTCAGAATTAGCACATTATAATTTAAAAATTGGCAGTTTCATAGTATGGTTTGAGCCCAGGAGTATAAATTCAGTAATTTGTCTAGTGTGATCATCTGGGTGAAGGTAGTCCTACAAAGAACTGTTGGTGACTGATGTTTCGACAACCTGAGTGGAAGTCATCTTCAGAGTCAAGTAAAGAGCGTTTGCCAGTCGATGGTGTTCACTCTCTGGTCCTTGAGACTGATTGACCAGTTTGCAAACAAGGATTGGTATGTTGTTATCAGTTTTGATCCGTCTATCGTTAGTCAAATTAGAGCCTGTCCTGTTTGAAGACAAAATTCCTCCACGTTGGTTTTGTCGAGGTCACCAATAAGTCGTTTGCCAGGTGCAGGTACTTGAGTAAGTTGTAATTAATTTAGATTATTTTACACTGTACCATGAAAAATAATTTATAATAATGACTGTACTATCTATCATTCAAAATCTTAAAGAAATGTGCAAGCAAGTTTGACTGCTTAATTTACGAAATGCTGTTCATCAAGGACATTAAGCCTACTCTCAACACCCAAACGGACTCTATTCGCGCCAAACTGTTCATTTAACACTTTATTGTTTTGATTATGCAGCTATTTAATTTCCATGGGAACTATACCCATAGGACTATCAAATTTCCTATTGTTTCACTTATCTATATTATATATGCTTAGTTTTCATTTTACTTTTGACTTGATAATGACGTGAAGTAGCGTCGAAACGTCGTCAACTTTCAGTTTTTTCTGATGTATTTTTAAAATATCCTTGCGTTTACCTTCGCTATAAAATTGTACTCCAAGTCTTGTCTCATCCGTACTATCTATCATATTGATTTTATTAGTAATCTTACCATATTTGGTCTTTGTGTATCACTTGCATTCTGAAAAAAATTATAGGGCAGTTCAGGAGATTAACAAATCATTTACAAAACTGTACAGTGTACAAGGCATTCATAAAATCTAATCAAATATGTTTGTCATCCTGGAAAACGGAACAAACCTGTAATGCATTCTGTGCAACAACAAGCTCCTCTTGCAGAGTTTCAACTTGTCTCTCAGCACTCAGTGCTCTCTGCAGAGATGAAAGCAGCAATACACATAAGTCACTTTTTGTGACCTCACCTTCGGCCTGATCCATAAACTTGCAAAACAAGAACTCAAACTCTACCAATATTTCCCCAATACGGACCTCACGCTAGTTCAATACCATCTACTGGTATAATATATGACCACCATTGCCACATGTAAAGTAAATTGTAAAGACCTTTCACCTGATTCGTTCTTTCTATATCTGCTTCCAATATTTCAATCTCTGATGACCTTGTGAAAAAGAAAAGAGAGCTTTACTTAGACAAAATACACTCACATGGGAACTAAACACCGTGCACATGACTGTACAGTATATACCTTGCAGCCGCTACTTCATCAAACTTGGCCTTCACATCAAATAGTTCTGACTGTGTGCTGTCCACAGCTGGTGAAAGGTAACAGATTATGTATTAATGGTACAGGTGTCATCATCATCATCATTATGATTATCTAACATCATAGACATGTAATGCGTGCAAAGGGCTACAGCCACATAGCCCTCTGCACGCATTGTTTGCCTATGAATCTCTAACATCATAGGCATGTAATGCATGCAAAGGGCTACAGCTACAAGCCCTCTGCATGCATTGCTTGGGGTAATGCGTGCAAAGGGCTACAACTGCAAGTTCTCTGCACACACTGCATGCATGCTCAATAATAATTTTGTCCTGTCTCCCCTTGTTGAGAATAGGCCCTCTGATCCTAATACAGGACGGTACAATGAAGTATGTACAGGTCAGGGTTCATAACTGTTTTTCAGCAACAATTTTCCAGAACTTCCGAGGACTTTTTCCTGGACTCCTGTAGATTTTTCAGACTCCAAATGCATATTAAAACTTATTAAGAAGAATTTTCTCCACACAACTAAATTAATTTTGTGACCATTCCTTTTTTTCGCGGCACTTAATTTTTTGTTGAATTTAGAAATCAAAACTTTCCAGGACCTGCCAAAAAAATCACTCGTTAACAGAGTTTTCCAAAATTTGCAATAATAATTATTGCAACTGCATCCCACCCAGGGGAGAGTGGTAATACTCCTAGTCACTTAATAATGCTACAAAAACCAGGATAAGCTTTGGCAGTGTTGCCGCCACTTTGGCCGTAGTGCAGAATCTCTTTAACAGAGGAAGTACTCACCAGCCTGCAGGGTGACAGCCTTGTGTTCTGCCTCACCAAGCTTTTTAGCAACAGAGACCTGAGTTTCCTGCAATGTCCTCTCCTTATCTGAAAACAGCTTCTGTATGTCTTTCTCCCTTTCCTTCACTCTTACCTGCACAGAGAATTGAACAAGAAATCATTTGACTTTGGACCAGTGTGACTGCCATGATAAGGTTAATGTTTTCCGTGGCTACAAAATTTGGTGATTTTAGTGACTACCGGTATTTATTTTCAGCGACGTCTTCAAATTTGAGAGATTTTGGTAAACCTCAACTGACTTTTAAGACCAGCCAGGTCAAACGAGAATGAGTCACAGAGAGTTGAGTTGAGGGGCAAGAGTTGTGTTCTAGCTCTATTTGGCTAGTGATATTAATGACCAAGGCAGTACATTGTACAGTAGCCATGTACATTTAATAATGTACTGTGCATGATGGATATGAGTGCAGCCACTTGTCTGAATGCCAATACCTGAACTCTGTCTTCCATCTTGTCATCATATTCTCTCAGTTTCTCCTTTAGTCTGTTGATGGTTACCTCTGTAAAGAAAATTCAGTATTACCAGACCAGTATGTCAAGAAAAACAAAGTTTACGAACCATGGCACTGCAGCTAATATTATTAGTCTGTGCCTCAAAGCCAATTTAAGAAAAAAAACTATTGAGCAGCTTGATACATGTAACAAACATCTGAACCCATGTTACCCTTCTCTCCACCAATGAACCATACAATATCAAGTACCTTTCACAGCTACAATCATGTACTTTTAGTCAGTTTATTCCTTATAGTATGAGTTATTAAATTCCTAATCCAAAATCTTGCTGTGCTGCTGGTTGTACATGGCCAGGAAACAAAATTTGTAACTAAGACCTGTGTAAAATGGTTTTTAATTATAATATATCTTAGTGTCTTTATTTAATGCGCTCTGAATGAAGTTAGTGTGCATGTGGCAACCTATATTTTTATACCTTGATTTTTCACCTCAGCAAATTCTGTATTATATTCTTCTAAGGTCTCTCTTAGTTGTTTATTTTCAATTTCATAGTCCTGTGAACAAATTAAATAACTCAGTTTGTATTTTTATTGAAAATAAATTAATTAATAGAAGAGAATTAGGTGTTCATCAGATAAGAATCCCAAGATCGCACATGGGCACCCGAAGGCAAGCGTAGGACTCAGAGGACAGCTGAGAGAGACGTGGCGGAGAACTGTTGAAAAGGAGAGGGAACGGCTGGGATTTGGAACGTGGAAGGAAGCAGAAATGGCAGCCAGAGACATAGCAACTTGGAGAAGGAGGACCGATGGCCCTATTCTCCACGTCACAAGGAGAGAAAAGAATGATGATGATGATGAAATTAATTAATTATAATTAATTATAATTATTGATTTTGAGCATTGGGAATAAAATTATGTAGTACTAGCTAATATTGTAATATTTTGCAAATTTTGCATACCTGAAGTTTAGAAACTTTTTGCTGCTGGACCACAGCTTGTTCAAGAATTGGTAATGGATCTGAAATGGAGAGATCATGTTTACTTAATTAATTTTAATTAGTAGTTATCAACTAAGGACATCATGATAATATTTATTTAAATTATTATAATTATAATATTATGATCTACATGTAATATTAAATTCTCTTTGCACTACATTATGACTCTATACCTGGAACATCCACAAGTTTCTTGTAAATTGAAAGAAAAGCAGTTTCTGATGCTTTGCTTCGTTTTGAAAGAGCATCAATCTGAAAGACAGGTTTATTGTGTATTAAATTATTTAAACATATTATTTTTCCACACGCAAAAAGAGAAAACAGTCTGCGCGCGAGCTGCCTGGTTACTAACTATGCTAACTATACCAAAATAAAGCTAGCAATAATAACCTCAGCTTGGAAACTCTTTAACAGAGGTGCCATCTTTTTTCTGATCTCCTGAAAAGAAACAAAGAAAACAATAATTAAAACATCAAATCACATGTATGTGCTGAAGAGATGCTCTGACAGTTTGGTCAATCAGTCTGTCACTTTGTGACTATATGCTTATGTAAGTCCTCCAACTTCCCATGGCAAAAGTAGGAGTACCGTAAAAGCTCTATTAAGCCCCTAGGAGGCTTATTTAATTTTAGGCCTCGTGAAGGGAGGGGGGGCTTATTAGAGAGGGGGGCTTATTTCAATCATAAATTTTCGAGAAAATTCACATTAATTTTTCAAACTTTACAGTGCTCGAAATTAACTTTTGCGTCTGGTTGTCTGTGGGACCAGTAGGCTGAAAATGTACTGGTCCCTGGGGCAAAGTCACTAGTCAATAGTTTTATTTGTACGGTACATGTATGTCATTGTATGTACTGCTTATAAATATAAATAAATGGATAGTAATCAGTAAATAATGTAATGAAGGAAGGCCACAATTAAACACAAGTACATGTACGTCTTCGACTACATGCCAATGATTGCATCACACAGTGCAGAATAAAATTGCAGTAGAAAGTGACTGTGTTCTCATTGTTATAGTCCATGGATCCTTAAAGCAAGTCCGTATTCTTTGTGCGACAGTCCACTGAAGAAATTCCACTGTACGATCCCAAAACAACCAGCTGATGCGACATGTGCTGATGATATGCGTGCCAAAACTACGAGCCTGCCGTTTTGCATCCCATGATACATTTAAAAACAAGTCGGATCCAGACCTTTAGTTGCCACAATCAAATAAGGCCTGGTAACTGGGCAAAAATAAAAATGGCGGCCTAGCGTGTTTTGCTTTCGTTTACGTAGATTTCCTTGTTCATTTTGGAAGTTGTTTTCTTTTTTTATGATATCGAAACAGTATAATATCATGGGAAGAGGTAATTTCCTCGTCCACAGGACGAGTAGAGGAAAAAGCTACTCGTTTTTGGTGATTTTTACTCGTTTTCGACGAGTGGACGACCGTTAATTTCGAGCACTGCTTTACTATTTACACCATTAACTAAAACAGAACAAAAAATGGGTTATGTATCACCGTCTTACAAAATTAAACAAATTAATGCAATGTCATACCCTAGCTAACTCAACAATAGTTCTGGAAATTAAAGACCACATTTCAATACAAAGTGACTGAAACACCAGAAAATAAATTATTGCCTGACGGAAGGGGCCGGGGGCTTATTACAAAATCTGACTTCTGAAGGGGGGCTTATTAGAGAGGGGGGCTAAATAGAGAGGGGGGGCTAAATAGAGCTTTTACGGTAAGCTACATAACAAAATTTACATTTACAATTTACATTTCAATGTAAATTTCAAAATACCCTGTAAGAATGTGTGCACTAAAAGCCATGTTTTTATGGCTCTAGAAACACAGAACTAGCATGTGCTGTCGATGTATTGATCATGTCAGCAAAGATGATTTTCCTTTCTTTTCCTTGCAGTATTTTCTAAATGTAAGATAAATTTTCTCTGTGTTTCTACTGAGTTATAAATATTTATTACGAGACAGTTTACGCAGACTCTTCATTATGACTACCTGTTTCAACAGCATTTCTCATTAACAAACTTCCACTTGTGTTTCTATAACTCAATAGAAACTCAAGAAATGTTTTCTATTTCTTAACTACATGTACGGTACACATTGCAGTAATTACTTTGGCACATTGCATTCCCGTTACTTGATGTACTGAGAAAGACACCATGCATCACTGTCATGTAAATTTTGTCTGATCATTCTAATACAATGTACACGTGAAAACGAGAAAGAAGTTACAGTGGAAGTGCCAAGGGACAAGGAAAATGTGTTCATTATAACAGGGATTTATTATATATCAGGTTCAGTGTTCCATACGTTTTACTGTAACTTTAATTGGCTGGGTTGAAAAATATTGTTTGTGATATATAGCGGAGACTTCGTTATATAAAGGAGTTCATTATATCGTTGTTCCACTGTAATGTTAAATTGCATCAAAAATAATACTATGCTGATGTCCGATCTCATGCCATCCCTGAGTTGAATATTATTCAAATTTTGTAACATGCATTTGAACATATACCAAATAGAAAAGGTTTTCCGTGTTTCCATAGAGTTATGGTAACACAAGTGAGGTTTGGTAGAACGAGAAAATGCTGTGGAAACATGAGCCGTAGTCGAGTGTTTCCACTGACAGCAATTTCGAGTTCTTCCAAGCTTCCACAAGTGTTACCATAACTACTCTATGGAAACACAGGAAAAACGTTTTCTATTGTTTGTATGAAAAAAAAGCACAAAGCAATTTTCTATGTTTCCATAGAGTTATGGTAAATGGTTTTGAGCCAATCAGAGTGTGCAATTAGTATATTGTTTATTTTATAAAAACATATGGAAACTGGCCTATATATAAATTGCAATACCATAACCATTTTGGGATGGGGAGTTTGGCAGGTACCTTTCTAAAGTAATATATTGTATGGCATATATGTCAATCTTTGTAGGTGACCAAAACAGATGACCATAACAGGTTTACTTTCCACGTTCAATTTATCCAAATATGTAATATGTATTTGGTATTTACCACTTAAGAAATGAGATGCAATCTGGGGCTAGTCGCATCTCGCAGTCACTTGTGGGACCATAATGACCAGCTTGACGATATGTCCCCAATAACAGTCCCACAAGCAACTGCGAGATGCAACTCGCCCCAGATTGCTTCTCGTTTCAAAGTGGCGAATTACAAAACAAAAATATCAATATTAAATACAGTCAACTCTTTCTAAGATGGCCACCATCGGGACCGGCACCAACTGTCCGTCTTAGAGAGGTGTCCGACTTATAGAGAGTTTAGATACAGTAAAATGACTGAAAAACAGTGCGCAGGGACCAACACCAGGTGTCCGTTTTATAGAGGTGTCCATCTTATAGAGGTGTCCGTTAAGAGAGAGTTGACTGTATTGATATTTTTGTTTATTTTATCATTACAAGCATATGATAAATTAATTAGTCCTTAGCATACAAGCTTACATCTGGGGTATTCTTTTTAAAATCACGGCTAAGCTCAACAAGCTTCTTCCTTGATGTGTCTGATTCATCTTGGCGATCTGCGAGTTCTGTTGCGGTTGAATCTAAAGATTTCTAAGAACAAGACAGAGAGAAATTTTAATCTCATCTGGAAATTAACAATGCAAAACACGTCAAAATTTATGTAAACGTAAACTGTAACGTAAATTATCTGCGGCGATGTCCACAAAAAAAAAACATCAAAATACCATAAAATAGAATAAATAAAATCTACATCCTTAGGATCCTCACCTGGAGTTCTGGAAGGGAAAATTCTTTCCAAAAATTTCGCATCGACTGGAACGACGAAGCCGCCATATTTGTTTATCGCCAACTCGGCGTCATGCGCAATGTGTAAAACGTTCAATCAATCAAACAAGACTTGTGATTGGTTTATATTTTTGACCAATCAGAAAGAGTTTTACATTCGTGACATTATTCGCGGGAAGAAGAAAAATATGGCGGCCATGGCAGATTGTTTTCCAAAAAAGCCCCGACCCTATTTCTCGACACCGCTCGCAGTACAAATGCAGCACACCGCCATGGAAGGAACAATATAGAAAGGTGATATATTTGTTACGTTGACATGTACATTCGCTGTATTTTATTTATTTTTTCACGCACTTTTCACTTGATTTGTGGCTTTTAAATTTGCTGAAATATGTTGATTCATGTGAAGCTTTTTAAAAATTAAGCTTAAAGCATTTATATTTTGTTTACTCGTCACACAACGTGTTCTTACATGTTTGAGATTATAGACAGAAGAACCCCTTCTTTCGACCACCTGGCCACCACCACTTTCTTTGGGCCCCGGCCCACTCCCCTTGTCGCCTGGAGGGGGGTCCGCTGGACAGGGTATGGAACAGGGTATAACAAAAGGGTATCAGTTTCCCAGAAGTTTGCACGAAGATCGGTAATAATTTTTTGATACTCTGGAATAGGGTCACCCTGGTTCCAGAGGTCAGTTCTCGAAATATCAAGACTGTTTTTCTTGGCGTGTTGCGCCTCACTGCCGTGGCTTTGCCGCTCAAAGCTGCTTAAAAAAATAAAACCTCTGGCACCCAGGGTAGAATAGGGTAGACAAAGTCGTTAGTCAGATGAAACGAAACACGTAGGGCCGATTATTTAAACGACGTTTAGACATTGCTTAAGAAAGTCTTGGTCTAAACCGGGTTTAAACCGGGGAACCGGATTATTTAAACGTCCTTTATTTTAAAACTCGCCCTAAGCGGTGTCTAAACACAGACTAGCAAACAATAGCAACTTAGACCTGGTCATGAGTAGGTTTAGACGTAGTTTTAACGCTTTTATTAGTGAAGGTTTGTGTCATGGATGGAAGTTCGAAGCCAGACAGCAACAGGAATAGGCTAACAAGCCGAGTCCGAAGAATCAGACAGTTGAGGGATCCTCTAGAAGAATGCGACGATGACAATTTTCCTTAGACTGCAAAACAGTCAAATTTCCGTCGACGGTTTAGGCTCAGAAGAAGTACGTTTTAAGAGTGGATATTTTTACCATACTACGTTTTCAAGAAAAGTTTACTTCAAAAGCATGTCCATAAAATGTTACATAAAATGAAAACTTTTCAATTAGTATCTTCAAATTATTTCGAAGTCATTAATAAAAATAATCTAGTAGTTCCCTGTAGAAAGCAGGTAGTTCTTGGCTTATTTACTTTATAATTGCACTTCAGGATGAATGGTAGCCCATCACGTTTGGCGAAATAGAAGTTTTGAATTATTTTCCAAGCGTTATCATTAGAGCGATCAGTATAGCGTAGAAAAATGATTATAGCGTGCAAAACCGACTAAGAAAAAACTAGAATTTTTAAAGAGCGGTTTAAGAAGAAACAATAGCTAGACCTGTTAGACCACGTTTAGACGTGGTCTCCGTGAAATGCGGCTAATCCGCATCCTAATAACACAATTTAGACTCAGCCTAGCCGACGGCGGTGGTCTATGGAAGCCTTGTCTAAACCTCGATTTAGCCTTAAACCAGGTCTAACTTAGACTTCGTTTAAATAATCGGCCCGTAGGGTTAGAAAAAAAAATTGTCTGGAACAGGGTATCTTTTTTAACATTTAGTCTGGAACAGGGTCGCAAAATTAGCGTTTTGTGGTCTGGCACAGGGTAAGGGTTTTTATAGCCCAGTGGCACACCCCCAGTGCCCAATTTTTTGGGGAGTCCCCCCCCCCCCCCCCCCCCAGGCCTTGTTGTCTCTTTTAGGGGTGTAAATTAAGGATAAATTTAGCCATTAAGGTATCGTTTAGGGTTGCACGCAAATAAATCACACTTTGTTAGTAGTCTACACTGATCTGGCATGAAATCTTTTTAGCTGGAAAAAATTTGATAGGAAGTCATTTTGCTTTTTTGGTTGCTTTATTGATCCAAATTGTTTCCCTTTTTTGAAGAGATGTTTGGATAGACTAAAAAATGGAAGGCAGAAATGTGTGGACCGATTCAGGCAAAGTGGCAAAACTGACGACTCCTCCTTAGTGAAGGAAGTGATGAATGAGGAGTGGATACGATTGAGTGAAGAGAACAAGGAACTCCCTCCATGGCGCCCAACTAGAGAGTCGTGTACACCATTTGCCGGGGTGAGTACAAACAGCATTATATTATCACTCAGTTATTGTCAGTGATACATGTACTGTCATGGATTCTGCCATTCTTACAAGTACTTAAACAATGCAGGAGACGTGGAAAGGGTTCAATGGCTTATGGGAGGATAGGTGTAGACACAAGCTTTTAGGGCATCTGGGTGTTAGCCACTTTTAAAAGAAATTACAGTAGACTCTCGCTATCTTGAACTCTCAAGGGGAACGAAAAACAGTTCGAGATAGCGAGGAGTTCGAGATAGCCGATAGTAAATGACTGAAAAACAAGGGCAAGGGGAATTGGTTTGAGTTCGAGATAGCGGGGTTTTTGAGATAACCAAGTTCGAGATGCGGGAGTCTACTGTTCAGTAGGTAAAATGCACCAAGCTTTCACAATTTTATGGGAGAACATACCTCGACAGGATGTCCGCTTTTCAATGTCTCGCTAAACGCCTGCCGGTATCTAGATATGGACATCAACCCTTTATATAAATTTCAAAATCTGGTGACTGCAAAATACTGTACAGTGGAATCCCTATACAACAAAATTTCCACTATAACCAACAATATTATTCATCCTGCCCAGCCAAAGTTGCAATAAAATGTATGGAACAGAACACCGATATGCATAACAAACCCCCATGAGGCCCCTCATTATAACAAACACATATTTTTCCAGGTCCCTATATGTACTTTGTTATATCGGAGTTCCACTGTACTGCTTTCTGGTGGCTTCTGTCAGTTTTAAATACACTTTTATTGTGTAACGTCATTATGTTTATTTCAAAAACTTGACGTCAATAAACAGGATTAAAAATAAACTGGTTTAATTTTATATGCATACTGATCATGGGAAAGGCTCTGCGACAAATGAAATAATAAACCAATCAAAAAGTGAATCACAGGTTCGTTGCTACCAATCCCCTTGTGTAAACTCTACAAATGGGATTCATTCCTGGGAAAAAGGTCCCTTCATGTGTGCTGACCTTCAATCAATGTTTTTACAAATGAATAACTGAAATTTATTTTGTCTATTTGTTATAGATTGAACTAGACAATTCTGAAGATACTCCACTTACCGAGATTATTTCTGTAATGGATGAGATACAAAAGGATCTAATGGAGGAAGGTCAGAATTCGATTATCTTCAAGTTGATACAGGACATTTTTGCAACATTTTAATTTATTTCACAATTTTGGAACACAGTTGAACCTCCAATAATGACCACATCACCACTCTATAAATGACAGCCACATCTCAACAACAGCTAGTTAATTCTGTTGATCTATATATTCATTTTCTATACAAGAAGGATGAATAGCTGAGGAAAAATGATACATGTAGGTTACCATGCTTGTTTTGCGGGGGGTACTCCCTACTATATGGGGAGGCTCCGCCCGAAAGGGTTCCTTTTTTAGGCTCGAGGTATATGAAAGGGTAGGGATTTCACGAGTTGAACTACAGAAAAGGGTAGGGATTTCACGAGTTGAAGTATAGAAAAGGGTAGGGAAAACTGTCATTTAGGTGTTTAAAAGGGCCTTTCAAAATATCTCGAACATACGCACCTAATGGCTGATTCATCCAATATTTTAAGGGCTATTCAAGCGAAAAGTTTAGTAAAAGTCGTAAAAGTGTATGTGAAAAGGGTACCATTTTCTATTGAAGGTATATTAAAGGTTTACCCTTTCAGTCAAAAATGGTATATAAAGGGTAAGGGTTTGGACCTCGGGGCGGAGCCTCCCGTATAAAACTTTGCTCAGTACCCCCCTGGGGCTTGTTTACAAGAAAATGACCATTTTTCTCCAGTGAGCTTAGCCACAAAGAAAGGTTGCCATGTTTTGCACATAATTTATGCACACTAATTAATTAGGCGCAAGATTACATACATGTATATGCTGCCAGTAAGGATGTGCAGTGCAACACAAGGGAATCACCTGAGTGAAGTATTGTAATTTTCTTTTGTTATCAGAGAGAAATATTCTTGCTCGATATGATGAAAATTTGAAGTTTGAGGAAGCCTCTTTGTGTGCAGCTATTAATTGTCTGAGAACAGATGACTTTGTTTTGTGTCCAGTCTGCAAGAGGTGGGTAAAAAAATAAACTAGGAGACTTTCTGTTATCTTCAGCAGGGTGGAGGATTTGCGGAGCTCCAGATTTCAAGTCCAACCCTCTAAACCACTTGACCGTGCTGCCTTCCTAACAATAATATTAATATATTGCAGGTCTAAGTTAATCTGTTTCCAAATTCCAACGTCAAACAAGATCTGATCTGATCTGATCTGATCTGATCTGTGTTTCAACAAGTAAAACGTAAGGTTACCTGATTTGTCCTGCAACAAAATTAATATTACTTTTAATCTTAAAGACTCAGCTACAGTGGAACTTCGATTTCTCGAACCCTCGATTTCTCAAAAAACCCGATTTCTCAAACCAAAAGTTGTTTTCCTTGGACTTGTTTTCACTGTAATTTTACCCCCGATATTTCGAAGTTCCCGATTTCTCGAACCAATTTTCGTTTCCCGTGGAGGTTCGAGAAATCAAAGTTCCACTGTATATATAATAAATTGCTCTTTAAATAAATAATTATTGTGTGTTTGTTACGATCTTTCTGTTTCCTTTTCATCCAACAGAAATGCATTACATCAGAACAAGCAGGTTATCTTCTGTGCTTGTGGACTGAGGATTGATACTGAAGTAAGATTTCATAGTTCTTCAAGTGCTACTCCTTCCGAGTTTAGATAAAGTTATGTACTACTGTATGTGTTCTTAGTATAATTTCTCTTCCTTCAGTATGACGCAGTTTAACCTGATGTATGTCAGAAACCAAATTGACGAGGCACTTACAAGTCACAGGTAAATCCCGACGTTATCACGAAGGAAACGTGTGTTTAACTGTGCAGTAATAATTATACTGAATGGGATAACGTTTGGAGCGTCTTGCGTATAACTTAGAGACTCCAAAAATTGAATTATGTTATCAAATTCGGACTCATCTCTACCACATTATGGCAGAAATATTTAATTTCATATCCACTTTGATCAGGTCCGTCCGTCCGTCCGTCCGTCTGTCTGTCTGTCTGTCTGTCTGTCTGTCTGTCTGTCTGTCTGTCCTTCGTTTGTTTGTTTACTACTTCATTATATTTTTGCAGGGAAGGACATTGTACGAGCGAACCGGAATTTAATGTGTCGTTTGTCAAAAGAAGTGGGAGTAAGCAATCTTGTTTCGCTGTGCAAGGTAATACCATGAGCATAATGTAATGTACTAAAGAGAAAGTACATTGAAACACACTTTTGATTCTGATTCTTGGTTTTCCTATTTCCATTTTCTTTCTTTCTTTATGTTATGTCAGTATTTGGGTGATGACCCTAGATAAATAACGTTTTGAATAGCCTTTTTTGACGTTTGAATAACAATACAGTCGAACATAGAAATGCGGCAACAGCAAAAAGTAACCCATTTAACTTAAAATGCACGTAAATGTAATTGACGCGCGAATGGCGGGCGTAGCTGTCCAATTTGAAAACGTTCAAATTGGACACCCACGTGATCGCGCTCCAATTACGTAACAAATAGGCGCGCGTTAGCCTGTTCCAGGCGTTCGGATAGTGGGGGAGCGACGCGAAAAGACGCGCGAAGAACGGCGAGGAAAAAAAGGCGAGGGGGCCACTATCCGAACGCCTGGAACAGGCTAGGCGCGCGTAGAACCAATCAGAAACGATCATTTTGTTATTGATACGATTAAGCCCTGTGATTGGTTACAGAAAATTGTGCATCGTTCTTTCTAATGAGAGCAAGCCAGCAGCAAAACCGAAACGAATCGTAAGTTGAATCGTAAGTAGCTAGCGCGCGTTTTCCCGCGCTTTTCACGGGTTGCATACATGCATGCTTTTGCTTCGTGTTCTGATTGGTTCATCGCGTTAATGGTGATTTTGCCAGGGTGATTACTTTAGAAACCGCGGCTCTAGTAAGTTCTATCCATTTCATCTTTATTCCAGGCATGTGAATTCATGTACATCATTCTTTGATGCAAGAAATGCGAGAAAAGACGTCTGCTGCAGGAAATTGTTTTGTTTTTTTTAGTCGAACTTGTTTATACAATTGTTTATTCATAGCTTTATTGTCAACTTATGTACAGAATTTGTAAGATATTTCTATCAGTTAAATGTAAATAAAGTTATCTAATATTTTGCTACAATTTCTGAATTATTTTGTGTTCCATTAGTGTAAGGACGCCAGTCAATAGAGTGTATTCATATTGGTATCCCGTACAAAATAATTTGTATTAACTTATTTTGTTAGGGACACCAACAAGGCTGCCACGGTCTTTGTCATTTAATTCCCACAGGACTGAGTGAACACGCTACCTCTATAGGCCACTTCCAAGTTGTCTTTTGCCTCTGTTTCAAAACGAGTCCTAAGTGGTGCAAAACCTTTGGTTTTGCTTTACTACGCTCTGTGATTGGTTTAAAAAACTCGCGCCACCTACTCAACCAATCAGATGCAAAACCAAAACCAATCGCGACTTGGTCACACGCGTTTTCTCGCGCTTGGCGTCGGTTACGTGTATTTGCTTCGAGTTCTCATTGGTTCATTGTGTTGTTTACGTTTGTTGTGATTGGTCATTGTAATTGCTTTGGTTTTGGTTTTGGTTTCACGACACTCAATTGAAAACCGCCCTATGGAAACGAGTTTTACTTGCACGTTCATTGTCTTGCAATTCAAACTCATTTCCATATGAAATGTTCTGCACGTGCGTGACTCGTGAAACACCGTGAAACAGAGGCAAAACTCTAGTTCATTGCTGGTGATATCTGTTTGCCTCGTTTCCAAGTTCCGTTGCATTTTCGTACGTGAACGGCGGGAAAACAAGGAGGGCGCGGGGGCCTGAGTTCTACAACCCTTACGCCTCACCGACCCCCTGGAAATGATAACATGGGTCTATCGCCCCTCCCAGCCGAGAATCTTATCACTAGAAACATCAAAAAGCAAAAACGTGCACTGACGCTGTATTCGAAAAGATAGCATATTTCGAATCATAAATGCTCCTGTAAATGTCCGAAAATTCACATTCATTTTTCAAACTTTACGACTAACTAAAACAGATGTAAAACCGTCTTACAAATGCATGCAATGTCATTTACACCCTAGCTCAATGATATTAAAGACTAATCTGCCGCAGTACAGTGTATCCGTGATTTTCAGATAATGTGAACTCAGCTGCGCAAAAATTATATTTTGAGAACCCGTTGTGAAATAAATTTCGGCAATGAACTTATTGCCAATTAAATTTCCAGGATTCAGTTCAACTTGTCCAAATGTTTTAGTGGTCTGAAAATTTACAGTGCCCTATGTTGACAAAGGGATGAATACAGTATACTATCGACGTTGCGAGCTCCCCTGAAACTGTCGGTGATGAAGCCAGTGGCATGCCAAATGGATATTCGGCTAAAGTTTTTTCAAACACGGTGGGGTCGATCACAACGAAGAGTCCGAAACAACTGCCGAAATTATATACTCGTGCGAAATTTTTAGGTATTTGATAAGTTACTCAGTTTTAATTATTGATTCATTTACAACATTACATGTAACGTGTAACATTTCACGATTTATCTGAGAGTTGAATAATAATCACTCGAAGTATGATACCGTCATCACAGCTGGAAAAAAATTATTTCCACACAATTATTCAATTCTTTATTTCAGTTTTTTGGCATCAGTGTCAAATCTGGTATTATTATTCACGTGTGATGCTTTGGCTAAAATAATTTAAACGAATTAATCACCAAACAAACGTAACATTTCGCTTTTGTGCAGTTGTCCAATCGGAAAATAGGGCGTTTTGAGGACCGGAAACTACTCCGGAGAAACTACTGTGAAATCACTCACGTAATTGCCACTTCCGGAATCCGTGTTCATTTTGCTGATTCACTAAATCTCTGAGGATTTATGTGGATTCGTAAATGTTCATTGGCGTATTAACGACAGCTAAGAAAATCCATCTTCGACACGGAAGCATATACACAGGATAAAGGATTGAATTTTTCCATTATTTTTTCCAAAAAATCGAGTCCGAAAGTGAGGCAAGCGAACCGCGCATCTCAGCATCATCATCTTGCGCATCTTGTTTTGGAGTATTCCGCAAAATCAGGAACTGACCAAGAGTCACGAACGGGGGAAGGAAATGGTCATTTTATGGAGCCTGTTTCGTGAACAGTGCACGTTCATCGCGAAACATCTACGTAAAATGGTCAGCTAGGATCGGGTTGCCTTCATGGCTTGCTACAATGGCGAGATCGGCACAAAATTTCCAAGCGGCCGCTGGGAAGAATTTTGTAAAGACAGGGCCGAAGTTGCGGCAAGACATTTCGCTAACGAATTCCTCCAATTTCTAAGGGACAACCCGGTGTACGATGTATCGGGAGCTTCGACGACATTCTCGAAGCGTTTCGTCGAGTATTTCCTTCAGGCTTTTGACAGCGAGGTACACAAAGATGGATTTCTCGATTTTGATGCGCCCGATTCACCGACCGATGTCTTTGGCCCCGATGATTGGGGTTCAAGCATACATCTAACGGGAACCTTTAAACCTCCAGAAAAAAAAACTAGCGAATCGAGCTTTAAGTTCCTTGGTAAGCTGAAAGACGTGAAAGGTTTTTTCAAACGCAACGTGAATGATGAATTGGTCACAGCGAAGCAGGCGGAAACGAGAAGGGATCATCATGATATAGATCAAAGACTCCAAAATATACAAGAAGCGAAACTGACAACTACTGTCAAACGCGAAGGAGTCATGAACTATCTTATGAATTTGGAAAGCGGGGTGAACACAGAGGACTTTTTTCTGGCAGAAATGCCGAGTTGTTTTGTTCAAAGCACCCGGAGGGTACATGCTGGAGTTCTACACGCCTCCAAAGGTAACAAAAGACAATTTTCTCCGCAGGTTCGTTCGCGTTCATTCGGTCCTGTGTCGCGGATTTAGTTCTAATCTTTATGATCCTTTTATATTTTTAAGTCCACCAGCTGCTAGGCTATTTGCTCTCCTTATCGCTCGATTAATTCACAATGTAGCCGGTGTGTTTATTTTGTCTTTTGAGGTTTTTGAGGGTGATAATTCGCCAACAATACTGATTGCCTTGATCTAGAATTGTTCTTGTTTACAACTTATTGCATGAATGGCTATAAATCAATTTTTACACCATGAACAATCTCTTCACATCAGCTCTGCGGTTCTACATGTAGCAGCGTGTTTTCTTTTCTTTTTGAACGCCGCAATCCTATTAAAAGGTTCTGATCATTTCCTTCATCTGCATATTAATAAATGATTAGCGGAGGAAGGCGTCAATTAATTTATTTCCAATAAATTTGTTACATTTTTTTTGTTACAATTTTTTCCCTGCAAATTCTGTTAACACGATTCTTCTCATTTTCACCTAAGCATTGAGCCACAAAGCTAATATAAAATGTTTCTTTTTTCTATTGTGTTGGAAAGATGACATGTGCATGATTATGTATGTATAAATGCATGCATAAATTTGTTTTGGGATATTCCCAAGGCAAAAATAAATGTCATGTTTCCAGCATACAGTTTACAGTAAGTCCAAAAGCCATAAGGCCAATACACCGGAGTCAGGACAAATCTTGGGGTAGTGAAGAGAAAATTCTCCAGGACATACAAGTCCCTTCATGCTAATGATTAATTCATTTTAAGGGCCTGATGACATGAGCTGGGCTGGCTCGGTTTGCCGAGATGACTTTTAGCTCAGTATTACATGAGCCGAGCCAGCCCGGGGCGAGCTCAGTTTTGGCGCGATTTTTTGTACCGATCAATTTTTTGTACCCGCTGGCCCTGTGGCCTGGGGAACATGATTACATGGAAAATGTTCAGCTTGGCATCGCGATACCGGGATCCCAGTTGTCATGTAATCGCAAAGTTGATTTTTGTTGCATTTAACAGACGTGCGGACATCTCGGCCAAAACCGGGCCAGCCCGACTCATGTATTCAGGCCGTAACAGGATTGAACCGAAAGTACGAATCCCAGGGGCAAATTGAATTTAAATGTGAATGCCCCGAGTGCATGAATAATACAGGCTTATGATAGCATGAAAGTATTGTAATGATTCGATTTAGCACCCTCCTTCCAATAAGCCCCCCCCCCCCCCCCTTGAAATGATTTTGTAAATAAGTTGCCCCTTTACCAATAGTTGCCCCTATTATGTATTAAGCACCCCTATTCCAAAGAGGTACCCTTATTCTAATAAGTGCCCCTATTCCAATTAGCGCCCCTACATGTATACCAATGATCACCCCTACTACATGTAGCGGGCGGTTTGAGTTATCGAGAGCTCGAGTTATCGGGATTCAACTGTACTAAGTACCCTTATTAAGCAACTCTATTCTGTTTCAACTAGCACCAACAGAGTACAACACTATGTTGATTATCAACTCAAAGTTGAGAAAGGTAGATTAACCACTGTAACAAATTTCTAGAAGCTGACATTTCGAGTGTTACATTATATGTAGTCCTTCGTCGGAGCAAAGTGTATGTACATTGATATCAACCATGGTTCATCTAGTTTCTTTCTTGGTCATATCATGACTTTATTATATGGCAAACTGGTCCACGATGAAAAGGAACATTCTGATTGGTTCCCTGAGCGGTCCGAATTTTGCAATACAGACCGCTAAGATGGACCGCTCACGAACTCATTTCGCCGAATTCCTTTTGTGAAACATTGAACAAAAGAAAACTGTTTTTCTATTAAAGTGCCTATAACCCCCCAAATTATTTTTGCCCCAAATGAATGTTTATATTATACTAAGCAAAATTCCGTAAAAAATTTTTGTTTTGGTTAAAACGGCAATTTTCTATGGGCCGTCAAAGTGAGGGTTGTTTTCCCCATGGCCGAGTCAAAGGGAGACTGAGACTAGTGACGTCATTCCAGGCCATTGGCACCAGTTTTGAACTGGAAAGCAGAGGAATTGATCTTGATGGGTATTACAGAATTTTCGTAGAATGTCAATGTAATAACTTTTTCTGGTAACCTGAAATATTTATACGTTTGTTTAATGCATTACGCTATTTTTTACGAGAGCTGTGGAATTGATTCGGACTATGAATTCGCTATGTCTATACGCTTTGTATCGAGCCGAACTCACAGAAATGTCACGCAACCCAAAGACACTTCTACAAACACGAGACTAAAGTAGCTTGAATACTTGAAAAATAATTTCTTACAACTTGTGTTAAAAATATAATATTATGAATTAGGTAGGGAAAGATTATCATGTAAATTGCTTGAGAGACCGTCCGCGAGCCGAAATAAACACCAGTCCACGCGGTGTCGCTCAACAGGGAAATTATGACATTCACACGGCACACGCAGCTGAATTGAATGAACAGAATCGCTTCACAGGTTTTTAAAAACAACGATGGAAAATACTGAATTGGCTTAAGTATTTGCATGGAAGTTCTAGAACGAAAGTCTGGACTCATGTATGAATTATTTGCAGTGGATACTCGTACGGAAGCCGTGCGCTATTCAGACAGTAATCTTCTGAAGCTTCTGTTCGAAGTTACGATTCAATTGGGAATATCTTACTTTGCTTTTAAATGATTTAGCTTAGCAGTTTCATGAAATAATGCTAAAGCTCGAAGATGTCGAATTTTTTCGGTGAGAATCTGTCCTCCTTTGATGTCGCCAGATCAGTAAAGTATAAACAAATGAAATGTGTCGCCGGATTGTTCGCGTAGTATAAACACTGTATAAACAGACTGAGCAAATTAGTCTGAATTAAATCAGCCGTGCTCACTGTACTAGAATAACAAAGATAATATTTTGGTTCAGCAAGAATAAATTATTACCTTGAATTCTACGAAAATTCTGGAACCCGAACGAAGCAAATTGAAGTCCTGTCCTTATAAGCTTTATAATAATTTGTACAAAGACAGAAACTCTAATTTCATCTTTACTCAATCTTCGCTGCAGACTCGCCGATCGATCAACCCAGAAAACTTGACCATGAAATCTTGATCTCTGAAGTGCTAAGAGCAACGGCAACGGCAAAGAACGGCTCGGCTCAATTTTGCACGCATTTCTAGCTCAGAACGAAGACACTGACTCAAGGTTCGCGAGCGATCGATTGATGGCCTGGAATGACGTCACGAATTGGGCTAGATCCAGTAATTTCAGATGGTTCTGCTACTCGGTCATGTTTTTAAATAATGCGATTTTCCGAGACTTTGAAAATTCATAAAAAATCGCGGTTTCAACCAAAAAGATTTTTCTTTTCGGCGTTCTGCTCAGAAAAATGTATAGATTTTTTAGAACAAAAAAAAGATTTTGGGGTTATAGGCACTTTAAGTAGAAATATTTTTCCTCATGTCTGGCGGACAATTTTGGTTAAACTTTTCGCAAAGCGGCCTGAAAAAATGCAAGAATATTCTTAGCTTCGGCACGCGCGTTAGCCGAGAATGGTTGCATTAATTTATCAGCAATTTTTAATAAAAGCCATTATAATAAAAACTTTATTGAACTAGCTTGTTCGGTCCGTATTGGGAAATATTGGTCTCGTTCTTTTTTTGCAAGTTTATGGACCTCGCCTTCGGCTCGGTCCATAAACTTGCAAAAAAAGAACTCGACCAATATTTTCCCAATACGGACCTCATGCTAGTTCAATAACATCTATGTATTACAAACGTAAGGGACTGGTCTTCTTTTCAGTGTCTTGATTATTATTTCCACGTGGAGTTACTAGTTATTGTTAAATCACCATTGGTTAATTATTTAATTGATTAATTTCTCTTTGGCCTTTGTTTACCAGTCAAATGTCAACTTGCAGTGAGGTCGATCTCTCTCAGCCAGTAAATTTCTTAAAGTATAATTTTTATTATTTATTTAGTGTTAATTTTTTTGTCTCAATTTATTTTATTTTTTTCTTCAGTCACCCAAACCAAAGACAGGAATATTTTGCTTCCTTGTTCATGAAGCGAGACCGGCAACAGAGTTGGAGCTGCCGGGAGGAGAAAATGTCTTTGTTATCAAGGTGCTTATCTAGTGTCAGTAATATCTGCTGCAGCTACAGGCTTAGAACTGCATCTGTGGGTGGGCATCAGGGTTGCCCCTAAGAAAAATGTCAGACGGTTGTTGTAGAAATTCAGCAGGCTGGCAATAAAAGGTTATCAAAAGCCATTACCAGAGACACAATCCATCAGCATACATGATATATTCAAGGGTTTACAATATAGGGCAATTTCAAACATGGCTGTTTACTGAGTGCAGAGAATCTCTGTTGACGTGTTTTGCCCCATATTTCCCGTGATGAAAGATTCATAATCTAAATCGTTGAGAAATGTATAAACCAGAAATTTTAGTTGCCAAGGATGAAATATTAGTCGCATTGGCGACGGTATCAGTTGCAATTTTGATCCCTGGTCACTCTCTGTAATATCTTAGCTTAATGGCGGACGGTGTAATTTGCAGCTGCAGATGTGCAGGTGTGAGTGCAGGTGTAACCAGAATAGCCCAGAACACCCTTAAAAAAAGCTAACCCTAACCCTAACTAACCACTAACCATTAACCCTAGGTTACTCAACTGCACTCACACCTGCACCTGCACACCTGCAGATTACACCGCCTGGCTTAATGGGTGCTTATTTTAGTTAATCTTCTTGCTCAGGTCAATATAGTTTGATATCGAATGATTGTAACTGGGTGATCCCGGGCCAAAATTCAGCTGACCATCACCTATTTCTCAGCCGGCGAATTTCACCGGCAGCTTAGGGACAACCTTGGGTCACAAATCAAAAGTCACTGTAGATTAAAATTATTCCAACTGCTGGGCGGCAACAAACTTCTTCCACATGCTGTAATCACTGACCATGTTGGCCATCTGGTTAGGCTGTGGTGGCTGTTTCTTGTTTATTTGGGGAAGTTCCATTTTTTAGGCTGTGAACAAGCGAGAGTACATGCTAGCAGCTAATCACAAAGAAGAGATGGACGAATGGCTTGTTGAAATCAGGAAGTGTATGGAGGAAGACCAGGGCTCTACAAGTCAAAGGTAAAAGGCTCAATTATTGGAAATTCTATACTTTCCTTGAAAAATTTTTTGGCTTTAGAGACCCCCTCCCCCTCGGAATTTCCAATGACCTTCCTTGGGGTAGGTTTGGATATTTTCTGGAACAGCACATTGTCACCTTGGAGCTACATCACTCTGTCTTTAAAATTGTAATCAATATGAAAAATAATGTAAATATATTAGAAATAAATTGCATTTTTTTTACTTAGTTACTAGCTCCTACATTGTATGTCTCCTATAGCTCAGGAACAAATTGAATGCACAAAAAGAGGCGTCTCTGTCATAAGATTATCGATGTTAAAATTAAAAAAAATTAATATTAAATTATTGTTCTTTCTTGCTTTGCTTTGTTCAGCAGCCCATCAGTGTCTGGTTCTGAAGAAAGAGGTGCAGAGGCAGCCCTCCTTCCCAGTGCCTCGGCAGATGTAATAGCTGTTGCAAATACTTCAGTGGCAGCAGCGAAACTTGGAAAGAGTCAATCACTCAGAGTCAGAATGGATAGTTACCCGGCAGGCAAGTTATACCATTTTGTTATAAACTTCAAATTGACAAGATGTGTTCTACAGTGTAAGTATGCCCCTTATAAACCCTGCATGCATGTCCATATGGCTAGAGGGCCAAACTCGTACCACAAGCTCAGGACCATAGCTAGAATTTTTTGAATGATGGGCAATGAAGCGAGTGCCGAAGGCGCAAGCCGCTAGGGGGTCTGGGGGCATGCCCCGTCAGAAACTTTTGAAATCTAGAGGCTCGGAAATGCTATTTTCAGCATTCTCCATGAGAAATTTTGTCAAAAAATCAATCTCGATCAAGTGTAAAATGACAGGTATTTTTAGTGCTTACAGCAATATTTCCGAGGTTTAGTTAACTTGATACATACCGTATATCGGCCTTAGTACACTAAACATTTTATTAGTCTATTTCGTGTGTAACTGTAAAGATGTCTGCAGTTGGATTTCTGCTCCAAAATATATTTCTCAATCAATCGTAAATGTTCAACTTAGTATGGTACCGGACAGTCAAAATGTAACTACTTACTTAGTTACCTAAGAAGTACGAAGTTCTCGCCTCTTCATTCCCCATCATCTTGATTTAATATGCCGAGCAAATTTGGGGAGAGTACCAAGCCTTTGAAATGTTCAATCTTGTTTTTGAAAGACCCTCTGCATATATTTTTATCAAGAAGGCGGCTGTTTGAATGCGAAAAAAACATACGCAGTTTTCGTTTTTCAGAAAGCATTACCCATTCTTGGGAGGGAAACTGCCCCCCTTGCTGCCCAATGGACTAGCATCCCATCCTATACCTGCCAACTCTCACTCCTTAGGCGTGATTCTCGCGCCTGCCAGTCGAAAACTTTGATCTCACTCCCGCTCACACCTACGGACCAATTTCTCACGCCTGGCTGAAAAATTGGAGCTATTACGTACAGCATTAACTGACACACTTTCGAAAAATATGTAAACTTGAACCAATACGAGGAAACATAGTCCTATATCCTATAAATAACGCTATATGTCGTGTTTGAATCCTCCAAACCGTATCTGAACACATTGTAGAACTGGATACAAACTCCTCATTAATGTTCGGAAATCTTCTAATCATCTTTGGAAATCTCCGGATGTCTTCGGCAACAGTCGGAAATCGTTGGATCATCTTCGGAAATAAAAGACGAAAATCTCACGCATTTGACTCAGGAAAAGTTGGCAGGTATGTAATACATGTACCATCCAGGAGTAGCAATAGTACCAGTAGTCACTTGATGGTATGGAAACTGGAAAAGCTGTGACTGGCTGTTGTGAGCCACTACGTGTGAAGACTTTACATAACTGTGTAGCTTATTTTTTATTTCCAGATAAGAAATCTGCAGAGGCAGTCACCAGTTTAGCAAAAAGACGGAATGTCTACACTCCCTCAACACTTCAAATAAACAGCAGATCTTCAGGATCATTTTCATCACCTCATCATGGACCACAGACTCCCACATTTCAAGGTCTGTTTAAGAAATCATTATTTATTGTTACTTTATGAAATTACTTTTTAATTATGAACTTACATTGAAACCATGTGTAGCCTGGGTGACCACCATTATATAATAATAATAATTATATAATAATTATAATAGTGCTTGAACATTATTGGTTTGTTTTTGAAAAAGTCCACCATCCTCTCTGTTTTCAAATAGTGTTTTTGATTGGTCAATTTTCTTCCAAGTGGCCTGGATGTATTCATTTTGATGAATCTGTTTATAAATGATTGCTTTGCAGAGGATTTACCTCGCAGTCGTCCTCCTCCCGAACTGCCTCCAAGGTCACCCACCAGTGCAGAGGCGACACCTTCTCTTCCACCTAATCAACCTGATCTTTTGCGGCAGATTTCCGCTCAAGCGGCACCGCAACCAAGTAGTGAAGGTAAAATCACTAATGCCTACTGCATCCTGTCGTTCACCACGGTTTTGATTACCACAAAAAAAAGTAAAAATGAGGTAAAAACGGAGTTTTGCGCTGAGATCAAACTGAAGCCTTGAACTGCAATTCAACCGAGGTAAAGTCACAGTAAACGCACATCGTACAATGCTTTTGAACTTTACTGTTCTAACTAGTCTCTCCAACAATCAGACTTATAATTTCTTTGTCAGTCATGATACCGTGTGGAATGAAATTTTTGCGGAATCTAATTTTCACAAATTTCACAAGTTTTCAAATGATCCGTGATATTCAATTAGATCCAGTAAAATTGAACTCCTGCGAAAAATTCTGCGAAGATTATTTACTCTACTACTGAAGATCCCTGAATTTCATTAAAATGACTGCAAACAATATTAAAAGTACCGTTAGTGAAATACCAGACAGGAACTTGCCCGAGATCCACGAAAATTTGCTCCCAGCTGTAAAGTCTGAAATACAAATTCGCAAAAATGTAAACCCGCGAAATGCAAAAAATTGTCAATCCGCGAAATTAAACTCCCGCAAAAATTTCATGCCAGACGGTAAGTTGAATTGGCCTGTGATTTTTTTTATTTGATTATTTCTTGTATTTCTTTCAGATAACCCAGTTTGGGTCACAGCTTCTATTGAAAATCACCCACTTGCAAATTACCCATGGTTCCATGGAACACTACCCAGGATAGAGGCTTCGCACTTGGTGTCACAGGGAGGCCAACAATGGCATGGGATTTTCCTTATAAGACAAAGTGAGACGAGAAGAGGGGAATATGTTTTAACATTCAATTATCAAGGAAGAGCAAAGGTGTGTATTTGGAGTATGTGTTTAATAACTCGTTAAATATTATTTCAAATGTCCAGAGGCAGGGTGGTCTTTATGTTGGCGCAAGGTCAGTAGTCAAGAGTTTAAACCCAGAAGCTAGCATGAAGCGACTAGGAGTATCGCTACTCCCCTGGCTGGGATATAGCTAGTTCATCGCAGGGTAACATAATTTTTGTTGCTGCCTATTTATACTCCTGGGTGGAGAGAGGCACTATGAGAGCAAAGTGTCCTGCCCAAGAACACAACACAATGACCCAGGCCAGGGCTCGAACACAGACCGCTCGATCCAGAGAGTCCAATGCACTAACCATTAAGCCATCACATCTCCAAATTTCTTTACTTACTATTAACGTAGTTTACTAATTTTTTTTACAAATTCTTGAAATTTTCAGCACCTCAGACTTGCCCTAAATACAGAAGGCCAGTGTCGAGTGCAACACCTTTGGTTTCAAAGCATTTTTGAAATGCTGGAGCACTTTCGAGCTAATCCAATCCCGCTTGAGAGTGGTGGACCATCTGACGTAACGCTGACAAATTTTGTGGTGTATGTAAATAGTGGGTCATCACAGCCTGGAGGTTCCTTGCAGCGTGCTCATGTGGGTAATGGTGGAGAAGGGCTGCGGCGTTCACACAGCCTTCAAGTAAACAGAATAACGAGAACGGCAACGATTCAAGGTGGCTCTGTTAGAATTACGACAAGCGCTGGGAACAACCATGGACATTCCCGGGCAGTTGAAAATCAGTATGCCTTTGTATAAAGTTGCAGACTAAAACTGCTTAATGTCCTGAACATCTTCGGTTTCTCTTGAAATTTTGGAATAAAATTAATGTAATCCTTATTTAATGTGGATACAATGATGGTCTCACCATGTGACAGGTTTACATACTGTAGGCAGTAGCTAAACTGGAGAGCCTAAACATTATGGGGGTGACAACTGTAATAAACACTGTTTTGAGAGAACAACATTTTTTTGCCGCAAATCAAAAGAAACTGCTGAGAATTTCTAAAAGCCCTTTCCAATATTATTTTTTTCTTGCGTTGGTTTTGGTTTATTCGTTTCACGACATTGTGGCTCTCTCTCTCTCTCTCTCTCTCGTGACTTCATCACTTCGAAGGTCATTCTTGAGCAAAGGGAGAGGGTGACGGCATGCGCTTGTAACTCGACTTAGAGGTCGACTTGTGGCAAGTCTACTGAGAATTTTGAGATGCAAAAACTTTACCAGAAACTACAGTTAGTAATATTATGTATAACAAATTATGTCAACTGGTTCACTGCAAAAGAAGAATATTGTGAATAATACATAATTTTTGAAAACTTCAGTAGAATGTTTAAAATTGTTAGGATAACCTTCATCACTACATGGTACTGCTCAAACGATGTTAACCTGCCTAGCAGGCCTGGAGGGAGTGAGTTGGTTGGAGGGGCATATGCGAGGGACTTTTTCTCACCTCGCTCATTTCCTCCTTCATGTGCACCCCTCCAATTCACACTTCTTATGACTCCAGCACTTTCTACCCTTTTACACAGGCTAAACAGTGTTTATTATTGTTGTCATCTCCTGTTAATGCTATTGTAAAATATTAATATTGAAAGGCTTTTCTATTAGTCAGATTAAGTCTAATACATCAGTCAGTTACATTAGTCAGTGTCAGACACAGTTTAGATTTTTATGTCCATCCCTGAATGCAATTTCAGCATTTTACGTCAGTCAGTGTTGGACATAACAATCTTGGTCAGTTTGTCACTGAATTGGTTTCAATGATAGAATAAAGCAACAAATTATTGCATCTGATGATAGTTGTGCAACACGGAGCTAAATTTTTACAATTGCAAGCAAATATGAACAGTAGACTGTAGTTAAGGAATTTTTATTGTGGTTTTGGCAAAGTCAATACTTGTCAAATCCACCACCCACTGAGCTGGCTTAAATAATGGATAAGTGACACTCAGAGGCAGGAAAAAGGAAACGAGTGCTGTGACCATTTGGTAGTATTTTTGTATTTATTTATGACACATACCTTCACATCCCGTTCAGGCCAATTTGAGGATGTTTCACATCTGTCAAAAAGTTCTACCTCTACCGCCCTTTTCAAGGGGTACAAACTAAATGCATTAATATTCTTACCTTATTCTCACTTATTTTCGTGAGTATTAATTTTTGCGGTTTTCACGATGTAGCAAAAAACGCAGAAATAAAGACAATATTTTCGTAAAATTTTAAAGCCTTTGAGCCCTTTTTTCTCTGAAATCGTGAAAATAAAGCCTAGCGAAATACGATCTGTTGATTTGGCGAAAATAAGTGTGCGCAAAAATTAGTGAGAATAAGGTATGTATTAAAATTACAGTGGAATCCTGTAATCAGGTGTGACCAGTGTAGCCATATTGAAGGGGTTCCTTATGGCTGACTGAGGCTGTTGCTTGGGCAAAAGCCAATAAAAGAGGTCACCATAATGTAGGGTTCCACTAATATTTAACATTGTCACCTGATTGCATTTTTTATTTAATTATTGAATAATTTTTAATCAAACATGTCCACTGCATTTTGGCAGTGAATATGCAGAAATAATGATGATAGAATAATAAGATTTTTTAAGAAAAAGAACAAAGTTTTAAAATGTATTTTTTTTTTTGTTCATGCTTCAGAAAGCCAAGCTTTTTCTGTTTCCCCATTTTTAACATACATGTAATGTAAGAAATGGTGGATCTAGAGGAAGAGCCCAGCAGAATCTCTCTTTTTGTTGCAAGAATGTGAAATAATGTCAGTAACTTTCTCCACCCTCCCTTTTCAGAAGGGGAAGTCGCATCTCCATTACCCCCTGCTGAATCCTCAGGTTGAAATTAGTTTATCAGAGTAGCCTCCTAATAATTTATGCAATCTTTAATGAAGGACTGTATGACAAGCCAAAAGAATGTCTGCATAGTTAGCCTGGGATGAAGTGGAATAATGGAATAATGAAAAAAAATTAAAAGTGGAATAGTGGAAAAACAATAATATTTTTTTTGTTTGGACTGATCAAGTTTCCTCAAGTTGCTCTAATGGAACATCCTCAGAGACCCATTTAAAGGGCAGTTAGTTGGGCAAAACAAAGTTTCTAATCAGGCAAAAGTTCAGCGCGATGATACTTCAAAGTAGCGGGTGAAGAGTTCCGCTATTCACCTGCTACTTCGAACTATCATCGCGCGGACTTTTGCCGGATTAGAAACTTTGTTCACCCAACTGTCCCTGGGTCTCCGAGGATGCTAAAAGAATGTTAACGTTATTTGAGGATGCTTAGTGGAATAATGGTCAGAATGATGCAAATTACATAGAAGAAATAAGGGAATTAAATAAAGATTTCATTATTCCTCTTCATAATGATGCTGAGAGTTTAACATTTTAATTTACAATAGTGAGTTTAATTTGTATTTTTGATACACCTGTACATGTAGCAGTAAACTAAAATTACAATTCCTTTTCAAAGAAGCTATCGGAGTGCATTTGTCATTGATAATAATCAGTGCTGGATCCAGAGGTTATCAAGGGGAGGGGGGGGGGGGGGGGGGGGGGGGGTACTCCCAAAAAATTGGGTGGGGGTGTGCCGCTGGGCTATAAAAACCCTTACCCTGTACCAGAGCACAAAACGCTAATTGCGACCCTGTTCCAGACTAAATGTTGAAAAAAGATACCCTGTTCCAGAGGATTTTTACAATTTTTTTCTAACCCAAAAGGCTAAACTATAAATCAGCACTGCTAACGTGTAGCTGTAAAGCTTCTTTAATACTCCTGCGTGTTTCGTTTCATCTGACTAACGTAGACTTCATCTACCCTATTCCAGAGTATAAATTACCGATCTTCGTGCCAACTTCTGGGAAACTGATACCCTGTTCCAGACCAAAAATGCCTTTTGGTATACCCTGTTCCAGAGCAAAATGCTCAAAAACCATACCCTGTCCAGCGGCACGTACCTATATAAGGGAGTATCCCCCCCAGGGGTGGTGGGGGGGGGGGGGGGGGAGGGGGAGTGAAGATGGGCTTTTTCTTGCTTAAAAAGGGGAGACTGCAATCTTGGCCCTTATATCCAGCCTAAGGAATGGGCTACAAGGACCTCTGGGATAAAGTGATCCGTGTTGCCCATTCCTGCTGCTGGATAAGGGTAACGAGGACTCTGGGAACAATATTGCCTGCAGGGTTTAATGGTATTGGTATCTCTATAAAGCATAGATATTACTGCCCCAATAGTTTTTTTCATATTCTGACGCTTTCAACTGCTTGAGCCACACCCATCCAAGTTGACCGAGTGTCTAAAACACAAAAAAACCCAAGGTTCTAGTCTGGTCGTGAACATTTTCCTGGTGTCTTGTATATCAGTCGGCCTAAATATGCCCAGTAGATTCAGTGAGCGGCGGAAATCGAGCCTACCAGTAGATGGGCTGTAGTGAAATATGTTGAACACAATGGCCTTCTCGTAACACAAGAGCTTCGCAGCACTCTTCCTGATGTTACGTCATAAGACACCAATCTCCTAGCACTTGGTCAAATTGGATGGGCATGGCTCAACCGGAAACCCAGTAAAGCTTGATTTCAGCTGGAGAAAGCGTTAGAATTTAAAAAAAATTTGGGACTAATATCTACGCTTGGCTTTAACCCTGGAAGCTTTCCAGTTTATGATCACCGGATTCCCTGCTGGGGCAAAATAACAAATATTGCGTAAACATATAAATAATATTGAAAGATGCCATTTGAATTTGATTTTTAAAGGGATCCCCGACTGTTGGAACAAGTTGCCGTTAAAGTGATAGAAAAATAATCTGAACCTAAAATTTGTTGAAAACTGCGCAATATTATTTCAGTGTTAACGAAAAAACTGGCTACAAATCTCTGCCATTTTAGGTTTCAAATTTCCCGCGCGCCGCCATTTTGTATTATATGACGTATTGTGGTTGCCGCTATTGTCAGTAAACAATAGCTCTTTTGTTGTATAACAAAAGGGGCAACCATGAAACGTCATAAAATCCAAGATGGTGGCGCGCGGGTAATTTGAAACCTAAAATGGCAGAGATTTGTAGCCAGTTTTTTCGTTAACACTGAAATAATATTGCGCGGTTTTCAACAAATTTTAGGTTCAGATTATTTTTCTATCACTTTAACGGCAACTTGTTCCAACAGTCGGGGATCCCTTTAAAACTGGAGCAGGAATCCAATGGGTTTTTTGCTGAGCTGGCCATTTCTCAGAACTCTTCCCCTTGACCAATTATCGCAGGCCAGATCTTAGGCTGCACGGGCAGCCTTTTTCTTTTTTCGCAGGGCAAACAACCTGCGAGAGGTCCCCTCACGGAGAATAGGGAGAGGTGCGACAATCTCTGCATGGCCTGGTAATGTTTGGAAAAGCCATAAGCTATGCAGGCTAACCAAAACTGGCCTGCCTTGGGTCTTTTAAATTTTTGAAAAAAAATGTTGTGATGTCACCATAAAGAAATCAAAGTTTTATTTTGAACCTAAATACAAAATGTAAACAAATTGCTGGACCATTCGTTGAGAGAAAATTTACAATTTTTGGCTTAATAATATATCTTAGTTATAGGTTTATCATTCTGGAGGGAAAACGTGTCACCAACTGTTTTTATACAATAATTTTCTGATTTCAAACTGAATAGCAACAAATTACTTACATTACAATACATATATAGTCAACTCTCTTTTAACAGACACCTCTAAAGACTATAAGACGGACACCTCTGTAAGACGCACACCTGGTGTTGGTCCCTGAGTGTGGTTTTTCAGTCATTGTACTGTATCTAAACTCTCTATAAGCCGGACACCTCTCTAAGACGGACAGTTGGTGTCGGTCCCGAGGGTGTCCGTCTTAGAGAGAGTTGACTGTATTACAAATATTATTTTATTGCATGTATGATACAAGCCAAAGTGATGTCAGATTGGAGCTATTTTCTCAAGATTCGTCTGACTTTTTTATCGGATTCTTCTACAGTGTTATAAGCTTTATCAGCTTTTCCTCCAAGTCTACCCAACTGATCATTTTGCCTTTCAATTTCACCACCCAAGATCAAAGCATCTTCCTTCAAACGACCAAGACCCCGCGACACAAGGTCAAGATTGGCTTCGATTTCTCTCTCGTGCGGATCACGAGAAGAGAACGCGCTTCTTTGAAATTGCCCACTTCCTCTGGCCCCTGCTTCATAGCTACGACTTTCGCTTTCGCTATCTCTGGTGCGATAGTACAACGACGCGTCCGCTTGTAAATCTGACAAACCACTGCCGGGACTCGATTGTGGACTTGTGTCTTTTGGTTTCGGCGCTTTCTTGAAATAATTCCCAATAGCTCCAAACACGCTGTTCACTGATTTAATGTGCCTGTTTGCTATGCTCATATCGCTCTGTATCTTGTCAAGGTTACGTTCAATCCGATTCAGTTGCTCCCCTTGACACTGAAGTTCCTCGCCGGTCTGAATGGCGATATCATGGGAGTCTTCGATCAGAGCTAAAGAGCGCTTTGTGCTGTCTAATGTCCGATCTCTTGCCTGCTGCATTTGACTGCGTATTTCATCTCCGTTAACTTGCTCGAATTCGTCCTCGGAATCGTCGTCAAACGGGTTTGTTTTGCGATTGAAATCGTTTCTGCTGTAAGCCGCCATGTTGTTTCTTTGAAAATGACGTCATTGAATGACGGTTGTTCTATTTTGGGCTTGCAAACGTAATTAGCCCCGGCCCTGGCCCAATGAAACTATAGACGAGTAAATTGAAGTCAAAATTGCACAGTCTATACAAAAGTTTATACAAAGAGAAAATAAAACTATTTTCACCCTCCTAATATATCAACAGTCATCAAGCCTCTTGTGTTTTTTCGTCTTTTTCCATCTGTGAACAACGTTTACCTGCGTGTGACTCAATAAAAAATAACAGAAACAACACAGATACAGTTGGTTTCTTTTTTTCTAATCAACTCGTTCAGATCCAAAAATCGAAAAAATCGCTAAAATATATTTCACCTCCGTTTAACCCCACCCCCACTCCCACCCCCTTCTTCCACAACGTGGCATCGTGAAGACTCCTGGGTATGGCGCGCGGCGCGCTATGTTCGTTGGTATACGAGGATTACAGAATCGGCAATCGTGAGGAAGTGGGGAATATTTACTTTCACATTTTTGTCTCGAAAAACAAAAGTTTACGAGCTTTTTAAGAACCTAAAATACTCCACGAGTTTCGTCATCCTTTCAAGACTCCCACGAAGCCCTTTCGGTGCGTATTGAAGCTGTGTTACTCGACGAAAATGGCGAAACTCGTAGCGGTGTGTCGTGACGAAGCTGACTTTGCATTCGAGCGTCGACAAATACCTCTGAATATCGAGGACACCTTAACGGTAATCGTACATTGTATCCATTGTGTTGTATTTCCTTCGAAGGAGAATACATATCTGTGAGCTTTTTGTGTGACATCTATTCTTGTGTTGCTGTAGATGGTCATGGAGATTCCAGAAACTGTGATTTCTACTCGTCAAGTCAACGAATACGAATTGCAGACGTTTAACAAGGTGAGCTTATTTTGAATTTTTTTATCCTAGGTCTCTTTTGTAAGAGAATTTATATCTTTTAGGAGAAACTTCTTGAGCTGAAGTAGTTCTGTTTAAAAATTGTCGGTTTTAAACCTAAAATCGACTCTTGATACACGTACGTATAAGATTAAATCAATCTATCAGTTTTAATAAAATAATCCAAATAACCAGTCTTGATCGAGATAATTTTCACAAAGTTTTAGCGTGTATTAGCATTTTCCCGCGTACTGACTTTGAAAATGTAAATTTCCTTATAAATTTATGTGATTTAATGTACAGTACTCAACTCTGCTTAGCTAGCAAAATCGTTTACTAATTTTGCATAGATCCATCACCGCGAGATTTTGGTGATAATAATTCAAGCTGTCTGCATCCTTGATATAAACACTGCATGTGATCGTATCGTATTCATATATAAACGTTGTTAGGAAATTGTGTTCTGATCAAATTTCGTCCTCTCTGTAGCGATTTCAGTGCCTCAGCGTGGACGATCGTGCTGTTGCTACGATGGTCAGGCAAAAAGATGTCCTGTCGTTTCTCTCACACTCAGTTCCTTGCGTTGGATGTCGAAGAAGGTATATCAAACGTTTCTATTTTCATATTATTTCCTCATCGTCTTTAGATTAATTATTCACTATTCCAAACGAAATCTCGGTAACTTTCATGATTGATTTCCAAATTTAAATGGTGTTAAATGGCTTCATTTAAACCTGTAAGTGTTGTTTTCTATTGTACTGATGGATTTTGGTGAAAAAAGTGTCAACATGTTGTTGTGCATATGTGAAAATTTTAGGTGCAGTTGCAAATATTATGATATTGTGCCTTCATTATCCAACATTATTTATCAGCACTCAAATAATGCCTGAAAAATATACAAATATCCTGTAGTAAGTTTTCAATATTTTTGGCATGAAGGTTAATTTGTCCTCAGTCTCTGTAGATGGCCCAACAAGGAAGAACATGTTGGATAATGAACATCCTAACAGTATTTATCACTTTAGTTTTGTAGTGTTTTGGCAACGGATCCCTTGTCATGTATATTGTGGTATTTTAAAATCTGGCTTGTGAAAACATAACATGATTCATCACTCTATTGTTGCAATGGAAGCAGTGGAGAATCCATCCTGTTGTCTATCACTGAGAATGACGCAGAGAGCAAAAAGATGTTTCAATAAAATAAATTTCAACTACAGTCAAAAGCTCTCGTTTGAGACCGCTCTCGTAAGCGACCAAGCTCTAGTTACGACCACCATTGTGAAACCCTGTTTGACTGCTGAATTGTCACTCAAACTCTGTAATTAAAAGCTCTCGTAAGCGACCAGCTCTAGTTACGACCACTTTTTTCGAATTCCCGAGCGTGGTCGCTTACGAGAGCTTCGACTTTATTTCTATCCGGGTTTATGTGCAGTTCTGTGTTTTCTAGAGTGTTAAATGAATCAAGCTTTGAATTTTGTTAGTAGTGAATTACTACGAATGTTTTCAATTTTGAGCTACAGTTTTCCTATAGTACTGCTCAGAGGAATAAGCTAACCAAAATCTGCGTTAGAAACTCGTTAAGAACGCGCGTAATTCTACGCTACGCGCGCCGCACATTATGAATGCGTTAGAAGTGGCAGTGTCGATTACGCCGTTTTCGCAGCGTTGAAGTTAACGCATTAGTATGTATGAAGGCTTGGTCATTTATAGCTGTCGTTATTTTGTGAATAGCAGTTGAATGGTTAACATTTCAAAAGACATATAAGGCTACTGCACTGGAATTTGAAGTGTTTTCAAGTGCTGACGATTGCTTGAGTATTTTAATTCGAATGAAGAGCAAGTAGCGATCGCTCGCGGAAGCGATCGTTTATTTCTCTCACGAACGATCCAGCCACCTGGAATCTTGAATCTCTTTTTTGATTCATCGAATAACCGATATTCAACCACGGTTGCATGGACGTGAAATATAAACTATTTGTAGATGAGCCGCACTCGAATCGGCAAGCGATCAAGCACCCTTTTGTTTTCTACCTGTATATGCCCGGCTTTTAGGAATTCATAATTCAAATCTTCATAAAACTGAAAAGAAAAATATTGACTTATGCATTGAATGCTTGTGAATTGATTTAGTTTATAGTGTAACATCGGATCGGATTTTCGATGAAACTTCGCCAGCGTTTCTCGGAATTTCCAGTCACGCGGACTGATCTGTCGATCTTATCAACTAAACAAATATTCACGAAAAACTGAGGTTTATGTGTTCGAGTAAAAAGCTGCCTAAATGAAAACTGGTTCTCGCAGTTATATTGTCAAGTAAAACTTGATCACAGTGATCAAGGGTCTCCATGAGAAGTTTGATCAAGTGTAGCTTTCTGGGTGGTCTAGATTACGATCAAACTTCGGGACTCTGTCGCTATTCTTTGTCGGTCGCGGGAACGACAAATTAGAGCGGAAAATTTGCCTGATCACAGTTTATATTCGATACGGTATATTTCTCTCGCTTACATGCATGCTGTATTGAAAAACCTAAATTCACCATCGACAATTTTCTCGCTTTAAGCAATGTAAATAGGCGTCATTTAGCTTCATTTACGTCTAGCCGTAAAATTGGATGTTTATACTAGCTTCACACTAAAGTCAAAACTTGCAATTGGGCCGTGATAAAACACATTAGTTTGAACAGTATGAACTGAACATTGTATCGAAGCTTTCATAACAAAGAATAAATGTAATATGTGCTGTGTCTCGCATCTCCAAGTCGAATGTGTTACACACGAATCACATGATACGGCGTGACTGCAAACCCGATGGTTGAACCTTGTTGTGCTGCGGCTACTGCAGATCTTTGAACAGTAAACAGGAAAGAATGACAAAAGAACGCAAATGGTTTGAGAATAAGCGGACAGGATGCCGAAAAGAGTAGCAAGCAGAGGGATTTCAATGCTTTTCAAAGTGTTGTGGTCAAGACAAGATTGTTGAAAACTATATCAGTGTTTACATAGTTTCGTATTTTAAAACCGTATTTCTCATTTTAACTAATGCATGATCAACTTGTCTGTTTTGCTAAACAATGTCTCACAAAAGAAATTTTGGGAATGAATAACAAGGGCTAACGCGTTAAAGAAAACGCGTGGACCTAACGCGTTATGGCAAAACGCGCGCACGCATTTCCTTCGCGTTAAGATTGCGCGTCAAACGCGAAGGCGATGTTAGCTTATCTCTGAGCGGTACTGTAGTTATGAAATTAAAGTCACCATCGGGTCCTGGTGTTCAAATGACAGATAAGGCTATCCACGGATAAATCACTATCCAGTGGATAGCATAGTTGGTTTTGTTCACACTTATCCAATATCCACTAACATCCCATTCAGGGGGAGTAGCAATATGCTGTTTGCTTATTGCTGTTTGCTTTGTGCTGTTAAGCACTGGCACAGAGTTAAGCACTGGTACAGGGAAGCCATTGTCGGAGACATGGTGGCCTAATGGTTGTGAATTGGACTCTGGATTGAGCGGTCTGGGTTCGAACACTGCCAGGTCATCGTGTTCTGTTCTTGGGCAAGACACTTAACTCTCACAGTGTCTCTCTTTACCCAGAGTAACTAAGTGGGTACTGGCGAGCGAGTTGTCGCCGCGAGGGCAACCTGACAAAAATGCTTGGGGTTACCTGCTATGGACTAGCATCCTATCCAGGGGAGACTAGCGATACTCCTAGTTGCTTCACGCTATGGAAACCAGCGTTAATTATTTTAAGTGCCAGCCTGATCAGCTCACTTGGCTTGTAAACATTAGGCTCTTACGAGCCTTAGGATTAAAACAGACTTTAACCTTGTCATGCACTCTCCATACACAGTGTCGAGCGATTGTACAACCAGTTAGTGGAGTCAGGTCAGCCAGCATTGGAGCCTCTGATTATCACAAACAGTGGAGGTGAGTCCAGTCTGTGCGCTATCTGTTCTTTTAATGTTTTTTCCTATTGCGATTATAGCACCCCTCTCAATTAAGCACCCTCCTGTGAATAAGTCCCCTCCCCCCTTTACCCGCCCGGGTGCTAATTCAAGGAAATATGGTTTAAAATAATATTTTGTACCTGATCATACACATCATCTCATGATGAGGTTTTGAGCGTTGCAGAAAAAAAAAATAAAACCTACCACTTTTATTAATATCCATACTAACAATGAATAACATTAGACACTACAATGTATTTTGACCTTGTTGTTGTTTTACCCATTTACTTCAGTTTGGACAATCGATGATCCTTTCCTTAAAGACCCAAAACTTGTGTATGCACTCTTTTATGTACATGGGTAAGTAAATCTATAAATTTGGAGTTAAAATTAAAATTGGTGACTTGTATCTAGAGGAATGGTGGTCTTAGGCAATATATGTTACTCTCACCATACCTCTTTCCACCAAGGGGTATAATAGAGAGCTTAAGCCACAGACGTTTTTGAGCCACGGACGGCAACCGGAAGGCAAATGTTCTTGGTTTTGGCGTGCTTTCATCCCCGTCAAAGAGTTGGGATGCCCTCGTTTTAGCATTTACAACTTGACGTTACAGATGAAAAGTCGATAATGCACGCCAAAACAGAGAACTTCCGGTTGCTGTCCATGGCTCAAAAACGTCCGTTCTTAAGCTCTCTATTGGTAAATTGCTGACATAACTTGGCTACTGTTAATGCTGGAGGTAACCTGTGATGGACAAGCATTTCATCCAGGGAGAGTAGCAATACTCTATAGTGGCTTCATGCTACAGAGTGTACACAAACAAGAGTTAGTATTGGCACTGATAAGCCATCAGGGCAGAGGCTCATTTTTCTTAGAATTGGACAAGACTTCCTTTAACCCTTTCATTCCCAAGAGTGCTAAGTTCGAAACTGAGGAGAAATCTTGAATTTCATTTTGCAAAATTGTCAATAACAAACGGTACGTACCACATGAAAGTATTGCTCAATAGCAGCCTTTTACGCCTATTTCAATTAACGTTGTCTGATAAAAATCGGATAAAAGTGTAAAGTCTACAAGACAAGACTAAATGGTAGTCTGGGTATTCATTAGAATTTGCATATCACTGGAAAAAGAAATCTACACGTTTTATTTTGCACGTGATGTATTTGGTTTGCCCCCAATTATATAATTTGTTTTTCCATGTTTTTTCACTAGCTGTTCTGCTAAAATTTAGTTAAGCTAAAAGTAGCTACTTGTACAGGTTTAAAACAAAAAGGAAACGTTAAAAATAATGTTTTTCATGTTACAGTAGTTCTCATTAGCATTCGGTGCGTACAGCAGCTTTCTACTTTTACCCATGCTACCTTTCGGTCTTGTCTTGCGGGCTTTTAAAAACATTTATATCCGACAACGTCAATTGAAATAGGTGTATGTGAATGGTCACTCACTAGGGTTTCATCCACAGACTTAAAAGTTAGAGCCACATTTATTGACTAAAGGTTTGACTCTGGGAGATGAAAGGGTTAACCTTAACACTGGTAACATTAAGTGCAAACAAATTATTCCTTGTGCATACGTACTGTTAATTAATATAATTTATTACATGTATATACAAGTTTCAAGTGTTTGCTGGTGTACATTTGGAATCAGTGTTTTTTGCGTTGATCCCTCTCTTAATATCATTTCTCTCATAGATCCAGACTAAGCGAGATGGTGGAATCCATTCCTAAGTGCAGAAGAAACAGGTATATTGCAGCTGTGATGTTTTCATAAGATTGTCGTCATGACATTTTTATTGTTGTTAGGGTGCAATGATTTTCCAGCTTGCCTGAAGGGCACACTGGAACTGGGCTGTACATGTACTATAGCCCGAAACTCTAGCCCTATAAATTGAATTGTCAAAGAAGGCTATTAAAAACAAAACTAGAAAAGTTCTGTAAAATACATGTAAGTACAGATAATTTTGATGTTATATAGTGAAGGTCCCGTCTTTTAATTTGTTTTCATGTGTTTTGTTTTGTAGAAGGTGCCCTTTGCACTCCTTGGAAACGCACAAGTCAAGGCCATCTGGGTAAATCTAAGTTTATGTTGTTCTGTGATTGTGATTGAAATTAATTTAACTTTAATTCATAATTACTACTGACATTATTTACAGTGAAACGCACCCTACCCTTGCCACTCGACAAAGTTTTTGATTAATGTTAGACAACTTTTGACATCTTTTTGACAACTTTCTGATGGCTTAGAACTATTTAAACTAGCAAATCAAATTGCAAGAATTGTGGGAGGCGGAGATGTCAATGATCAGAAACGCGAACATGGAGCCTGACAACTCCACCTCTCATAGTTCTGCATTTTGATTGGCCAGTTGAAACAAAAGTTATCAAAAAGATGTCAAAAAGTTGTCAAAATTTAATCAAAAACTTTCTCCAGTGGCGACGGTAGGGTGCGTTTCACTGTAATATGCCCTATATTTCATGTGACATCAAGAAGTATAAGTTTGATTGTCTACACCGAGCCGAACTGCTAGACTGCAAGCAGTTCCTCTTTGGTTAGCTGGAGAGTAAAAAGTAATGTGAGTGGTTTTCTCAACACACTGCATTGTTCATTCACATTTAACATACTAAAAAGAGTCTTTCTTTCATGTTTAGAAGCTGGATAGATGTGTGGGATTTATTGTCCCAAGAATGTCGAGATGAGGTATAGTACTTTACAGATCGTAATAGTGAAACTTATTGAATGTGTTCTGTGGATCTTTTAATGTTTCTTTATTTTCTCATGTCCCTGACATACCACTATTTGTACTAATTTTGATAATAATAATAATAATTTTTTTTTTACAAATCAGGTGGTGTTGATTGACTCAGACGCTCTTCTGGACACGTTAGAGAATTATCTTAGAAAGCATAGGTAAGCAGTGTAATTATTATTGTGTATTTGAATTAAAAATGTATCTCTTTGTTAATAATTTTCCTTACTGATGGTCAAAGATTTCTGGATAATGTTAGTTTTCTGGGAATTTTGTGATCCATCGTGAAAATATCTATATATACATTGTTACTGTACTTCCCTCTAGAGCAGCATACTTTAATGTTTTGTTCCTTTCCTGTCTGGCTTTCAAGCAGTAGACACATGTACGCAAATGCAGACCATGAAATTTTTTGTGATATTTGTTGTACGACTTATATTGACGTTAAATTTTTGTTGGTTGTTGCTACAGATTTTGCACTGAATGTAAATCAAAGGTTCTCAGAGCTCTACAGTATTTTGGCTGGAGATTTAGATGGGCCGAGTGAAAAGGGTGAGTAATATATACATACTCAGTGTGTCTGATATTTTTCTCTTAATTATGAGCAATTATTAATTTAGTCTCAGATTTTTGCATTGCACGATTGCAAGGTCTATATACAGTCAAACCTCCGTTTATCGGACACCTCCCATAGGCGGACACCTAGTCGTGTACCCAGCTTCATACAAACACTGCATTTTTAACCTCCCATAAGTGGACACCTCTTTATAACCGGGCTGTCACTTTTTTGGCCCCAAGGGTTTCCGCTTACGAGAGGTTCGACTGTAAGGAAAAACACACCTCTAACCTCATTCCCAGTATTCGGTATTCCATCAAGAAGATGGTGTGTTTTGTATAAGTGGAAGGGCTCCGGGCGAAAACTTGGTTATCGATTCCCTTTCTTTCTTTTGTTCCAAAAACCCAAGGGGACATTTTTGGTCAGAGCCCTTCAGTTTTCCTCTCATCATGATCCGCTTGATAGTGCATTGTTAAATAATTATTGTAAGTTATAATGTCTTTTATTTTCCAGTTATTGTGCAGCTTTGTATGATTGGTCTCAAGAGCTGTCCTCAAGAACGGCACATCCATGTACTCTGCGATACAGACTACATTGCGCATTTAATTGGACGGGCGGAGCCAGAGTTAGCAGGAGGGTGCGTATTATTGCAATAATCATAGAATCAATATATTGGCAACCACAGAAATTGCTAAATTTACTGTGTCGCAGGTGGGATACGCGGTGGCCTAATGCAGTGCTCGACACTAATGCTAATACACTAGCCCAGGACTAGTAAACTTCATGCTGGGCTAGTAAAAATACGCTCCTACTAGCCCCTAGACTAGTTAGTTCCGTGGAAAAATAAATTTACTACAACTCTATAACTTGGGAAGTTTTTTTTCTAGAAAGCTTCATCAGGAGCTAGTTTCCATAGCTTGAGTAATTTAAACCAGAGGAGTTGCAATCCATATCATATCGTTTGCATACGATCGACTCGCAAAACCGACGCCATCTTGGAAAAGGCCTTCCGTCCTCGCTTTCATGTCACTCAAAAGGGACCTGGGAGAGAGCCACCATAGGTCCGCCATCTTGGATTTTTTTTCGCGCGACCAGTCACTGCAAGAATGCAGAAGATTTCAAGCTTTTTTAACGCCTTACCTTCGAGAAAACGTCCTTCTACGGCCGATGATCCTATGTGGACTTTTTTAATGGCTTTTTTTTTGACTAGTGGCTTGTCCTTGTGGGCTAGTGATTTATTTTACTTACTAGCCCATTGCCTAGTATCCCAAAAAGTTAGTGTCGAGCACTGCTAATGGTTAGTGCGTTGGACTTGTGATCGAGCAGTCGGGGTTCAAGGTGTTGGTCGGTCTGGGGTCACTGTGTTGTGTTCTTGGGCAAGACTCTCTACTCCCACAGTGCCTCTCTCCACCCAGGAGTATAAATGGGTACTGGCGACAAAATGCTGGGGAGTAACCTGCAATGGACTAGCATCGGGCGTAGCAAAATACTCCTAGTCGGATTCTGCTACAGAAACCCGGGATAAGCTCTGGCAGTAGTTGGCCCAAGTACGGCTTTACCATTTACATGCATCTATCATCTGTTTGAGTGGTTTAGTGACTAGCTGCTTTAAAATGTTTTTGTATCACTGATTCACTTGTCAAACTAGCCTGCACGCAGACACATGTGTCCTTAGGCTCTATTTCCAGCCAATTGGGAATCCGGTTGTTTAGTACCGGACCTCCTCCCAACGCAGGCTCACAAAAACAACTGTTGATCAAGCCTGCTGTTTCCTATGTAGGAAGGAAATTAGAGACATCTGCACACATGTTATTGTCACAGTACCCTTGATAAAGACAGTAGTTAGGGCTTTGTTTGTATCTAATGGTACTTAAAATAACATGTCTTGAGTGTTTGCATAGCCTGATGCAAACACTTGTGAAAGTTTGGAAGAATTGGAGAGTACTTATGTAAATGTTGTGGTTCAAATATTTTTTGGTTTAAAATTTTTCAAACCAGTTTGATTTTTATTTTCCTTTACAAGTCTAATATTCATTACCATAATCTGAAACAAAGGAAAATAAAAATCAGACTGGTTTGAAAAATTTTAAACCAAAAATAAATTTAAACCACAACATTTACATAGCCTGATGCAAACACTTGTGAAAGTTTGGAAGAATTGGAAAGTACTTAATATACAACTTGCATGTAAACCCTAGACTTTACATAAGTACTTTGGAATTCTTTCAAACTTTCTCGAGTGTTTGCATCAGGCTATGCAAACAAGAAGCAGCCGTTTTCTATTTTTATTTCTTTTTCAAATTAAGCCAACAAAAATAATACAATGATATGTACCGTAAGTTACCGTGTTTGCATAGCCTCATGAAAAACGACTGCAATAGCTTCTGATATGTTTGCTTTTTCTGGATGTGCTTTGCAGCTTCTCGACTCGCTTCAGCATGAAGATCACTGTCACTTGCAGTGTTTATCTGCAGTTCACAGATATGAGTTATTTTCCTGTATTAGTATAATGATTTGTCATAAACAAAGTATTTATCTTTCTTTTGTAGAAGGAGAGAAAGGCATGCCAAGACACTGGACATTGCTCAGGAAGAAGTAAGGAAACCTGCTATATAAATCTTAATCAAAACTATAACAAAATTCTCGAATCTGATTGGTTATCAGCAGGCGCGATTTGAGCACTAATAGGACAGTGTACGCGTCATGCTTGTAATTGGACGATGTAATAGGACAGTTTACACGTCATGCTTGTAATTGGACAGTGTAATTGGACAGTATGCGTCATTTGCGCGCGCTGTCCTTTGCTCGTGCATGCATCTCGGTCAAAAACAAACTTGATTATTATGTTTTTATTCACGTTTAACGTCTTTTCCTCAAATTTTGTTATAGTTATGATTAATTGGTAACAGGACTTCGTGTCGTCCAATTCTGTCTGTAATCATACTCGTGATTAACAAATCGGACTCCCGCGAAGCGCGGTCGTCCGATTTTGTTAATCACTCGTATGATTACAGACCGAATTGGACTCCACTCAGTCCTATTACCATTATTAATTGATATAAAAATGACAGGGGTGATGGTCGGAAATGTGGAAAGGGTCAACCCCTAAAAAGTACCAGAATCTTTTTTTGTGGGTGTGGCTTGAATTTTGACCCTACATAGAGTGGTAAAGTGTGACATCACAAATTTTCAAATTTGCGAAATTATGAAATTTGATCAGCTATTCAGAGGAAGCATGCCAAAAAACGTCTACTTGCCAAAAATTAGCTCCGCAAATTGCAATGGAGAGCTAATTTTTTGGCAAGTGGACGTTTTTTGGCATGCTTCCTCTGAATAGCTGAATCAAATTTCATAATTGCGCAAATTTAATTTTTGTGACGTCATGACTTTAGTACTCTATTGTACCAATATTCTCAACAAAGGCAGTTCCTGTTACTGGCTCTAATGGTGGTTATCTTAGATTTAAACACCCTAAGTGGTAATAATAATCCACTAATTTTAATCCCTAAATATTACTAAATGTACAACGATCACACCCGTCATGGGCATCCCCCCGAGAGAGAGAAACCCTGAAAGATATTTTTCCAACCATTAGAATCCTCATTCATCTGTGTAGAACCACTTAGTCAGGTAACATTTATTTGCTTGAAGTACTGAGGGGGGTGAGCACTGGGGTGAAATAAGAGCCTTACTGCACTTGTTTGGATTAGATTGTGTATAAAGCCCGAGCCAAACAAGAGCCGCGGAGAGTTGAGGGACAAGTTTTCTTCAATTCTCATCGACTATCATCAAGCGTGTGCCAACAAAGAAAACTTGGCTAATGACTCCCAGGAAAAAATTTGAGCAGGTTCAAATTTGATGAGAGTGCCAGAGAGTCAAGGATAGTCGCCAAGAGTACATGAGAGTTTCATGCCAAACGAGAGCGAGAGTTTGAACTCTTGTCAGCTCTCTTTGTCGTTTGGCCCAGGCTTTAATAACATTTTGTTTTTGTTTAATGTATAATTATTTAGGTGTTGACGTGTCTCGGTATTCACTTGTGGGAAAGACTTCACCGACTGTGGCAGAAACTGAGAGCTGAGGAACAGACATGGCAGATGCTCTTCTATCTGGGGGTGGATGCTTTAAGGAAAAAGTTTCGAGGTAAGAAAATAGGCGACTGCAACTTTGGTGATCCCTGACATGGAAAAAGGACCTTATTACTGAGCGAAAGCCCATTCAGACTGGTCCGTATGGAATCCTCTGTAAATCCCCGTAAAACACCCAAAAACGTTTTCATCAAGGCAATTCTCCCCTCCACCACCCAACTGACTGGAAGGGGCGGATTATGAGAGTGTTTGCTTGCAGCAGTGGATTTCAGTAGCTTATAATGTCACTTTCTTTAGAAGCTTTTCTCTGCAACTGTGTCAGGTTTCACAGCTACGGAGATCAACTTTTGTTCTCTTGTGTTATGTCTGTTGTTTATATGATTTTTCATTTACTGTAAAATTCTGATAAGCCACCCCCCCCCCCCCGAAAATAATAAGCCCCCAAATATCAGACGCAAAATAAGCCCCCCCCCCCCCCCCGCGAATATAAGCCCATGGGCGTAGTTATAATTAAATATATTATATATTTTCCGAATATAACCCCTATTGTAGAGCTTGTTTTGTATTAATTGTTAAAGTATGTTGTTACAGTATGCTCAAAGACTTGTGATGTCCATTTAAACGAGTGCAGAACTTGTTTTGAGTTCCATATCGTTATATTTAGGGAGATTTACCATGCTATTCATGCAGTATGTCTAAAGACGCAAAATCCCTTCCAAACATTTTTAAACGCAAATTTCCTTTCGATAATAAGCCCTCCAGAAAATAAGCTAAACCAAAAATGCCTTTTGGACAACTATAAGCCCAGGTCTTACAGTGGAACCCCGCCTTACAGTACGACCACCTCATTAATACGACCACTTTCTTTTGTCCCAAACTAAAGTTCTGTCAAGTCATTTTCCTATTTAAGAACCCTCGGATTAAGGGAGTTCCACTCTATTATCGGAATTTTACGGTATACATTCTCGTTAACAATCGCATGGTTTCAAAGGGGCTACGTCACGGATGGCGCATTCTTGAAAAAATTGGCCAGTTTTTTCAAGTTCGTCATTCACAATCCGTCTTAATCTTCTCCATCCTCAACCATCCTTGTTCCTGTTTGGTTTATTATCACCTCTTTGGTGTTTTTCTACCTTAGTAAGCTATTATTTGCACTTCCGCAAAAATAACTTAAAATATCGTGACATAGCTCCTTTCAACTCCACAGGTGGCAGTTGAAGAAAAGCAAGGCATTTCCCGGCTCGAGCAAGTCGTCGAAAGAGATATCAGAGGCGGAGCGAGCCAAGGAGCTGCGGAAAGAGCAGAAACGATTGAAAAAGAAAGCGAAAGCGCAAAGAGAAATGTAAATGCGATTCACAATTAACAATATCGACGAACATTGAACTTAAAGTGGAGGAATCCACGGAATCCACAAAAGACGAAAGAAGAAGAAGAGGAGGAGGAGGAAGTAGTTTGTGTAAATAGTAGCAGCGTGGAGGAGACAGAGGAAATGAATGGACACGGAGACAGCTGTGAGGAGGATGAAGATGATGGCGACAGCGGCGGGTCACCGTGCAGCTGTGAGGACTTGAGCAACTGTGAGAGGAGGAATGTGGAAAAGATTGGGTTACAGAAAATGGCGACTGTGGGTAGGTGTTTGTTATAGCCACGAGGCTAGCCTGCGTGGCAGGCGTAGAAAGGGGAGGGATCAGGGGCGGATCAAGGATTTTTTGATAGGGGAGGTCCCAGGGTTTTCCCGAAAATGTGAAGTAGATTGAAGGAGAATGTTTTGGAAGTAGACGCCAGTAGTAAAGGCGTAGAGAGGTGTTTGGGGGCCTTGAAAAGTGCATTTTGGTGGATCCTGGAGATGGTGTAGTGCTATGGAAAAAGAGAGAAAGCAAAAAAAAAAACCCGGACCCTCCCCCTGGATCCGTCACTGGGGATGAGGGGAGTTCGAGGGCGAAGTCACTGACGCGGCTCGCCGCTCATAGATCACAGATAGATATTTGATTTTCGCGCTCGCTCATCACGGTCTACAGAGAAGAATAGCCTGCTCGCAGTCTAAACTTACACTTAGTTGATTATCAACTTGAAGTTGATAAAAGTCAATAAAAGACCGCCGTAGCGAATTTGAAGTTGATAATCAAGTTCAAGTTGATAGTCAACTTTAGAAGTGTTTCGCTTCCCCGCCGACGCAGCACAACAGTTGTTTTTTTAAATTTATTAGCGCCATACTCCACTAGTTACCCATGGGGCTTTAGAATGTTTTAAGTAATCGCTTTGTTCTAGAGACTGACACATTGCTTTTTTTACCTCCACTCGGCAGAGTGCAACAACGTGCAAAGACGCAAAACAATCAAACATAAACAGGCCCTAGGCTGATATTTGTTCAAAAGAGTTTCTCGTTTTGCGTCTTGAAAAAAAATCGACGTAAATTTGGACAATCAAAATTCTCCGAACACAAGAAAGCGCTACAGTTGTACTTCATATATTGATAAGTCCAATAACATCTATGATCTTGTTTCCCTCTAGGTACGTTGCAGAGTACAATAAATGGTCCAGGGTGGTATACAAGAGTGGGGACACTTGTAATCATGTCAAAGATCCCTCTAGAATGGGGGCTGACGACGAGGACACGTGTCCGGACTGTTCGTCTGGGAGCCCCAGCAGTGGAGGTTCCTCGCAAAGCGCTAATGGAAAGGGCAGAAAGAAGAAGGGCAAAAATAAAGACAAAAAGGTAACAAGCTAGCCGCCTTTGGGGAGACGTTAAGGTTCTTTTGGTTTGTAACGCATTCCTTTCCTCTTTTATCTCGTCACGCATTTTTTTTTTGTGGTTCATCGCGTAATCTTACTTCTTTTGCCTATCTTTTGACTCGTCACGCAATCTTTTCCATTTTGGTTCATCGCGTAATCTTTCTTCTTGGCTCAAGCTCGTCGCACAAACTTTCCTTGTTTCTCTTTCCTCTTGTGGCTCGTCATGTAATCTTTCCTCTTTTGGCTTGTCACGAAATATTTCCTATTTTGGCTCAACATGTAATAACAGCTGTTTCGAGAAAGGTTGTCGGGAAAAAGCGCACGCGACAATCCCGAAAGGTATTGTGGATAGTTTTAACTTCACGATTCCTTGACTTCAGCATTTCAGGTAAATATGAGAAAATGGCACGAGACGCCATGGAACGGCGTATTTTTGCGAGTGCTAAAAGTAAGCAACAAAAGTAGGTTCGACAGCTACATTGTCAGGAACGTACCTTGCTGGTCATATCCCAGATTACCTTTCGGAATTGTCGCGTTGCGCTTTTTTCCGACAACGTTTCTCGAAACAGCTGTATATATCTTTCCTCTTGGCTCATCGTACAAACTTTCCTTGTTTCGCTAATCACGCAATATTTCTTCTTTTGGCTCGTCACGTAATCTTTCCTCTTTTGGCTGATCACGTAATCTATATCTCTCCATCACACAAACTTGCCTTGTTTCGCTAATCACGCAATATTTCTTCTTTTGGCTGATCACGTAATCTTTCTCTTGGCTCATAGCACAAACTTTTCTTGTTTCGCTAATGGTAATGGTAATGACATTTATATAATCATGCCATCTTTCTTCTGGGTTTGACTCGTCGTGTAATCTTTTCCCTTTAGTCTCATCACTCAAATTTTCCCTGTTTCGCTAAGTTACGCAATCTTTCTTTTTTTGTGGCTCGTCGCACAATTTTTCATTTTCGCTCATCACGCAACATTTTCTCTTTGGCTCTTCGTACAATATTTCATATGTCGAGGAAAGATTGCGTGACAAGCTAAAAGAAACAAGCAGCTAACGATTATTTTGTCTTTAAAATTGCTTTGTCTCTCACAGAGTGACTAATGATTTCCCTGTTCCTTTAGCAAAATTCACCTAGGCATGAAAAACAAGAAAAACCTGCAGAACGTATCGATGATGAAGAAAAACGTCTGTTGAATCTAATGGGTTGGAAGGACGGCGGAACAGAATCAACGGTAAGTAACTTTTACATTTTCTTTCTCTCGTGAAGTTCACTCTACTCAGAACTTGAAATCCCAGGGATTACCCCAGGGATCTGGACTGCGAGCAGTCCCTCGTTCTTTCCGATAGCGAGCGCGAAGCTGCGAGCGCTCGATTTCCGCTTCGCTATCGCGAAAGAAAGGGACTGCTCGCAGTCTACCAGGGATCTACCTAAAGGGAACTTTACACGAAGGTACAGGTGGTAAAAAAACCCTAAACCGACTGTACCGCAGGCTCGTCGCGCAATCAAGAAAGAATGCAAAAACGATTATTCCTGATTGCGTGACTCTCCTGACTCTGCGCTCCGCTTGCAGCCAGAATCCCCATCATTCAGGCTAGTCTCCTTCTCATCTGTTATTTGGGTCGTCACGCCAACGTGAGGAGAGGCGTTGCGTAACGGACCCAAATAACGGCTGCGAAGGAGAGACCTACACTAGGGCACTAAGGGAAGGCATCGAAGGAGCTGTCATGTTTTAACTTTCTTTCCATCTCATTTCTCAGGAGTGTATTTCGTCCGAGGAAGATCTGTGCATATCAGAGCAGGAAATTCTTCGGTTCAAGGCGAACCACTCGTCGGTGTCACAGCAGCGACGGAAGCTCCGGGAGAAACTCCGCCAACAGTTTGACAATATGACGCTAAAAGACGGCCTGAATGTCGGTGTCGTTCACTAGCTTTTAAAGCACTCACCACAGGGGAGGGGAGGGTCGCTGGATTACCTACATTGTTGTGTGTGCGAGTGGCTTATTCAATTAATTTTTTTACTGCACGTCCCCACCCGACCCCCCTTAGTAAATATGAGGTCACAACGGTTTCACTAGCCCCCTTATACAGACGCTGTTTGGATTCGTCACGCAATCTTTGAGGAGGAAAGATTGCGTGACGAACCCAAAAGCATCTGCGTCACGAGGGCTACGGTTTCACTGCTTCGTTTAAAGCAAACAAAGAGCCTGAGAGGTTGTTTGGTATTTTGCTGAGTAAGGCTTGTATTTTCGCGTGCGATTGTTGATCATTTAGTTCGGTGAAGTATTATACGTCTTGTATGTTATACCGCGAATCACAACGTATTTTTTAATAATGTGGAATGAAAATAAACCTCGAATCATCATTCATTATATGGCGGCAAAGTTTGTGAATGTTCACGCAGGATTTTAATTGAAAATTAAGAAAGTTTTAAAGGGAACGTTGGATTACCTAAAGCTTTGTTCGCTGCTGTGTTAGGGAGTCACGCAACGCTTCTCCCATCGTTTTATTTTATAAGCATTGCGTGACGACCCAGGAGTCATTCTACAAAAACCCCTGGGCTATAATTTGTTCCTAAAAAAGGGAACGAAATAATTTTGAGTAAAAAGGTTGCTCGGGATTCAAATTCTTTAAAACTAACTTTTCAAACACTGTCATTTTGTTTGCTTTGATCTGCTGGTCGTTCAAAGCGTTTGTTTTGTTTTGTTGTACTTCAAATGACTATTAACTGCTCAAACACGCCTTGTGAAACTCAAAGCGTCGATGTTCGTGAACGAAGGGGAAATGAGCAGTGTTGTGCGTCTTCTTCTGGGATGTTTGATTAAATATTACATGACGTGCACTGTGCCTGTTACTGAAATAAACTGAATTCCAAATCACAGTCAGAGGGTATTTGAATAATCACAACACTACTGTATCTTTCGTTTTCTTTTCTATTTACCGGGTACTTCTCATCTCCCTCTCGTCCCCCTCTTCCGGGCTCTACCCCCCCACCCCCCCCCTCTCTTCCAGTCCCCTCCACCGAGAGGAGGAACGCGATCGTGAGAACAACGAAGACCGGACTCGAGACATGCGGCAACCTCGTTACTCAGGGTCTCTCATCTCCCCACCCCAGAGGGGTTTCGGGCCTGTTTGTTACTACCCTAGTAAGACCTGGCACGCTATTACCCCAATGATTCGATCTTTCTTGAACGCCGATCGGGGTGGAAAACTCAGACTCGCAGACTAATCCTAAAACCTGACTCTTGGGTTTAGGCGTAAGTCTTCGTTTTTCCCCTGACCGATTAAAGCCGAGAATTGTATCGAGAAAAAGTAATTTCCTCACCTCCGGCGCAAGGGCGGCAGGTTTTCTCAGTAAACTTTCGCGCAATATTGAGAAGAGGAAAGGTGGCGCGCCGGTGTTTACTTTTGCCAAAAGAAAGTTTTACTTAGTGCCTTTGCATCAGGCCTCTGTAAACAAGAAGCGCGTCCGTTTTCAATTTCGTTATAACTATGAAGACAACATTTCGGCCACGTCATAGCTTCACTCAAAACGACTACACAATTAATCTCAGCGAGTGATGAAAATTTTATAAGTCGTATGTGGAATACTGCCTCTTTCCCAGGTAGCCGTTGTATTTCGTCGGTTAAAGGGCGGGAAAAACAGGTGACTCGCACGCGCACAAACAAGGAGCGACGACTGGGCGACGAGGCAGGGTACGCGCGCGGTAATCTGCGACTTTTGGTAGGATTAGCGTGGCAGCCTAATTGGTCATAACGAACACAGTTGTGGGAAATATTTTCTGCCGTCAGAAAAAGCACTGAAGTTCATCCGATACAAATCCATCCAGGTGAGTGTAAATGAATCCATCACGATAACTGTACCTGGTAAGCAAATGCATTTATGCATGCGCATGCTCTTTAAAGTTTTGGCCATTCAGGATAAACACTTTCAAAAACCAGCCCATTTTGAAATGGACCCCAAATGAAAAAGTACTAGCACTCGAATGTAATTAGATAGAACACACTGCCACACTTTTCAAGAATACGTTAAAAATTGCCCAAGGCTGAGATTTAGTTAAGAATTTTTTTTGCATGTTGATAGAAAATGAGCACGTAGCTCAAATGAGACGAACGAAAATAAAAACTTCAGCATAAAAGTCCAGTATGTTCTCGGCGAAGGACAATATGACTGACAGCTCGTATTGATCTACCCTATAAGACAGTATCATTACACGATACCCTTATTGATTACTCGATATCCCCTAGGCGGGCATTATGTCGGCCACGTCATCATTACCCATTTATTCCGTTCGGGCATCTTGATTCTACGTCATCATTATTACCCATTTATTCCGTGCGCGACCTTGCTTTAGGCAATATCGACAATTCTTCAGTGGAGAACCCGGTTAATACGCGACACCAGATGAGGTGACATGAAAAAGTGTCCCTCTCAACCCAGTGTGCTTTGCGCGCCGATATTCTTACGGCGGCCAATTTTTTTTTCCCCCCACCCCTTTCCGGGGCCCGCGAAAATGGTGGCTTGAAGTTAAAAAACTACTTTTTTGCAGGATTGTGGCCTTGTTCTCGGCCACAAAAAGCAGTTAGACGACCCAAGTTCTTTTTATGCACAATTTTGAAAGTATGGCAAACATTAGCCCCACGAGAAGACCGAGGTCCATGGATGAAACCAAGAACTTCACGCGACCGCAAAAGACAACACTGGTTAAGTACTATTACGCGGGGACTTCAGGGGTGCCTCCTCATGGTTTTGGGCCAAAACCCTGCGGAGGGTAATTAATTAGAAACTGAAATGTAGCGTGACTGCATGACATGGCTATTAATTTTAAAGGAGCTACGTCACGGATGGCGCATCTTGAAAAATTGGCCAATTTTTTCAAGTTCACCATTCTCAATCCATCTTAATCTTCTCCATCCTCAACCATCCTTGTTCCTGTTTGGTTTATTATCACCTCTTTGGTGTTTTTTCTACCTTAGTAAACTATTTATTTAGGTTTTCTTCAATTTGAAGGTGATTTTGCACTTCGCAGAAATGACGTAAAATATATCGTGACATAGCTCCTTTAATACTCAACCAATCAGGATCGGACATCGAGATAAACTAAAGTCTGATACGGAAACCGGACTGATCGCTCGAGAGCTATCGGATTTGAGGCGTTTAGGACAGGAGCAAGGAGGCGTTGGTACAGCAAATTTGGGAACCGAAAACGTCACATTTCCCCAACTAGTTAAAGGTGAGCAAACTCGTCAAAGATTCATCGTTTGAAAATCCGTGTTTAATAATGGCACTGACTCATGTACTGTCATGGCGGTGGCGGGCACACCCCGGGTGTCACACTCAGTGTTCAAGTATAAACACGGATACAGTAGTATAAAACAATTCAACAAGCAACTTTTGCCGGTCATCGTATGTAAATTACGTTTGTTAATGTGGCTGGTAAGCCTGGGGAAAAACCCGCTATAAAAGTTACAGATTTGCAATCAGTTTTAGACCGAATACGTGCACATTCATTACTGACATGCATGCGTGTATACAATGAAATTTAATCGGTTTATATTTTACTGTAGTATGTCTAGTAAAAACACAACTCGAATTTTCCAATCAGACTGTGACCATGTGTGATATATAAACAAATCAGTAAATTCAACACTAGCGCCTCGAAGCTTGCTTTTAGAGGCTACAACTTCGTCAGTAAATCAATTCCATGTATTCTGGGATGGATTACTTAAAATAATATTGACGTTGACGAATCAGGCTTAGCTAGGCTTTAGCGCTGCGGCTTAATTCCGTCTAAACTGGTCGTCAAAGTCTTGCACTTTTTCGCATAATTTTATTTTCTGAGCGGCGTGTTGCCCTTTGCAAACTCTACACAACGATACTTTTTATTTTAACAGGTAGCGAGCGATGAAATTCCATGCCTTTAGCCCATTATTCAAAATATTGCCCTTAAACAAGCTTGAGTGAAATATTGATGACATGCGATGAACTTTACAAGAGTCACTCATTTATAAATGACACTTTTGGTTTCAGAGTCACGACATTTCAAAAAGAAGTGTTCAGTTTTTATACTGTAGAAGCAGAGACCGATACAACGTAGATTTTTAAGTTTTTTAAGTACTATATTTCGACTGGCCAAACCAGTCTTCTTCAGGTACAATGAGGAAATTTTACATTGATATACGTGTTATATAGTATCTACTAACAGTTTTTGCGTAATAACGGAAATACGTCAGAGAGATAACATAGATTGACAGTAAAACAATAGAAAGAAAGAAAGATATTAGATATTTAGTTTCCCTACATTATTTTATTCTATTGTTTTACTGTCAATCTATGTTATCTCTCTGACGTATTTCCGTTATTACGCAAAAACTGTTTATAGTAGCTACTATATAACACGTATATCAATGTAAAATTTCCTCATTGTACCTGAAGAAGACTGGTTTGGCCAGTCGAAATATAGCAGTTAAAAAACTTAAAAATCTACGTTGTATCGGTCTCTGCTTCTACAGTATATTTTCACTTGTTTTAGCCGATTAGATCACTTGTTGATCCAACGTACACCAGCAGGATTGTCGTCCACGGTTGCTTGCTTGAAAATTTTGTCTCAGGTTTTATGTAGCCTGCGAGCAAGCTCTCTGGGTTTTTTTTTTTTTTGGGGGGGGGGGGGGGTGGGGGGTGGGGAGGCGGGAAAACGGCGGGGGGTTTTGAGGGCGGCATTCAAAATTCTGAGACATAAGTGCAAGCTCTCTTTCCCCCGCTCTGATCTTTCTCTTTTCCCAAAAAAACGCCAAGAGAGCTTGCTCGCAGGCTAGTTTTTATGGACCCGCTAAAATGCGCTTGCAAATCAGATCCTTTGTACGTACAAAAGACTGAGAATCTCGTATCTCGGTTTCTCGGCGAGTCTGGATTACACTCTTTTTTTTTATAAGAACGTCTCATTTTCGAGCTGAGGCTGAACCAAGACCGAATGTTCTTATTTTCTGGGCGATTTCAGCCTGAAAACGTTCTTATAAATACCCCATGTTCTAAGGTTACATGGTATAGAATTTCACAAAAAAGATTCGAACGTGACCAAACTCATGTTGTTACTATAAAAAAATGTGCATTCAAGTATTTTGAGCTGATATGAACTGCTTATTCACTGAGATATTTGAAATGTTACATTTTGTTAATGTTTTGAAAGGATATTCATTATTGGAATATTGTATTTAGAGCTCGCGTTCGATGCAAGAAACAAGTGAATAAAAATGTTCTTAGCTAAGTCTCGACCTGGCTATGGCTTAGCATGTTCTTAAAATTTTGGTCAATCTCAGCCTCAACGTTCTTATAAAAAAGGTTCTTATAAACGAAAAAGAGTGTAGCCTGCTCGCAGGTCTTGATATGTATCCAGCCAATATTTGACCTCGCTTGCACCCTACCGCCTTGTGTTGTTCTTTGTTCACTGACTCGTCCGGCCAGTCGTCTCTCTTGTCTCCTATTAATATTTAACGAGAGAAGCGCGGCCGAGTGGAGCGCAATAGGATACAAGAGGGACGACTGGGGACGAGCCAGCTTTGTTCATACTTTGTCGACTGAAGAGAGGATAATCTATCCACCTAGCCTACGAGTAGTCCCTAATTTTTCTCAGATCGAGCGGGCGAGCGCGCGCGCGAAGCGCGTGGAAATCTCGCGCCCGCGAGAAGGCGAATTAGAGAAAATGACGTCAAAGGCTCAAAAATACCTCACGGGTTGAAATTATAATAATAATAAGTATAGAAAATCGCATTAAGAGCAACAAAAACTTTGGACCTGTTCTTCGTAAGATTTTCTATACTTATTGTTGTTATAATTTCAACTCGTGAGGTATTTTTGAGCCTTTGACGTCATTTTCTCTAATTCGCAACCAAACCTTAAAACAAGGTCAAGTAATGGCGGCCGTAAATTCTCCGAAATAAAAGTCCAAAAAACTGGACTTCTAATGTTTGTAATGGATTGAAATTTGGCAAGATGAGTAAGAAAGTCATCTTGTACATGAAAATGTAAAAAAATGTAGCCGCACTGTAACTGTGAGAATCAGATTGATCTAACTTCAATTGTGTGTCTACCAATCAGATACGAGATGAAACCGCAAGAAAAAAATTGTCGCGATCCTCTGCCAAAAAAATTCAGTGGTCCATTTCTTTCCTGTAGTTTATATTTTATTACTATTTTCGCAAAATGAAAGTATAAATTTCACTTCCTCCAATCAGACAGGCGAGCATAAATCCTGTGGTTTGGTGTGGTAGCTGTTTCAGGTTAAATTTCAGTCTTAGCATTTGTCTGGTTTTGTAAAGAAAAGCCGTTGCAGTCGTGAAAGCAGCTCCCAGAAAAAAAAAATCGGGAAATTAAGCCTCGCGAAAAAACGTGCCGCGAAAATTATACAAACAAAACAGAGACGACAGAAAGTAAGTGTTAATGTCAATACATAGGTTTTTAGTTGCCTATCTGCTTAGTTTCTTAGTTTATAGACGGCTTTCGCTCCCGTAAGGGGACACCCTCGGGAAGCAGAAAAAGTGTCCGCAGCTGGAGCTGGCCACTTACGGTTATGTGTAAATACAGCCGGAGTGTATGAGCTAGAGTTCAAACGCGGGGTTTTGTCAAGGCGTCCGTAACTGTCCGCTTACAGATGTGTCCGCTCAGAGAACTTCGACTGTATAGGTATCAGTTATACCCTCAAGGCATTAGCGCGACCATGCAGGTACGCAGATACGCGCGTCATGTATAAAGGCCGTGGCAAACGAGGAAACATTGTTGCGGAAGCATTGTTGCGGAAACATTGTTGCGGACGCCGCATGTTTCCCCGTTTGCCCGCGCACGCAACATTTGTTGCGAAAGCAAATTTTGCGTCCGAGACGCAAAAAATGTTTCTGAATTCTTTCAGAAACATTTGCGTCCGCAACAATGTTTCCGCAACAATGTTTCCTCGTTTGCCACGGCCTTAAGCGAGCGTCCGCATATAGAGGATATGCGTAAAGCGAGTCACCAATAGCTCAGTATGACACTGTTTTTTTGGAAATTGAAAATTGTACTGAACGCATTGAAATCCATTCAAACTATAAATATATGTGTTCTTGAAGGATATTTTACAGCATTTGGGGTTCATGGATGCATTTTCCCGTGGATTAAGACTCTGAAACTACTTCAGGCTGACTCAGAATTTAGACTTCCTGTGGTCTGACCTCTCGTAAGCGACCACCTCCCATAAGCGACCACCTAGGCTTGATATTTTGGTTGGTCGCTTACGAAAGGTTTGATTGTATTAAAAAATGTCGCATTGTTCATTTGTTTGTTTTATTTTTACAGGGTTTAGATCTACTAAGTCAGGGCATTATGGAAGGCGAAAATAAGAGGTAGGAAACCCTACTTGTTGAAGTTTTACTAGAATATCTCAGACGGCATGCATGAACGGTTATATTTCATTTTCGATCATTTTTTCGCTCCACTAAAACATTAAAGGGGCAGTATCACGGGGATTTTGACCTTTTATGGTCAAAAACTGTGCTTCAGTACCTTTTTTTTTTATTTACAAAATAATTCTAGAACACCAAGAAAAAGAAATCAACCAAATTCTTGAAAGAGGAACAAATTATGGTCTGTTCTAGTGCATTTTGGAAACGAAAATGCGATATTGAAAAAAAGTTAGCCTAACATTCTGAACATTTTTTCAAGTTGCCATCCATTGTTCCGACCCAGTCCATCTACGGGCCAGACACTTATTGACAGCTTTAGGTAAATTCATAACAAAATTTGACCATAATTTTTAGTTTTCTGTTAATACAAAAAAGTTTTTTTGTTTTTGAAATGACATCAAATCCCCGTGATACTGCCACTTAAATAGTAACAGTAGCGCGATCTATCGAACATGTACGTGTTTTAGTTCACTTTTAAGTCACAAAAAAGAGAATGTAACAAAACGTATTCGAAAGCCGATCTAACGTTAGAAGTTTTTTTCAGTTTTACTGCTAATAATTTATGGAGTTTGAACAACCGGTCCCAGGCCATTTCATCAAGTTCTCGGTAACCTGCGATCAGGCCCTCCTCCTTCCTTTTCCTCTCTCTCTCTCCGCGCTCTCGTTCTCCGCGAAAAGGAAGAAAAGGAAAAGAACGCCTGATCGCAGGTTAAGTTCTCGGAGACCCGGCAGCTAGCGGGGGCGAGGGAATAATAGAGAGATTAAGCACCACGTTCTACGGCAAACGGCCAAACGTCAGCTTGCAGTCGATTTTCTTTACTTTCCTCCAATTGTTAAATAAATCCATCAGAAAAATCGAAAATAATTCACATGTTCACGATAAACGCGAAACTACTCACTTTAACGTACAAACGGCAAACGCCAGACGGCAAAAATGGGATTTTTGCCGTTTGAGGGAAAAACAAACGTGACGCTTAATCTCTCTAATAAGTCGAAACGGCGGAGGGGAATCGGCAAAGAAAAGTAGGACAGAACTCTCCTACTTTGTCGACTTTTCCCCGACTTTCCCTCGCCCCCATTAACTACCCATTTCAGCTCTATAGAAATTGGAAACTGGAGATAATCGCATTCCTCCTATTAGCCGAGAAAATACGGTAAATTGTTTTATAACTGAAGACGATATAAAAAAGACCGTACAACAGGTGTATGTTGGTGAATTCTCATCAGGGAATCTATATACGGAAACCGGTAACGAAAACATCAGGGCTAAACAAAGGGTTTATATATGCTCTACACGTGCGTTATAATTTTGGTACATCTTCTTAACCGTCCAAAACAACAACGTGCGATGACCAAATTCTGGTTAAATCAGTAGAGAACGTGAACACACGACGGTGAATTTGCCATATGTTCTACTTTGCCTTAAATGTTGCTTCAGTCTACAGTCTACATAATCACCTACAAGACGGTTGCCGCGGACAGTTCAGTGACAGTTGTAAGACAGTTGTTCGGCGAACGAAAAGCCAGACCACGTGAATGGATAGCGAGCGAGAGTAATGTTTCTTTTTTCGTTTGTCGTTTTTACGTCGCAGAAAAATTGAATATGGTATTTTGCAAAGAGGAAAACTTCTATCCTAGTTAATCGATCTTCTTCATTTTCAGGGAGTTGAAAGACCTCACTGCGGACGAAAAGGAGGGCATAGAGTTTGGCCAAGGTGGTAAATTGTAAGTAAATAATTTTCACTATTTCGGCGCCTTGATTCGATTCATTAGCTCATGCTTTAGGTAAACGCGCGATTATTCAATGGCCGTTTTCACACTAGAGACGGGAAACTCGTCTGAGACGGGTAATCCGTCTCAGACGAGTTTCCCGTCCTAGCATGAAAACGGGACGGTTATAATTTTAGACGGGTAACTCGTCTGATTTTACCCGTCTACTTTTCCGTCGCTTTAGACGGATTTCTAAGACGAGTTTCCCGTCTGTGACGGATAACTCGTCTTAGAAATAAGGAAAGGTAACCGCGCCTCAGCTTCAAAGTGAAATTGACAAGTAGTTAGACTCGTCTCGAATTCACACTAGGACGAGAAACCTATCAGATGAGTTTTCCGTCAAGACGAGTTTCCCGTCTCTAGTGTGAAAACAGCCAATAAGAGAGTCTAACTGAAGCCCCGTTCAAACGTTGTACTATCGTTATATCGAATGTAATTTTATAGTAGCCCTTTTCACGGTTATTAACCAAAACTTGTTTTATTATATGACAAACTGGTCCACGATGAAAAGGAGCATTCTGATTGGATCCCTGGAGCGGTCCGAATTTTGCACTACGAATTAATTTCACCGAATATCTCCCGAAGGTGTCCGCTTAAGCGAGGTTCGACTGTAGTTCAATAAGACAAGTACTGTGAAAGCTATTCAGCCTCACTTAATTTTGTTTCATTTTAATTAACTGCCAAAACCACAGAGGTACGTAGTCTATCACAGATTGCCCAACAATTCGCTGGTCTTATTTATAAAATACAGTTGAACCTCTCTACATACAACGGCCACTTTGTGTCAAAATTAACTGGCTGTTTTGTGTATGTTTACAGTACCAAAAAGCGCAAAATTATTGTGGCGGTTGTGGTAGTCATTGTGTGGATTGCCATCATTGTCGCTGTTGTGGCTCGTCGTGGTACTAAAGACGAAAGAAGAAGATACAAAAGGAGAAGTGGAAGGGCCGACTGAATTTTTCATTCCACCACTAGCCACGGCAGGTAGGAGAACATACCTCCTCAAAACGAGGATATAACCGAACTTCCTTAACTAGACAAAATACAACGCGCTACCCCGACATTCCCCGCGGGAACTTACTTTACAAAACAAAGAACACCAACCAAACATAAAAACGTATACCTTTTATAACTACTTTCAATTCCATCAATTCCACACCATCTCTAACATCATAAAAAAAACAATTATAATTTTGCTCCTCTCTTCTGAACCGCTGTAAAAAAAAAAACTTTTCCAACACATGCCCTTGTGCCTTTAGAACGTTCCTCTACCTAGTTGATACTAGTTACAGCTAAACTCCCTTTCTTAACTTGACTAATACCATCTACAACTCCTTTCCGGTTCTTTCCGTTTGGGAAAGAATTGCCCAGCTACTGTCCTACATTTATGATGGGGGGACTTACTAATAACTATACTTTCTTCGATACTGGGAAACAAATCCAATTAATCAAATCTAACCTTTAACTGTAACAACGCAAAAAAAATCTAATTTACATGATTCAATGTAAACGTGCCATTTTACAATACATAGAGAGACTAACGACGCTTACAAGACAGATTAATGAAACACCGCCGGTACCATAGATAACCATATACCAAATCTAAAACTATACAGTCGCTGAACACTTTCTCTCCTCTCCTAATCACACTGCTACGACATGCAATTAATCCCCATTGAAAACAAATATTTTCTAACAGAGGAACTCAATACGTAAGGCCAGGGAAGCTTTTTAATTCACAAAAAGCTAGAAAACACTTGAAACCCCCATGGCCTTACACCGCCCCCGCACGAAAGAATATTAAGATATTAGTTTTCCCCTACATATTTTTATTCTATTGTTTTACTCGTCAATCTTTGTTATCTCTCTGGGACGTATTTCCGTTTATTACGCAAAAACTGTTAGTAGTACTATATAACACGTATATCAATGTAAATTTCCTCATTGACATGAAGAAGGATGGTTGGCAGTCGAAATATAGTACTTAAAAACTTAAAAAAATCTACGGTTGTAATCGGTCTCTGCTTCTAACCAGATATATTTTCACTTGTTTTAAGCCGATAGATCATTGTTGATCAACGTACAACATTGCAGGATTGTCTAGTCCCACGGTTGCTTGCTGAAAATTTTGTCTTTCCTCCAAACATTACAAAAACTGTTTGCTTGCATGAACAACATCAGAAAAATTAACAGGTCAAAAGGAACTGGCAGCAAGAAAAAACGGTTTGTCCAAATGATAGCTTGTTAGCGTTTTCAAAACCGAGTTATTGCCAAACTAATTTTCAGAAAATTACAGTATTTAGTATGCCGCCGCCATGTTTGTGTCCTTCAAAAGGGGCACAAAGTATGGCCGCCATAAAATTGCACAAGAAGTAGAGTAGATTCTACCGTCAATATCATTTGCTTTCAACTTCAAATCGGTTTAGAACAATTTTCACTTCTAAATTGTTTATCACACGTTTGAAGATCTTAAACATGATATAAAAACTATCTGTTTTTTGGGACAGTTCAGAAACACATTCAATCCGGGACATCACAAATTTCAAATATCTTTATTTCCAAAAGGAATCCAACGATCGATACCAAAAACTTTGTAAGAGATTAATTGATTCCATGTCTAGAAGATATAAAAGAATAGCTTTGTAGGGATTAACAGTTAGCTCTCGCGAAGAGTTCACTTCAAAACTCTCAGCGGGACTATCATGAGTTCTGAGACAAACAAGAGGAGAAAACTTCTCGACCCGATTCTCAAGAAAAAAATGGAGCAGGTTCAAATTCGATAAAGAGCGCGTGAGGAGTTTCGCTGAGAATGCATGAGAGTTTTAGGCCAAAAACGAGAATAATAAACAGGCTCTTAAAAATTAACGCATTTCACATCACATCGAGGTCTCAATGCTTTTTACAGTCTTGTACATAAAAACCCTAATCTAATTAAAGTTAACAGAACCGACCAAGTGAAATTTGTCCACCAAATGCTACAACTTGCTCATGCGCATGCGCGCATTCCAAGTTAAAAATGAGTGTCTAATCTAAGACTGTAGAACCTAATGAATCCTAATCTAAGTACGAGAGTTTGAACTCTCGGATACCCTCGGTTGGCCCCTCTCAACCAGTGTGCTTTGCGCGCCAATACTCTTACGGCGGCCCATCCCATCGGATGCCGCGAAAATGGCGGCCTTGAAGTTAATAAAATAAAAACTACTTTTTGACCAGGACTTTCTCGGCCTTGTTCCCTGGCTATCTCTTCACAAAAAGACAGTCAGCAACGTACACCAAGTTAGGCAACAAAAGTTACTTGAAAAGTATGGGACATTACATGAGCCCCACGAGGAGATCCGAGGTTACCCGCGATGAAAAACAATCAAACAACGCGACCGCAAAGAACACTGGATTTTTACGGGAGGGAAAACCCTTTAATATATCAATCATATAATTCCTTCATATAACGTTATTTTCCTTTTACCTTTAGCTCCCCCGGGGGCATGATGGAACCGTTACAGTCGGGGAGTAGTCGCCGCCCCCCCCCGGATGCCCCCCAGTGTTCAGAGGTGGGCCGAAAGATATCCTCAAGAAAAACAATGGGTCAGCCCGGTCCGACTTCTGCCATCGCTACCCATGTGTTTGTATTTGGGAGTCATCAATATGCATTCGGCTGGTATCGGCGGCGGGGGCTCCTTCATCGGTCGGTTTATATAATCGGACGCGGAATTTCGCACGAATGTGTTCGATTATAGAGAAAGTGCTCCTGGGAAGGCAAATAACCACAATGTATGTCAAACAGCAGGCCTCAGCTCCCGAAATAGTAAGGTTGTTTTTAGAACGGAGAACGCCCAAGAACAAACAAAAACCAGCATCGCATCGAATTCGAATTTCGAAGTTAACTGTCATCACATCTCATGCAACATCTCATCAGCTTTAATGCATGAAATTGATTCGCACTCTAGGCGTTTCTTCCACAGGACGTAAACGTTAGAACTTGTACAGCATAATAAAGTACAGCATAATAAACAGTTCCACATGAAATAATTTACTGCTCAATCAGACTTTCATTGAAATGGTCACACACTAGCGGGGTTTTCATCCCCAGAACGTTAATAGTTGAGTATTGCCTTGTACAGCATAATACAAAGCATACCACATGAAAGTGAAAGTTGCTCAATAACTTTCATTTGAATGTGTTACACACACTAGGGTTTCATCCACAGACTAAAAAGGTAGTCTACCACCTTGTACAGCCATAATAATCAGTTCCACATGAAAGTACTGAGCTCAATAGCTTTCATTTGAATGGTCCACACACTAGGGGGGTTTTTCATCCACTCCACAGACGTAAATAGTTAGTAGTGCCTTGTAACAACGCATAATAAAACAGTACCACATGACAGTACTGCTCAATAGCTTTCATTTGTGAAATGGTCAACACACTAGGGTTTTATTCGACCAAGACTAGGCTATGTAAAATCGCCATTTTCTTTAAATAAATTTGTGATACTTCCACTGTAGGCGCCTCCGCCTCAGGTGTGCCGGCGTGATGGTGAGTGGATTTCCGCTGCCAGCTTGGGAGAGGGGGGGGACACGGCAGATTACCTGGAAAGATTACTCGTCCAATCCTGCTATTGGATATGGCGAAGTAATGGATTCAGATTTGGCGTACGCTGCCACACTACGCTGCTGGCCAGAATTTTACAGGAGGCAATCAATGAACGAATATCGGATTGAGGTAATAACCCTTAGATTGCAAAACAGGTCGTTTTTTTTTTTCTCTTAAAAATCGCTGGTCGAAAAGCGTGGATCCTCGCGTGCGATAGCGGGGCGAGCCCTCACCACGCCCGTGTGACGGCTTCCCAGTCTCCACTCTCCGTTTTCACACTCGCTCCAGACCTTTCGTTCGAAGACCGCGCGCATTCGTATGACGGACCAACGCAAAAAATACGACTGGTTTTGCAGAGGTGTGGAGGCCCTTATGGGTAGCGCGCTGGGCTGTGGATCGAGCGGCCTGGGTTCGAGCGCTGGCCGGGGTCTTTGTTTTGTGTTCTTGGGCAAGCCACTTTATAACTTTAGACATCACAGTGCCCTCTCTCCACCCAGGAGTATAAATAGGTACCGGCGAACGTTACGCCAACCTGACAACATGCTTCAGGGAAAACCTGCAATGAACTAGCATCCCATCTTAAAAGGGAGGAAGTAAAAATACTTCCCTGAATTGCGCGGTACTGGTATAACCTGTTCCAGGCTCTCGGATAGCGGAGACGAGCGAAAACTGGCGCGAACGACGGAAAAAACGAGGGGTGGCGAGGACTAGTTTTGTTTTTACTTCGGTTCGCGCCAGTTTTCGCTCGTCCTCGCTATCGAGAGCCTGGAACAGACTAGTACTGATAAGCCATCTGACTCCTCTGGACGGACTTCGGGAGACTATCGGAAATATTTGCTAACCTTCCGATGTCGTTCGAAAATCTTCAAAGTTCTTCGGGCCATGTTCGAAAGCCTTCGGAGGTCTTCGAGTCATGTTCGTCAATATTCGTAAGTCTTCGAGTAATCTTCGGAAAACGGTCTTAAATCTTCGGGTTTACTTTGGAAATTTTCGTCTCGGACATTGGGTAATAATGGGTATTCTTCAGAATAATTTTCCTCTGTCTCAACCAATGGGGTTCAGTAATTTTGCTATGTTGTAGGAAACAGAAGAAACGGAATTCGAGCGCTCATATACAAAAGTAACTTTTGGTCACGCTAATTGATATTTTTGTTTTCTTTATTGCAGAGCATTGTTAATAGACGAGAACGGAAAAACTTAAAGGAGAAAGGTGCTATTTTAAAGATGCCCAAGTTTGCCAGAACCTTGGAGAGAATTCGCGATGACAGCAAGAGCTTCTACACTGGTGACCTGGCAAAGGACATAGTGAAAGACATTCAAGATGGCGGAGGAATAATTACGCTTGAGGATTGAAAAACTACAAAACAGTAGTTCGTAGGCCGCTGTCTTCGAAGATGGGAAATTACACGTGGTTTACGAACCCACCCCGGGTAGTGGCGCTGTTTCGTCATTAAATTCTTAATATTTTAAAAGGTAATTATTTGTATGTGTGTTGTACGTAGGTGCTAACCATGAGTGCATGGTTATACTTTGTGTCGCGCTGTTTTGTTGCTATTCTTCCTTGTATTATTTTTTACGAGCTCTAAACTCAAATATGTGAATGAAATATATGGGCTAAACTTGAAAAACGTCGGCCGCCGTCTTTTAAGTCAACCTTTTCGCAATCCGTATCAATCTTGTCCAATTTTGACCATCAGCACTTCGTTGCGGCTTCCTAATAATTATTTATGTTTTCCCATGTTTTGAAACCATTATTTAGTGGTTTCAACATCTATTTTAAGCCCCTTTAATATTATTGATCATTTGTGTAAGTTTTAGAGTCCGTGTTCAGTGACTGCAAGTCCAATGTCTCTGTGGGAGGGCGCGGTGGCCTAGCTCGATGGCCTGGGTTCTTGTGTACATGTGTTCTTGGGCAAGACACTTAACTCTCACAGTGCCTCTCTCCAGTCCACTCAGGAGTATAACTGGGTATCTGTGTGGGTAACCTGCGATGGACTAGCATCCCATGCATGAGTTATTCTCGGTTTTCACTGTCACGCCATAAATAAAAAAAAATCGAAACCGTTCAATGAACGAAGTCAAGGAATTGACATGTCATAGATAATGAATAAATAAGGAATCATTCAAAGTCTCAGGTCTGTGCGGTATTCCGTACTCGAGTTATTTGTCAAAATGTTCCACACAAATTTATAGAGCTCAGTATGGAAACGCCATGTTGGAGTCCCTCTGAGAGGCTCCAAACATGGGCCGCCGGAAATAGAAAAAAACATCTGGAGTTCACTTTGCCAGAAAGGAGGTTTGTTTTCTCTTGTGAACTTTCGAATATTTAGATAAATATTTCTCCTTAAACTTAAATTGTTTAGAATGCTGAAAATCACCCGAGGAGTCATGTTTTAGATACGGAACAGCTCTGTCACGGCCGTCCTGCTGATGTCACGTACGATGAAAACTCGGAAATTTAAACCGTTCTATTTTCAAAAGGAAGCATGAGATTCGAGCTAAGAAATTGTGAAAAGATATATATTTAGGTAATCTTTCCTTGAATGAAGGTAAAAATTCTGTAGGCCTCGCGGTTTTGAATTTTAGAATTTGATGACGTCACGTTGAAAACCAAGAAGGGAACCAGAGTCCGGGGGGGGGGGTACTTCCCTATAATCGGGGACTATTACGGGGGAGGCTCGCCCGAAAAGGGGTACCTTTCAGACTGGAGTTATATAAAAAGGGTAGGGATGTCACGAGTTGGAGTATAGAAAAAAAGGGTTAGGGAAAACTGGTCATTAGGTCTGGAGGTGGGCTGCAGGTTGATTGTTCTATAGCACATCGTAATAAGGACAGCTTCCTTTACCACTTTCCTTCGGGGATAATAATATTGTTTCATTAAGTCATTTCCCAAGGGTATAGAAAAAAGGGGATGCAGTGTTTCTACTGTAGGTATGTGAAAGGGGTACCATTTTCATAATTTCTATGGAAGTATATGAAAAAGGGGTAACCCTTTTCATATTACCCTTTCCATGAAATGGTACCTTTTCTGTCAAAATGGGTATATAAAAGGGTAGGGGTTGGACCTCTGGGGGGGGGGGGGGGGGGTGGGGGGGGGGGGGTGGGGGGCGGAGCTTTCCCCTGTATAAAAATTTTTTGAGTATACCCCGCTGGCGGACAGAAGTACATAAGCGCAGCAGTGTGTATCACCTTACTTTTACCCAAAGCAAGAAACATTGCGGCGGCTCTCTCTCCCCCGCCCAAATGTCGTCGGTTTATAATTTTAGGTTCACAGGTTCCATCCTTGTCACTAATTTTGAAGAAGCGGCAAGGAAAAGTGCACAAAGAAATGTGGCTGAAGTGGCAGCTGTCTAGGGAGATATCATCGTCATTTCCTATCTTTCAGGTTACAATATGACTGCTGCTGACCGCAAAGATGTTAACAGCTCGGTCCTGACTTACCATAGAATAGTCGAGGCGTTCAAGTTGCTTATGCTACAGGGCGCTTCTCGGGGACGAGGATTTCTGGGACGTCAAAGAGGTAAGGCGTTTATGTTTATGTAAAGATATAATGGAAAACTCCTCGTAATAATGGATATTTTTCTCCAAAGCCAGTGGTGAGCGAACGCTAAAACAAAATAGCGCGATCTACGAGGCAGCGTCGCTACCTCGCGCCTGAAGTCTACAGGAGCGAGAAAAGAGAGGGCTGGAAGCGGGAGAAATAGCGAAACATTTCACAATAATTTGTAATATTTCGCACCAGGAAAAGCACAAAGAGGCGGAAGCCACTAAGGAAGGAGCGGGAACCGGAAGTAAAATGTACGGGAAGCGGGAAGTTAAAAATTCCCCCATGTTCCTCCGCCGAGTAACTCGCTTTCACTGCATGCATAATTCAGTTAAAAATGTATATTTTAGTTGCTGTCAGAGACTAAAATACATATTTTCCTTCTCTAGATCAGATTGTTCGGAATATGACCAACCCCGCCTTCGGTGAAAGTCTTCGTCACAGGATTTACGATAACAGAACCTTCGACGACTACAAATACTACGGAGATTTTTACTCCAGCACAAATACCGGAGGGACAGCGCACATGTCCGTTTATTTCCCCGGACGGGGATGCGGTCGCCGCCACCAACACGATAAACCTCTAGTATGTATCAGTGTTAGCTCACTTGAGAAAAGCCTGCATGGGATGTACAAAGTGGAGAGGCGAGGTGGGGTCTACGAAAGGTCTGGTACGGGGAGGAGGCGGTGTGGGGGATAGAGTTTATGGGAGGGGAAGGGAAAGGGTGGGGGAAATAATGGGATGATGGGTGATGGGGGGGGGGGGGGTTGGGGCGGCAGAGGGCAGAATGGTGCCCGCGCTGGTTTCAAAATGTAGAAGTTTTTACGGGTCGTTTTACCGATATTTGATGTTTTCATGTAATATATCAACCCCAAACCCGGGAAGTGAGAGGAAAATACGACGCGCAGCGAGTATTTTTTAACGAAATTCGAGGGATTTGGAAATGTGATCAAGACCCTGTCTCGAGTGTTTTGACATATCTTCTCAATCGAAACTAAAACTAAGGAGGAAACACAGAAATAAATCACCAAAAATCTAATGGAGGTTTTGATCAGACGGTCGTGATTTCTTTTGTTTTAAACTTGATGAAATATTAATTGCGTTTGAGAAGAGATTAACGCTTTTTACGAAGAGTTTCCTTCCAAAATCTTTACAGCTTTTGTATCCTTATATTGTATTCGATTTTTCAAATCAAATTTGGAGATTTTCTGACATTTCAGTGAAAAATCTTGAAATCCAAGATGGCGGATTTTTTAATGTACGGGTGTCATTTTGGCGTTGATATTACGTCATAACTAACACGTGACTGTCACTAAATAAACATTTTTTGGATGCTTTACACACCATATAAGTTTTCATTTTCATACCGTGATTACTTTTTCGAGATACATGGGGAGGGGGGTGGGGGGTGACCCTGTTAGGGACAAAGGACAAATCACACACTCTCTTGTTTTTCCACATTTTTAAGTTGGCAATTGCAATTTTATAGCGAATCACGTTTGACTGATACGCGGCAAACGTCTCCGATCTCGGAATGCTAAAAACTGTATATAAACAACTCCTGTGTATGTTTACAACGACAATCGTGTTTTCTACTTGCAGCTTTGGTTCAAAGTATCGCTCTACACGCACCGGTATCATTTATAACAACGAAATGGACGACTTCTCGACTCCGAGTAAAAAGAACACTTTTGGCGTGGAGCCGTCACGAGTAACTATATCAAGCCTGGAAAACGACCCATGTCTTCAATGAGCCCTTCCATATTTGTGGACAACAAAAAGATCCCTCGTCTAGTGGTTGGAGCCTCGGGCGACACAAAAATAACAACTGCCATCTCCTTGGTGAGAGTTTTTCTCTCTAATTCCGTATTAAGTTTTAATTGTATAAAACTACAGTGTATTGCAAGGATTTTTCCCACCCTGATGAAATAGAGAGATCCGCGAAAGCCGTTGTAAAAGAACATAAACTCGTATCCGAGGATGACTGAAGGGGTTATATGACTGCGTATTAAGCGGCTGCGTTCCAGGCGGTTCGGATAGTGGAGGAGCGCTGCGCGAAAAGAGTGGGCGAGTGAATAATAGGCATGGGGATTGCGAGATGAAGTTTTGTCGGAGAGGGGGAGCGAAATGTCCTTTTCGAGAGCTCTCTCCTTGTCCACCTATCTGAACGCCTAGAACAGGCTTATCTACGAGCTAAGGTTGAGTAAAATGTTACTGAAATATTTAAAGGTAAAATGACTTTAATTAAGATCTTCCATGCCTGGTATGATGATAACACGAAAAAGTAACAGTGACCGAGAAAAACAAAAGTTTATAGTTATAAAACTAAACTACGGCCTGGCCCCGGTACCAGGAGGCAAGGCCAGTATAGACAGTAAAATGGTTTACTGCGCTGCGCACTGCAAAGATGGCAGAAATTGGGTATGTTCCAGTATAGCGCTTTATGATATCGATCTTAATCAAATGTATGTAAATACTTTGGAAAAAAAATAATTTAAGGCTTGTCCAAGTTAACTACATTTCATTACAATCAAGCAAACACATTGGGCCGCTTCGCGCGAATTGACAAGACACCAAGAAAAACACGATAAGCTTTTTCTTTATACTTAGGGACCTTAAGAAGCAATGGACGGGAACAGTTTGAGTACGGCATATGTTTGCTGTGTGTAAGATAATCGAAAGAGCTCAGAACCAGTTCTGACAGTTCACAGAACCTATCCGCGTTTCCAACATGTTTACACAAGACGCGACCAGGTCTAAAAGACCGGCCAGTTCTGACAAAATGGTAAAGCACCCTAAGACTCCAGTGCCATTTACAGCTACTTTGTTACGAAGTTAGCCCGAACAAGACTCCTACCGCCGTCACCCGAGTCTTTTCAACCGGAGTATTTGTCGGTTGCTGAAAGTCCCGCAAGTTCCGACGTTTTCGCGGGACGCTGCAAGCTAGCGGCGCGCGATGGAAGTTGGCTGTATTCGCAGGCTAATGCATCCAAGGATTCCTTGAATATTTACTCATGCTTATTTAATCAAAATTGCGCTTGAAAACTGTGTGTACCTTTTTACTGGTTTAGGTTGTGATGAATTACCTCTGTTTAACCGAACTTTATTCGGAAGCCGTAGTCGAACCCAGGCTCCATCATCAGTTACTTCCAGATTACATTCGTATCGACAAAGACTACCCATGCCCCTCAACATCCAAGCAGGGCTGAAGAGGCTTGGGCACAAGGTTGTAATCAAATCTGGCTTCGCGGTTGTTCAGGCGGCGGCCACTAATCCTGATGGGAAGCTGTATGGCAAGGCAGATCCTAGGAAGGGTTCATGGGCGGCAGGATTTTAAAAATAAAACATGCAGAGATCTTAGTATAACCGAAAACAGCATATTTAAGGGGGGACTTAACCTAAATTCTAATGAAATTTTTTAAGAGGTTTAAAGAAGGGTTGGAAGAAAGAAAATAATTTTTGGAACACCAACAGACAGTTGATACCCACGCGGGTGCTCTTGCGTGGTTATCAACTGTCGTCAATTGTCAATCTACTAATTTTTAACTTCAAATTCTAATTTTAAAACTACATCAAATCTTCAATATTTCTCATTTTCCTAAATTTTACAACTCCTTTGAGAAAACTATATCCTCCCAAATACACCCAAAAATCACCAAAAAAATTTACAAAAACACTCCATAACATAGATTCATGGGATGAGCATAGAGTTTTTTGGATTGCTTGAAACGTGAACGAGATATTTCCATTTAAACTCATGTTAAGTCGCGGAAAAATGGCATTTAGGTTGAGTCCCGCCTTAATTGAATGTAATCAGTCGGGGAAATAAGTATACAAGTTGAGGGCGAAATTCCCGTCCTCCGAGACAGGAATGTAATGAGCCTGCGGTTTTCACCCCTGACGTTGCCAAGCAAACATAAGGTATGCAGGCGTGATATTTTTCGGAGTTACTTCGTGAGTGTTCGGGATATTTCGTTTTGGACATTATGAATAAAAATACTCATCGAGTGCTTTGACGAAGATTTGCCCAAAATGAAACTTGTTCCCCGACTGAAATACTGTAGTTTTCTGAATTGATGATTTTTCGTATTCCCTGTTAGGCCTGGGTCGAGAAGGTATTTGGGCATGAATGTGAGGTACGGAACTCGAAGCCCGAAGATAACATTTTGTATAGTGAACCTGTTAGCCAAACTGCGAAAATTATGACCGCCTTTAGTGCAAACTGTACCAATAGTTTGTTAAAGAAAATACGGGCCTGTAGGGAAACTTTTCACCTCCAGAACTTTAAAATATTTTATGCGTTCTATTTCAACAAAATCTGCCATGCTTTGGAAAATTCGCGGGAGATTTCCCCCCACGTTAGCCCTACATTCATGCTAACAATGTTCTCAAACTTAGGTCCATCGAGCAATGCGAATATATATTCTATTAATTAACTGACTGTCAGATTGACTGGACAATCAGAACTGACTGTCAGACAGACAGGCTGACTGACTGACTGACTGTCAGGCTGACAGACATACTGACTGACTGTCAGGCTGACAGACATACTGACTGACTGACTGACTGACTGACTGTCAGACAGAACAGACAGACAGACAGACATACTGACTGACTATCAGCAGACAGACTGGTTGACTGTCAGACAGGCAGACTAACAGACATACGTACTGACTGACTGTCAGACAGGACATACAGGACTAACTGAATGTCAGACTGACCTGATTGTCTGACTGACTACTGGACTGTCAGATTAACTGACTGTAAGACTGACGGGACTAACTGGCTGATGGACAGACAGACTGTCAAAGAGTATTTCAGTGTATTTTATATTAGTTTTATATGTTCCCCTCTAGACATTATATGTTAGAAGAGGTCTATATATAGACCACTGATGTTAGTTCTATTTTCAAACCTAGAAGATGTGGTTTGTTCAGGTCAATCATGTCGGAGAGCTTTTTAAAAAAGCTATCCAACAGGATCACCAAATTTCTTTCATTCTTACAACAGTTGTACAGTACTCGTTGAGAAGGCTGGTTTGCGAGAGGGTAGCCCAATCTAGGTTTGTTCATATGCGGCCTAAGACCGCGGGGAGGAGGAACTCCCATATAAAGATGACGGGGGTGATCGTCGTACCTTTTAGGGGTTAAAATGCATGGTTTGGTACCGCTTATAGTGTTAAAATCTAAAAGGGCCACTATTACAGTTATTAATCCGGAGAAAAATAGGAATAGGAACTAGTTTTGCTTTAGAATTGGTACCTTTTAGCGGTGGACATTAAACTCGAGCAACACCCCACAAAAACGAGATTCTGGTACCCTTTAGGGGTTCTTTTCAAAATTTCCGACGATCACTCCCGTCACTTTTATATTATGGGAGTTCCCCACCCCCGGGGGGTTAAGACTTGTTTAGCAAACTGTACTGTTCCATTGACCGTCGTGCATCGATTTGGAGCGCTTTTACACGTATTATTAATAATAATAGCCACAAAACGAGATTAGGAATGGACGCCAATACTTTTATGTAGGCGCTGGTTTTAGCAGATTTGTTAACTCAGTAACAAGATAATTGCGTAGAATTTTGGATTGCAAATGTATGGCAGCAATTGCTTCACATTTCTCTCAACGTTTTCGTCCTACATAAGATATCGTTCAACTTTTATAAAGTCGTCGCTAGCGTTTGAATGTTCACGGTCACTCAAATCGCCGAGCCGCCATCTTGAAAATCGGATCAATGGCGAACAAAATCTTGGGAGAGGTCAAACCTACTCAGGAGGTGGGGGTGGGCCATGAATAAATATTAGAAGGACTGCTAAGTCGCCAATCGAGTTGTATTGTTATTATTATACAGTCGAACCCCTATTAAGTGGCCATCTATTAAGCGGCCAACCCCTATTAAGCGGCCAGTTATCAAAGCCCCAAAATTATTGTCAGTATAATACTGTAAATAAAACCCCTGTTAAGCGGCCACCCCTATTAAGCGGCCGCGGCCACCTTTTTGACGGTCCCCATGAGGGTTCTCCTATTGTTTTTTATCCACATTAAGCGGCCACCAACACGTAGTTTGGCCTTTGAAAAACTGATGACAGACAAGAGTTCGAAGTAAAAGGTGACGACTGTAAAAACATTCCAACATGCATTTATTATCGTCTTGACTTGATTCTGTTGTCACTAATCTTTTCAGTTTTCTACCACGCCTTATGCTAATTTATGACGAACCCTTATTTAGCGGCCAACCCCTATTAAGCGGCCACTTTCCATTTCCCCGAGGGTGGTCGCTTAATAGGGGTTTCGACTGTACTTCTTTTTGTATCTTAGTGGATGTATAATAAATTCACTGAGCCATTCTTAACCAATATTCACTTTATTGAGATGTTTATATATACTTACTATACCTAAAATCCATGGCGAATATTTATCAATTATTGGACGAGGTTGAGCAAAATATCGTGATTTGTCAGTGGCGAGCAGATCAATTATTTGCGGAAGCCGAAGGCTGAGGCAAATAATTGATCTGTGAGACACTGACAAATCACGATATTTTGCGATAACCGAGTTCAATAATTGTTTTATCATTCGCGGATCCAATTATTTTCGGAAGCGGGAAGCCTTGCTGAAGTTATCGCAGAAGTCCGCATTTCTTCTCAATTCAGGAATTTATTCTGTCGACTGTAAATTATACATAAACATAAAACACATAAATTCAACTTGCCTTCGTTGCGAAATACGTTCACAGCAACTTTCTTGGTGTTATCGCTGTTTTTTTTGTTCGATTAGACAATTAATATCGCTCTCAGATAATTCTGGAAATCGGGCTGCCATTGTAGAGGACGGGAGCAGAACAATTATTCGCAGCAAAACAACTTTGCACCGTTGTGGCGCATGAGCAGAATTATTCGTAGGCAGTTATTCGCAGGTCACGTGGTTGGCTCTCGGCCAATGAAAAGGAAGAAAAAAATTTACCGAATGATAAATGATTTTATTTCCCAACTAGATGCGGCTTGAAGATATGAATTTTATTTTTGAGTGGTAAATTTTTTAACACGCAAAGTTTAAACAAGGAGGGGAAATGACGTCATCGATATCTCACTTAGTAGTGAGGATATGGAAAATACGCCACTAGGGTCCCGGATGTAGTTTCGTATGAGTTTTACGAGTGGTCTATTTTCCACTCGTGTCTATTTAACAATTAGACGGCAAGCTCGAGGTTTTCTATTTTCGCCCCGAGCCAACTATCAGCCGATAGGAACCGAGAGCGAGCCGTCTAATTGTTTTAGCATAACCCAGTGCTGATCTATTAAATATAGAATATCGATAAAACTGATTTATTGACGGTTTTGTTTAATATTTTTGGGCTGTAATGCACGAAAAACTGTGCGCGCGCTCCGAGAGCCATCTATCGATCGATAGTGGTGCCTGTGTAGCTAATCAGATTGCGAGTTTGCCAATAGTCAGCCGCTGGGTTATGCTAAATAATAATATCGCCTTATTTGGTTTCAGAAATATTCACAGCCTTGCAGGAATTTGTTTTTGGACTACCCCCCCCCCCCCCCCCCTTCACTTTTCTAATGATGCGTCCCTTAGCTTCCATTGGTGGTTTTCACCAACATTACAAAACTGTTTGCTTGCATGAAAAGCGTTTTTCATAACCGAGTTATTACCAAACGAATTTTTAGAAAATTACAGTATTTAGTATGCCGCCGCCATGTTTGTGTCCTTCAAAGGGGCACAAATATGGCCGCCATAAATTGCACAATGCAAGAAGAAGAGTAGATTATACCGTCAATATCATTAGCTTTCACTTCAAATCTGTTTAGACATCACTTCTAAATTATTATCACGTCTAAAAATTTAAAAATGACATAAAAATATCCGTTTTTGTGACAGTTCAGAAACACGTTCATCCGGGACTTCGCAAATTTCAAAATGCTCTATTTCCAAAACGAAGCACTGGATCAATACCAAACGTTGCATAGAGATTAATGATTTCCATGTCTAAAAGATATAAAAATAATAGCTTTGCAGGATTGACAGTTTAGATTTTAGAATTTTGATGACGTCAGATGAAAACAAAGAATTTTGGGTTTGCTTCCACGGCTCTATGATCTAGCGTTGACTGAAATTTGCATATTTTACAGCCTGCAGGCGATGTTGGACACGGTTCGCGGGATAGTCACGAAACCACGCTTGGCTTTTCCTTTGCAAAGAATTCGTTGTATTTATTCAAATCATTCAAATCAATTTATTCAATCAGAGTGGAAATATGAGAAATTTGCTGTTATAAAAGTGATCTAAAAAACTTCTGACTTGATATTGCATTCTTTCGTGCACGCTCCTCCAATCAAATATATGCAAATTTCAGTCAACAACAGTTTTTGATCCTGCATTTTAATACATGTATACCCAGTCTGCAATCTGCAGTCTGCATTTTATACCCAGTCTGTGGTCTGCAATCAGCTGCAGTCTGCATTTTATACTGACTGGCTACAAGACGGTTGCCGACAGTTGCATTGTATGACAGTTGTTTGACGAACGAAGAGACAAATAATTTGAATATGGATATCGAGCGAGAGTAAATATGTTTTTTTCGTTTGTCGTTTTTACGCCGCAGAAAAACACGATATTTTGCAAATAGGAATATTATTACATTGGTTAATCGATGTTGTTAATTTTCAGGGAGTTGAAAGACCTCACTGCGGACGAAAAGGAGGGCGCAGAGATCGAGTTCGGCCAAGGTGGCAAATCTGGCAAATTGTAAGTAAATAATGTTTCACAATTCGATTCATTAGCTCATACTTTGTTGAACAACACGAAGACCAAACATTAGACTGCTTGCAGTCTGTTTCTCTCTCGAGATCTGCGAGTCTTTTCTCGTCTCGCCCCCAATCCCTTCTCGTTCATACCGCCATCTTTTGCGAACGCGCTCTTAGTAGTAGTAGTAAAACTTTATTTAAACACGGTGTCAATTCACAATACATGCTCTTCCATCGAGCCGTGTATTAAATTAATTACAATAATAAATGATTACAATAATAAATTAAATTACCTAGCTAAATATGTTATTTACAAAATTATGTATAATCTATAAACACTCGACGGACAAAAGGAGGACTGCAAGCAGTCTAACCAAACATGGACGCCACGTTTTAATACGCCCCAAAGGCATGCTGGGGCTTGCCATAACAAATAACAATACCGGGGGTATGATGTAATATCCCCCTTCTGTCAAAAAAAAAAATAGACAGATAGAAAATAATTTCGACAACAGGTGAACAAGCATTAAAGATATTGTTATAACTGATCCAGCCTATAGTGATGCCGCAATTTAAACAGGAACATGTAGCATTTTGCTGTCATTATTAGGCAATGTTCAGCTAAAATGCAAAGTGTTCAAATAAAATGTCTCTCTCTAGCTCCACACCGCTGGGGTCCAGTAAGTCTCTACAGATCCAGGCGGGTTGGTGCTTTCACGACTCTGCCGGAGCGAGTCCTCACTTCGTTTTCTGGTGTCGGATTGCACTCTGCTTCAATGATGACTGACTTTTCTGTGAACTGAGGTGTTCCCCGTACTTCTGACGGCCTTTGTTGTAGTTGATTGGTTGATTCTGAATGTCGGTTCTGGTCTCAGTCCGGTTCTGGACTTCGTTTCTGATGAGGGTCTGTGTTGACCTGTTGTGATGATTGTAGTTGCTTCTGGACAGGAGTCGTTGGCGCACTTGTGGTGAGCTGTGGTTGTGCTAATGGTTGGTCTAGCTCACAAGGGTCTGAATACTGTGTTTTGTCACTTGGTTGCTGAGACATATAGGTCTTTGCATCAGGGGTGGGGCTGCAGTCAACCTGATCTGTGTTCGATTCCTACGAATCTCTCCGCCATTAGGGGTAACCACAGTGTATGATCTGGGCGAGGACACTTTCTCAACAATGCCGTGAGGCCAGGTACAATGCTTGTGCTGAGAATTGGGTTTTGCATACAGCTGTTTCGAGAAAGATTGTCGGAAAAAGCGCACGCGACACGCGACAATCCCGAAAGGTAATCTGGGAAATGATCAGCAAGGTACGTTCCTGACACTGTAGCTGTCGAACCTACTTTTGTTGCTTTCTTTTAGCACTCGCAAACATACGTCCATGGCGTCTCGTGCCATTTTCTCAGATTTTCCTGAAATGCTGAAGTCAAGGAACCGTGAACTTAAAACTACCCACAATACCTTTCGGGATTGTCGCGTGCGCTTTTTACGACAACCTTTCTCGAAACAGCTGTATACCCAGGGCTACTGGCCAGGCTGAATTATATCATGTGGCATTCCTCCCAGATTTCTGTCATACTGTTTTGCTTTGTGTGCACCAATCTCAGTCTTGACTGCAACAGGATATGCAACATCAGGCTGCAGAAGCGCTTGTGAAATGCATTACAAGATGATAATCAAAATCATAATCCATGAACGTGTACATCCAGCAGCTTAAATCGAGAAACGAATTAGTAAATTTGCTTGCTCAGCGAGTAATTGTCGTACTATACAAGACAAATAGCTCAAAAAATGGTAATTTTGGACACGAACGCGTGAAAAACTTCAAAAACAACTCCAAATTAACATCAGCGTTTTATCAAAACATGGCACAATTGACTTTTAAAAAGCATTTCACAAAAACAATAATATCATTTACTCGTGAAATCCCTACCCTTTCATATACTTCAACTCGTGAAATCCCTACCCTTTCATATACTTCAACTCGTGAAATCCCTACCCTTTCACATACCTCGAGCCTAAAAAAGGACCCCTTTCGGGCGGAGCCTCCCCGTATAGTCCATTATAGGGAGTACCCCCCCCCCCCCGGGGTAAACTGTACTACTGTTGCAGTGAGTGTATTGGGTAGTATATCGATTTTGACCCAATCACTATATTTGTCTCGTTCTTGTCTTGCAAGTTTATGGTTCGGCTCGGTCCATAAACTTGCAAAAAGAACTCGACCAATATTTCCCCAATACGGACCTCAAACTATAGTCGACTCGGAACCTCCGCTAATGGACACCTCCCGTAGGCGGACACTTGGTCATGTTCCCAGCTACATATAAACACTACATTTTTGACCTCCCACTGAAGGACACTTCTCTTATGCAGACACTTTTTCTGGTCCCGAGGGTGTCCGCTTACGGGATGTTTGACTGTAGCTCAAGAAGACAAGTACTGTTATAGCTATTCAGCCTCACTTAATTGTGTTTCATTTTAATTCACTGCCAAAAACACAGAGATACGTAGTCTATCCGCTGGTCTTATTTATAAAATACAGTTGAACCTCTCTACGTCAAAATGAACTGGCTGTTTTGTGTATGTTTGCAGTTCCAAAAAGTGCAAAATTATCGTGGCGGTTGTGGTAGTCATTGTGATTGCCATCATTGTCGCCGTTGTGCTCGTCGTGGTGCTAAAGAAGAAAGAAGAAGTTAAAAAAGGAGAAGTGGAAGGGCCGACTGAATTTGTCGGTACACCGATCCCAAATAACACCAATATTCCACCACTGCCCACAGGTAGGTAGGAGACAGGATAAAAACAACAGCTCATAACAAGAAAAAACGCGCGGGAAAATATATCACCTGATTAAACTAGCCTGTGTACATCCGCCTTTTCCCCTCAAGAAAATCGATTTTCTTGAGGGGAAAAGGCGGATGTACACAGGCTAGATTAAACAGACGTCTCTCTTCGCGCGTTCAATTATTTCCCGCGCGTGTCCCGCGCGTGCTCGAGAGACGTCTGAGATTCGACCTGAAAAATTCCATACTGATGACGTAGCTCTACAGAGATCCGTGTGGTCCTCCCTGATTGGTTGTTGCTCGGGTTTAAATTTTCATGTGTAACTAACAACCAATCAAAGACACAACACAGATCTCTGTAGAACTACGTTTCCTAGTGGAGCTACAATGCTATGCAAAAACATTTAATTGAGACACTCTCCCCGTTATTAATTTTCTACCTTTGATATCCCCTTCCTCCGAATCAACGTTTTTTCCACGTCAAATTTACGTTCCATTGCAATGCGATTACTTTTAAGATTCTTAATTGTTTAGCTTCTATTTATTTATCATCTCTTATTTCTCTTAGGCCCCTATCGAAATATAATCTTAGGAATTCCAGTGATAAACTTTTACTTAGTTATCCATGTTTTAAATCTAAAGCTACCCTTGGTGACCGTTCTTTTACCTGTGCTGCACCAAAACTCTGGAATGCGCTATATTTGACATAAGGAGCGCCAACACTATTGGTATTTTTCAAGCCAGGTTAAAATCTCACCTTTTTCGTCGGGCATTTTTATCATAGCTTTTTATTGTAATTTTATCTTTTAATTGTAATTTTAATGGCTTTGTTATGCGCATTTGAACATTTTTATGGAATTTGCGCAATATAAATGTTATTATTATTATTATTATTATTACAAGTGGAACCGGAATAAAAGCAATATATAATTTAATTGTCATAATGGAAAAATGGTAAATATGATACCACCTACTGCCCTTAATTTTAGTTTTAGTGGGGTTTAGAAATTGCGAAAATCATGCAAATTTGTTAGTAAAATATCGGCCCTCAGTCTTTTCTGTATGGACCTAGTTGCAGTCGATCTGTACTGTCAAGATTCTCCCAGTATGGCTCTCGCGCTTGGTTAATAATAAGATATATGTATTATATTATCATAGATACAAGACCAATTGACAGTGTTCTTTGTATAGCACAAACCAACAAATGCACCCTCAGACAACAACCCTGAGTTTAAATTGTGCATATCAAAAACTCCAGTAATGCAATTTGTAAAATTCATAGTCAGAGCAATATGTAAATAGTTCAGAATAGTGGATTCAAAAGCCTCATATGAAGGTAAATGAGAGCTTACATGTACAGTTTATATCAATGAACCAATGGTTTACATGAAGCGACTCGGCATCTTACATGTGTCTATCAGTATCAGTGAATATGAATTATGGTGATGTCAAAAATTCCTGGAACAAAAAATATACTAAAGAACACCAGTGAAAGTCACTCAAATGTTAAACTCTGAAAATATGGTAGCAGTATTAGAAGGAACAGTAACCCGACACTGTTAAATTATCATGTTGTGACTAATATGTATTTTTTACATTACAACTTTTTTTTGTTTTCCTTTCTCTTGAATTTAATGTCATTAGCTAGCACTGTCATTAAGTACCATGCTCTAAAACAAAATAAAGACGAAAGGAAATAATATCAAACAAAAATAAATTTAAACCAAAATTAATTAATGTACATGATTTGAAAATAAATTTGGAATGGTCTGAATTTTAACAGGCCATGAATTGACATAAGAGTCAGACTGGTTTGAATCAGACCAAAAGTATATGTATTTTCCAACAAAGGCTTGACTTTTCATACCATGCTCAATTACACATGCATGTACATGTATATTTATTAAAGGGGCAAAATACACTAACAGCATGTGCTAACATTTTAAACATTCAATATTAAAATCACACTGTTTAGGATCAGATTCAATGAAATCTAAATACAGCAGACAACCACCACATTTCAAAAATCTTTCTTCAAATATTTATTTGGTACTTTTTTTTTTCTGGCCACAATTTTTTTTAGTGTCATGATTAACTGCAACACCATCAATCAAGTGTCACCCACTGAATTAGTAAAACAAACAATTTTATATATTATATAGATTATAAATTATTTCAAACCAATATCAATTTAATTTATTCTCCTGACATCACAAGTGCTGCCTGATATTACAATGGTTTTGAAGTACAAATCTGAAGAGAAAACAAAGCAGAGAATGTAATTAACCATCAGGTCAGCTGGAGGAGAGAGGGCTTAAGGGGGGATTCTACCTGAATTTCAATGAAATTTTTAAGAGGTTTAAAGAAGGGGTAGAAGGGAAAAAAAAAAATTTGGAACACCAACAGACAGTTGATACCCACGCGGGTGCTCTTGCGTGGTTATCAACTGTCGTCAATTGTCAATCTACTAATTTTTAACTTCAAATTCTAATTTTAAAACTACATTAAATCTTCAATATTTCTTATTTCCCTAAATTTTACAACTCCTTTGAGAAAAACTATTTCCTCCCCAAAATACCCAAAAATCATCCAAAAATTTACAAAACACCCCATAACATAGATTCATGGGATGAGTGGAGAGTTTTTGGATTGCTTGAAACGCGAACGAGATATTTCCATTAAACCCATGTTAAGTGGCGGAAAAATGGCATTCAGGTAGAATCCCGCCTTAAGCGGCTTTTAAAGTGATAAACCAAAATAATTCGGAAATAGTGCTAACTTTCCACATGCATTTCACGAGTATCGCATAATTTCAAGAAATCTGAGTCAATTCTGTAATTTTGCAAAGCTCTAAAGAGAAAACAAGATTTACGCCAAAACGAGGCTAAAGTACGCGTAGCGTACTTTACGCCTCCCACATGGGAGGGAAATTCTAAGACGGGACATATATATATGTAAATGAACACAACAAGTGTTTATGAGCCACCATGCGGGAGGACCGGTATGGGTGGGAACTCTGCAGAGACTCTGCTCCGCAATCCTACAGCCCGTGAGGGGGTAGGGGGAGCAGAGACGGGGGCACATTTTTTCGAAATTTTTTTTCACATTTTTCTATGTTTATAACTATAGTGAAATCAGCGCATTTTCACTTGATTTGCTTTCTTATGAATCAAGTTGGCTATGTATTTTCGGTTTAAATCTAGTATATTCTGATAAATACATGTCCTTAAGGGGGGATTCTACCTGAATTTCAATGAAATTTTAAGAGGTTTAAAGAAGGGGTAGAAGGGAAAAAAAAAAATTTGGAACACCAACAGACAGTTGATACCCACGCGGGTGCTCTTGCGTGGTTATCAACTGTCGTCAATTGTCAATCTACTAATTTTTAACTTCAAATTCTAATTTTAAAACTACATTAAATCTTCAATATTTCTTATTTCCCTAAATTTTACAACTCCTTTGAGAAAAACTATTTCCTCCCCAAAATACCCAAAAATCATCCAAAAATTTACAAAACACCCCATAACATAGATTCATGGGATGAGTGGAGAGTTTTTTGCATTGCTTGAAACGCGAACGAGATATTTCCATTAAACCCATGTTAAGTGGCGGAAAAATGGCATTCAGGTAGAATCCCGCCTTAAGTGGTCGACCAGTATACTGGTACCCAGTATTAACCCACCTCAGAAGAGAACATATAATTAATTATTATGCTCTAGATCAAGGATAATTAATGAAAGGGATTTTCAACTTTTAAATAGATATCTATTTACTATGCTTTATTATTTTATATACACCTAAAAAGGTTTGAGACACAACTCCCTTCCCCCATTTCCCCAAAAGAAGCCCACCAAAAAAAAACCTTTTGAACAAATAACAGATATTTAGCCCACGTACAGCTTATATAATATATATTATTATACGGCATAGCATTTTGGAGTGCGGATACGCACAAAGACGAGCGCAGATATGAGACCGTATTACATGGGTCTCAGTCCCCCTGACCGCGCGCTACGGAAAACACTGTTGAAAGCCTATATTTTAGGAAAGATATTATGTCGTATAATAAACAATTTATTCAGCGGAAAGTTGTGTAACACGGCTGGGCATTTTTACTCGTCAGTGTTTATTTTTTCTCTACTAAAGGCTCGAAAAAATAAAAACTGACTCGTAAAAATACCCAGCCATATTACACAACTTTCCGCTGAATAACCTCTATATAACTTTACAGTACACTCCCCTAAATGATGAATATAGCTCTGAAGACTTCAAAGTGAATTTTTATGGGTGTATGTAAAACCAAAAAGACTCCCGAAACACCCCAGAACACTCCGAAAACACCCAAAAATTACAAATACGAAAAAAGGAAATGAAAATAAATAAGATATTATATGGCTGAAGTGGTCCAAAAGGGGAAATGGAACATGGTCAGTGGTCTGAAATTTGCATTTAGTATATTTTTGGTGGCGGAAGATGCAGTGGCCTAATGGAGTAATGGTTAGCATGCTGGACTCAGGACTGAGTGGTCTGGGTTTGAGCCCTGGCTGGGGTCAATGTGTTGTGTTCTTGGGAAAGATACTTTACTCTCAGTGCCTCTCTCCACCCAGGAGTATAAATGAGTACCGGCAACAAAATGCTCCAGGGTGGACTAACTTGCGATGGACTATCATCCCAACCAAGGGGGTTAAGGAATACTCCTAGTTGCTTCATGCTACAGAAACTGGGATTAAGGCTCCGGCTCCGGTAGTTGTGGGCCACTACGCTCATGAAGACTTTACCTTTTTATATGTTTGGTGTTCCGGGGGTGTTGACCAGGGTCACTGTTCTTGGTTTAACATACACCCAAATTTTAATCAATACTCAGTGTTAATGAGATAATAAAATTGCATGCGTTTAAACACGGAGCGAGCCTATCAGTCGAGGCTGTGGAGTTCAGCCTGCCAATCACAATGGTCTCATTTGATTGGTTAATTCACCCAGGTCTAATTATGTGCAATTATTCAGTATTGTCCAAGTTGTTTGCACAATCACAAAGCTTGTAATTCTGAATAATTTTGCAAATCCCATCAAAGTCATCTTCACGAGACTCGTTCAAGTTCTCGACAAACTCAGATAAATGGAAACAGGTGGCTCTTTGATCGCAGGCTTGAGCTTTGTAACAATTTTAGCTAGCCGCAAAATTTGGACTGTACTGTACATGTCGAAATGGCGAAGGGAATTCATTGTTTGCATTCAGTTCCTCCTAACAGTGAATAGATATATTTGTTTTGCGCTCAATATTTATTATTACAGCTTGTTGTGTTTGACATAAATCAATTAGTTGTTTGGATAAACCAACCCCAACTTTTCTCGACCGTTGTTGTGCGACGTTTCAGCTTTCCCCACATGCCATTAATGATAAAAATAGCCAACAAAGTGCTTCAGACGGGGCGTGTCCTTTCCTTTTATAGGCTCGCTCCGTGTTTAAAAGATATACGGTATCCCTTCAATTTATGCTCTTCACTCTCACCTGTAAAATCCACTGTCTACTGACTACAATCAATATGTTTATTATAAGACCATGACCTCCATCTATGAAAAAGATGAAACAGAAAACAAATTATAAATACTACATTGCAGGGCTGCAAATAACAGTCGGTCATCGGACAATGACCGACCAAAATTTGCTTATGTCCGATGCAATCCAAACTGTGGCCGGACACAATGTGCGGACAATTTTTTTTGCCTTCCAACGTAAACGCCAACAGGTTTTATTCTAAATGCAAACTACATGTAGTTTACTCTTCGATGACAACGCGTTAAATTAGCAGGTTCGCTTATCAAGCAATACTGTAATATGATGTCCGACCTCATTTTTGTTTTGTCCGACCAAAATTTTTCTTAGTCGGACACATGTCCTTTCAAGAAAAAAAAATTATTTGCCGCCCTGACATTGTGCATAGGAAATTCCTTAGTACTCCTATCATCCTGAGTCTCCTACGCAGCCGTTATTTGTGTCGTCACGCAGCGCTTCTCCCCACTAACGGCTGCTCTAACCTGGACCACATTCCTTTCCTTTTGGCCGCAGCAACTTTGACACCTATCGGCAAAAACGTGACTGTTACCGTTTGCCGAAAATCTTTTTCAACATTATTTTTTAATATCATTCATTTGTCTTCAGTTAAACCATGTTTTATTTAGATGTTTGGTGTGCGTCAAATTTAAAAGGCGGCATACTGGCGTTCGCTTGACGTTTCCGACGCTAAGGTCACGATAAGACACAATCTATTATTGGTGTATTGGCGCGAGCAAGTTCCGAAAAATGGCACTGCAAGACAGCAACTGTGATTGGCTTAAATCGGGAAAGGAATGTGATTCGGATTTGAGCAGCCGTTAGTGGGGAGAAGAGTTGGGTGACGACACAAATAACGGCTGCGTAGGAGACTACTGTCATCCCAGTTCATCTAAATATACCTGATTAAATAGACAGCTAGATTTTGACTTTCATTTTACTGAAAACAATTTTCAGTTGATAACAAAATAAACTTAAGTTAAACTTAATTATTGCCAATTATTTGTTATAATATTATACACTGCACCATAGCGTCTGTATTTATATTGTTTGTGATCAGAAAACTGAAGTTGTGTGACGCGTGACAAAAAGTGAAAAGTACAATGTTTACAAACGCTTTACTCTTCTGACTGGCGTTAAAACCTCGAATTGTAATATATATATAGTCTATTTTAATACACAAACAGCTCTTCTGTCCAAAATTTAAATTAAAACTAGGGGTACCATATTGGAAGTGAAGTGCTGCCACATTTGTAATTTCATTATCATCGTTGGTTTTATAAAACAATGTCATGCAAGATCCTTTCGTGCATTTGCGTCTCAAAATAACCTTATACTAACAAAGCGCAAAACCAACATCTGGTAGTGACAGACACATTTGTTACAATGTCACAGCCAGATTTAGAACACTACTTCCAAATATTTAATTTTCGAGGAAATTTAAGTAAACCAATTGTGAACACAATGCAACGTGTCCAAATATTTAATTGTCGATGTGATTGAAGTAAACCAATTTACCGGCGGTCAAGTCCGTCTGCGATGCAAGCTAGGCGTGCGTGAAATCGTAGAAAAAAGGAGCACGCGACTCGGATCTCACAAAGGTCAGTTCATATGTTCGCTTGAAACATAACAGGGCGGCTTGGTAATAAAACAATGTCACGCAAGATCCTTTCGTGCAAGAGCGTGTGCAACAGCGTCTCAAAACAGCCGAAATCGGCAACAATCAAGCATCAGAGCGTCTCAAAACAGCGTCTCCTCGAGCGCGCAAAAGAAATCCCGAAAACAACAATCGTCTCTTCTCGTGCAAATTCGAGCGTGCAATAGTCGTCACAAATCAGACTTTTCACGCGGAGGGGCCTGGGTACTGCTAACAAACATCTTACCGGCAGAGGGAAATCCTGAAATCGGAACTCAGGACAGAAATAGGAGGCTGCCCTCTGCGGGCAGCAACAAACCGCAAAATATTTTTCATAAAAATTGAAGGGCCACAATTTTTTGTAATGATTTATAGCAAGCAAACATTATATTTAAATGTTGCTCAGCACACAGATTTGACAGCATAGAAACATAAAATCGCCGGCCTTCATTCAAACGCAGCAATTCCATTTACATCGTATCGAAAAGAGAAGAGATAACAACTCACTAGGCACCTTTCCAGTATTTCAGTAAAAGCTGGAAGATTTCGTACTATTTTAGCCTAAAGAAAAGCTTGTGAAAATCGTTTGTTTGTTTATTGAGCTCAGCTTTGGGACTGGGAATTTTAATTCAAAGATGCACAATGTGCAGTGACGATTTATATTATTATACTTCGCAAGCAATACTGACACTATTAGAAACATAAAATCGCCTAGATTCAAATGGAGAAATTCAATTTCCCTCTGTACATTTTAATTTCCTAGGACGAGAAACATGCCAAGCGAAATATCGTATCGAAAAGTGAAGAGAAAAACATAATAATTCACTAGTATTTCAGCGCAGTCGGAAAGCCGTTTATAGATTTCGTACGGCTTATTGTACTTTGCGAATTTGTACTTTGCGAATCTGCACTTTGCGAATTGAGAAATCTGTACTTTGCGAATTGAGAATCTGTACTTTGCGAATTGAAAAATCTGCACTTTGCGAATTGAGAAATCTGTACTTTGCGAATTGAAAATCTGTACTTTGCGAATTGAGAAATCTGTACTTTGCGAATTGAGAATCTGTACTTTGCGAATTGAGAAATCCCTGAAATATAAAAGGAAATAAATAATAAAAATCGTTTGTTGGCGAGAGGTTCTCCGAGCCTTCACTTTACCAGTTCTTCGTTCAACTTCGTTATTTGCCTCTCGCAGAGATTCCAACCCTCCCGATTTTTTCCAGATTCTCCCGATTTATTATGAAAGTCTGAAAACAAGAGAAAATTTGCTAATCTTAGCTAATCTTTAGTACTTTTTAGCGATCTGAGTGTAACAAAATGTTTGTGAAAAGAATAAAGATCTCTCAGAAATGATGTCAAAATTCCGGAAATGGCACTTGAGAGGATCATGACTATAACACCACACGAGTACTACGAGTAACATACGAGTAACATACGGATACATACGAGTGACATACGGGTACATACAGATACATACGAGTAACATACAAGTAACATACGAATACATACGAGTAACATACGACCACATTTTTTTTAACATACAAGTAACATACGAATACATAGGAGTAACATACGATCACAATTTGTTTTTTCATGTTATATATCGTTCAGTAAAATACAAGGATTTCGATTCGAAAAGCTACCCCCTGACCCCCCACCCCCACCTCTACCACCCCTCACCCCACAAACAAACACTCACACAAACACACTCACCGAAGCTTTTTGTTCCCATGCATGTTATTAATTTAAAAATATTATTTTATGGCTGAGATTTTTGAAATTATTATAATTGGCAATCGTTTTATCCTAGTATCGTTCCTATGGCCTCTCCCCGTTCTCATTGTTGAATTGATTAATACACCGAGCATGAAAATTTCCCAAGATTGTCGAAGATTTCCGTATAGTAGACTTTATTTTTTTGTATTTGTCTTCCATCGTTGAACACGCAAAAGAGAATCGCCAGAGAACTGGACGCCAGCGCGAAAGCGAAAAGCGAGGGGGTGGGGGGCGCGAGGTTGGTTTCTCTCGCGTTCTTTCTTCCAGGTTTGCGTTGAGAAAATAGAGAGGCTGTGAACAGCCTAAGATTTGAGAAGAAGATCCAACTCCTTTCAATCGAAATCCTTGTATTTTACTGAACGCGATATATAACATGAAAAACAAAATTGTGATCGTATGTTACTCGTATGTATTCGTATGTTACTTGTATGTTACTTGTCACAAAAACAAAAATCACAAGATGAAGTATTTTTTTAAGTATACGTGACGGCCTTCTGGCGGCCATCTTTGATCTCGTGTGGCGTGAAACTCCGAAATTCAAAATGCTCTATCTTAAAGACGGCGAATGCTATCGAGCTAAAAACCTTCAACAAGATATGTATTAAGGACGTCTAATAGCCAGTGAGGGATAAAAACTCAGGGGCCTTGCGATTCTGGATTTTAGAATTTTGATGACGTCACGTGAAAGCCAAGAATTGAAAAGAAGTGCCATCTTAGAGTAAATAGACTTAATTTTATATACCAGCAATAGCATTTTTCAATTCGCAAAGTACAGATTTTCAATTCGCAAAGTACAGATTTTTCAATTCGCAAAGTACAGATTTTCAATTCGCAAAGTACAGATTTTCAATTCGCAAAGTACAGATTCTCAATTCGCAAAGTACAGATTTTTCAATTCGCAAAGTACAGATTTTTCAATTCGTTTCGTTTCGTTTCGTTTCGTTTCGCAAAGTACAATAAGCCATTTCGTACTATAATCAAAGCAATGTTTGGAATGAAGGTAAGCCAGCAATTTTCAATGTAAAAATACGCCAAACAGGCGTGTTTTCCATATTTTCACTTACCGAGCTCAGCTTAATTTCGGACTGGGATTCCTGCTCGTTCTTTCTCAAGTTCCTTCTTGTTTCACGTTTCGTTTCTAAACTGAAACAATGCAAAACAGTCGTGAAGTTAACGATTAAATACGTAAACAAAGGTGCAAAAACTTTCTACCTGCCTAGCAGCAGAAAATTTAAATAAGCTCAAGCTTATAAACCGAATTGAACGGAAAATTAACCTTACCGCTAGCGTCGCTAAGCTATTATACGCTCGCCTGCCAAATATAAAATAAAACTCAAGAACACTTACATGTAGCTTTCTTTTGGCCAACAGTCGACTACTTGAATCTGCACTTGTCTGCTACCCGAAGACTTTCTTCGCTCTTAAGCAGCAATAAGATGCTAGAAAGCGAAGGAAAATTTCTTGAGTCGACAAAACACTTTCTTTAGATCAAGAACTAGTGAAAAAATCCGGCGAAAACACGCCACTGAGCTGACGCGACCGGACGCGAGTCGGCAACCGGGTAAAATGGCGGCAAAACACAGCCTCATTTTCATGCATAGTAGTCACCAGGCTCCAGGGAACATCTTGTTACAGCCTTAAAACAAATGACGAAAATTTAATTTTGCAAAACAGACAACTGAGTTGAAAAGAGGATGCTCTAAACCCTCTCATAAATTTCTCCTTTTGGTTTTTTAATTAATAAGTGGCCGATTTAGCGCCAACAGGAAATGATCAAACGCTACTCATGCGCGGCTCTTCCCTGATATTTAAAAGAAAAAATAATAATCGCCCTTTTTATAAACTTTACTTCAATATCTACAACTCACAGGAATAAGGCGCTGTTTTATTGAGCATAATGTACTTTTAAAGCAATTTGAAATATTCAAAGCGATCTGGTCACGTGACTGATGACGTCACGTAAGATACGTGTTCAAAAACGTGTTCTTCACATAAATATCTATCCACATGTAGATTTTTGTTGCTATGCGCCTTACATTTCGTGAGATATAGCTGAACAAATTTTCCACACATTTTTACACTCGTGTATAGCCCCCTTAAATTTAAAATGCCAGAATATTAATGGCCATTTCAAAATTCCCCATATCAATGTCTTGCTGAAAATATTGATTACTTTTCAATTGATAGAGACCTGTTCTCACAGTAAACAAAAACGCACTTTCGGGCGTGGTCACGTGACTAATGACGTCATCACACTAAGTTTGATACGAGAGTTATTTTATGGTAAGTGCTATTACCTTGTGGTACTTCACCCTTCTGGGCCTCAAATTGACAAAGTTATTTGACATTGAAAAATTTCCAGTTGCAAAGGACTCTGGGAAGGTTCTTATTATAATTATATATTGCTTTTATAATTATTATTATTAATGGGGATAGGGGGGTCAAAAGAAATAACTTAACACAGCAAGTTTAAAAACATGAAAAAAGTCAGGAAGATCGTTTTTTACGAAGAGTGGCTCAACCATTTTGCATAGTATTGTAGGTTTCCTTCAGTTGGTAACTTTGTGCGGTATCCAGCAAAAAACAGAGAGTTACGTTGCCGAGAGTTGACTCTCACGAGAGTTTTCTTCAACTCTCAGTGACTATCATCAAGCGTTGGCCAAACAAGAGAAAAACTCTCGATGACTCTCACGAAAAAAAAATTATCAGGTTAAAATTCGATGAGAGCGCATGAGAGTCGCTGAGAGTGCATGAGCTGCCTCTTCCCCAGGCGCCGTTGCGATCGGGAAAACAGCGTCTTCTCGCATGCAACAGTCCCACAACCCCACGCACACCGCGCTCAAACAAGGAGCGACGCCTGGGGGCGAGGCAGGTGCATGAGAGTTTCAGACCAAACGAGAGTGAGAGTTTGAACTCTCAACAACTCTCATCCTCGTTTGATAAAGTCCGGGCCAAACGAGGATGAGAGTTGCTAAGAGTTTGCTCTCACGAGAGTTTCTTTCAACATCATCACCTCGCGCCAGACGACTCAAAAGAAAAATTTGGGTGGAGGAGTAAACCGTCTTTCCCAATAACACAATAGTAGGGCAGTTGTCAGAGCTTCTAGATTCGTAGTCAAACACATCACTAACCATCATATAGCTCCTTCATGTATTTTTCTTTTACCTTAGCTGCCCCCCCGGGGCAGATGGACCGTACAGTCATGGAGTAGTCGCCGCGGATGCCCCCCAGTGTTCAGAGGTGGGCCGAGATATCCTCAAGAAGGATGGGTCAGCGGTCGACTCTGCCATCGCTACCCTGTTTTGTATTGGAGTCATCAATATGCACTCGGCTGGTATCGGCGGCGGGGGCTTCATGGTCGTTTATAATCGGACGCGGAATTTCGCCGAAGTGTTCGATTATAGAGAAAGTGCTCCTGGGAAAGCAAATACCACAATGTATGTCAACAGCAGCCTCAGCTCCAAATATGGTAAGTTGTTGGAACGCCCAAGAAACACATGAAAGTACAGCTCAATAGCTTTCATTTGAATGGTCACACACTAGGGTTTCATTGTGCAGCATAATAAACAGTGCCACATGAAAGTATTACTCAATAGCTTTCAATTGAATGGTCCGATACATACTAGGGCTTCAAACCACATACCTAAAAGCTAGAACCACCTTGTAGAGCATAATAACCAGTACCACATGAAAGTAATGGTCAATAACTTTCATTTGAATGGTCAAACACCAGGGTTTCTTCCAGTACAGACGTAAAAGTTAGAACCAACTTGTACAGTACCAGCTTTAGTTTGAATGGTCATACAGTTCCAAATTCTCCCAAATTAACGTTCTCTCGTATTTGCATTAGTCTATGACGTCTATGTAAACGCCACTTTCTATTCCTTAAATAATTAATTTTGTCATACTTCCACTGTAGGTACCATCGCCTCGGGTGTGCCGGGTGAGGTGAGTGGATTCCGTGCAGCTTGGGAGAGACACGGTAGATTACCTTGGAAGATCTCGTCCAACCTGCTATTGATATGGCGAAGAATGGATTCAGATTTGGGTACGCGGCATACGCCGCTGCTAACTGGAGCTCTACGTCACAGAGCCTTCAAGAACGATGCCGGATTGAGGTATAGAGCCCCTATGAGTAATCAGGGAGGTGTGGTGGCGACGTTTTAGAACGAGTCCTGATGCGAAACCATTCAAATGAAAATGAGACTGAATTGCATGAAAATGAACTCCTCCCCCCCCCCCACCTTCCTGGAAATTTTCGTTTTGAAAACGAGAGACAAAAAGACAACTCGGAACGAGACGAGACTATGGCGCGGCAATTTCGTCCTCAACGGGTGGTAGACGGAACAAACTGTCGCACGATCAAAAGTAGCGTGACCCTCCTCATTGGGGCTTAATTTGACTGGTGTCTAGTGCTAACCGCGCTAAGCGGGACGATTATGATCTTCACGCATTGTATGGCGGCTATTTTGAAACGCTTTATGATTTTGTGGAGCGGCTAATTCCTTTGGATCACGAGGTATGTCCAATTGGTTTTCCCAAAAACTTTTGTGTGTCTTGCTATTATCGAGGCGCTAAGTCAAAATGGGGGCCTAACCTTTTTTGATGCGGAAATTCAAAGCGAATTTCGAAACGAGTCGGTGAAAGTAGATTATTCCGATTATTCAGGCAGAAGACTCCTTCCTTGTCAATATATTATACATGGTAAGGTAACTAGAACTAAAATCGCTCAAAATTTATTTTCACCTTGTAAGGATAGCAAACAACACCATGTAATGTTTCCTGAACTTTATTCAGTAATTTCAATTTATTTATTGCTCAAAATGTTCCGTTTGAAATCCCATACAAACTCTTATATTTGTAAATACATTGATATCCAAATATTATGCTTGGGTTTCCTTTGGCCGTGGATTGAGTATCATGAAACCAAAACCAAGCAATTACAATGGCCAATCACCACAAATGTAAACAACACAATGAGCCAATGGGAACTCGAAGCAAATACACGTCACCGGCGCCAAGCGCGGGAAAACGCGAGTGACCAAGTCGTGCTTGGTTTTGGTTTTGCATCTGATTAGTCGAGTAGGTGGCGCGAGTTTTTTTTTAACCAATCACAGAGCGTAGAAAGGCAAAACCCAAGCAATTCAGTGATTACTTTTTCGACACTCAAATTTCAAAGATGCACTAATTGATATTTTTGTTCTCTTTTTTGCAGAGAGTTGCTGATAGACGAGAACGGGAACTTAAAGGAGAGAGGTGCTATTTTAAAGATGCCCAAGTATGCCAGAACCTTGGAGAGAATTCGCGATGACAGCAAGAGCTTCTACACTGGTGACCTGGCGAAGGACATAGTGAAAGACATTCAAGATGGTGGAGGCATAATTACGCTTGAGGATTTGAAAAACTACGAAACAGTAGTTCGTAGGCCGCTGTCTTCGAAGATGGGAAATTACACGTGGCTTACGAACCCACCCCCGGGTGGTGGCGCTGTTTCGTCATTAATTCTTAATATTTTAAAAGGTAATTATTTGTATGTGTGTTGTACGTAGGTGCTAGCCATGAGTAGTGAGAGTCTTTGAGTCGTTTTGGCAAGTCCAATGGCTCTGTGGGAGACGCGGTGGCCTAATGGTTAGCTCGATGGCCTGGGTTCTTGTGTACATGTGTTCTTGGGCAAGACACGTTACTCTCGCAGTGCCTCTCACCACCCATGAGTATAAATTGGTACCGGTGAACTGTTAGGGCAACCTGCGGTGGACTAGCATTTCATTCATAAGTTACTCCTACATGTAGTCGCTTAATGCTAATGAAAGAAAAAACACCCCGCTCAATGTCGTTTTTATGGTCACAAGTCATCCTTGTGACTATAATTTTGAAAACGCGGCAAGGAAAAGTGCGTAACGAAAAGTGGATGAAATTGCAGCTGCCCAGGGCCTGGTTGTTCAAAGGATGGATAACGCTATCCACCGGATAAATCTCTATCCAGTGGATAGCGTACGTAGTTTGTTTTCTTAACACTTATCCACTGGATAGCAATTTATCCGGTAAATAGAGTTATCGATCCACCCTTTGAATAACCCGGCCCAGGTAGATATCATTGTTATTTCCTATCTTGCAGGCTACAATATGACTGCTGCTGATCGCAAAGATCTTAACAGCTCGGTCCTGACCTACCATCGAATAGTCGAGGCGTTCAAAGTTTGCTTATGCCTACAGGGCGCTTCTCGGGGACGAGGATTTCTGGGACGTCGAGGAGGTAAGGCGTTTATGTAAGGATATGATGGAAATTGTTCTTCAAAAACCGTGGTGAGCGAATGCGAAAACAAAATAGCGCGATCTACGAGGCAGCGTCGCTACCTCGTGGCTTCCCCGCTCACCGCTCGTTGATCGCGCCGATGATTTTATAGCGGGACGGGAACCTGGGAATAAAGGGGGCGAGAAGACCGGGGGGATGTAATATTTTGCACTGAGGAAAAGTACAAAGAGGCGGAAGCCACTAAGGAATGGGCGAGAATCGGGAGTATAATGTACGGGAAGCGGGAAGCCCAGAACTCCCCCTGTTCCCCCACTGTTCCCTCGCCCTAAAATTTAGGGCCCCACCTTATAAACAGGTCTGGATCCGCCACTGTAATATGTACTTGAAATAAGATTTTAAGCCCCCCCCCCCCCCCCCCCCTCTTGAGTGACTTATTTTTCCCCCCATCCTTGCTTTGATTTTACTTTATGTCCCCCTCTCTGGTTTTCCAGCCCCCCCCCCCCCCCCCCCCACCTTCCTGGTAATTATTGCACAGTCCTTTAGTTGCTGTCAGAGACTAAAATACATATTTTCCTTCTCTCGATCAGATTGTTAAGAATATGACCAACCCCGCCTTCGGTGAAAGTCTTCGTCAAAGGATCTACGATAACAGAACCTTCGACGACTACAAATACTACGGAGATTTCTACTCCAGCACAAATACCGGAGGGACATCGCACTTATCCGTTATTTCCCCGGACGGCGATGCGGTCGCCGCCACCAACTCGATAAACCTCTAGTATGTATCAGCGTCAGCTCACTTGAGAAAGCCTGGGACCAACGTGGGGAGGGGGGGAGGGGGGAGGAGGTCTACAAAAAGTTATAGTCCTGGGCAGAAGGGGAGGAGGATGGTGGGGGATAGAGGTATTGGGGTGGAGGGAAAGGTTGAGGGCAAGGAATCGTACTCAAACTCATTAATAGTTCATCAAGTTTATTATAACAAAGGAAATCGCACTCTAGTAGTTTTAACCTGAAAAGCACGATAACTATTTCAAATATGTGTGTTCGTTGTGCGTTATACAGTCGAGGGAACAAGAGCCGAGTTTGGAAAATCTTCGTTGAAGAGTTTCCGATTTTCATTGTCCAGTCAAAAACTAGCGCGAGCACACACGAGTACTCTCTCCGAAATCGCGCCAGCATAGCGCAATGAGCATACGTCATGTTGCTCAGCAACCTCAGGGACGAAAACCGCGGGCTCAGTCCTGTCTCGGAGGCGGGAGTTCGCCATTAACTTGTTCCCTTGACTGTACGGAAGTGTCCGCCATAAATGAGAGAATTAAGTACAGCAGGGAACAATTGCAGGTGTCTTGTTTCAGAGATGCGTTCGTTAAGAGAGAGAGTCTCGGTGAAGAGCTCCCTACCGATTATTGATTGATTTTTGACAACTTTCTGGTGGCTATCGTTTCAACTGGCCAATCAAATGCAAGAACTATGAGAGGCTCCACGTTTACGTTCTGACAATTGACATCTCCGCCTCCCACCATTCCTACAATTTGATTTTCTAGTTTAAATATGGAATACAATGCAATAATACACAGAGTGGTTGTCCATTCTCCCGAGCCAGGGGCTCATGATAAAAGTGCTCGACAACAGAAAATACAAAACTAATAATACATAAGAAAATTAGTTAAGTAATGGATTTAAAATTTAAATATAATTATAATTATAGGGATAATATTTTAAGAGTGTATCGATAAGTAATGACTATAATAACACGAATTTAATTAACAAGGGAGAATAAATCTAAAAAAAGAAAGTTTTCAAAAATATGTCAAAAAGTTGTCAAAAATTAATCAAAAACTTTGTCGAGTGGTAACAGTAGGCTGCTCTTAACAGTAACCGCCAGTGTACACACTCGAAAGAAAAGAAAATATTGAGGAAATGAGACCATAAATCTTCCCCGTTATTCTTCGTAATTCATCTTTCTACTTGCAGCTTTGGTTCAAAGTATCGCTCTACACGCACCGGTATCATTTATAACAACGAAATGGACGACTTCTCGACTCCGGGTAAAAAGAACACTTTTGGTGTGGAGCCGTCACAGAGTAACTATATCGAGCCTAGAAAACGACCCATGTCTTCAATGAGCCCTTCCATATTTGTGGACCACAAAGGCATCCCTCATTTAGTGGTTGGAGCCTCGGGCGGCACGAAAATAACAACTGCCATCTCATTGGTGAGAATTTTGATTGAGAAGTTTTTTAAATATATTCAGTGTTTTTGTATAATAAGTAATCGCAAGAGAATATGAAGGGTATATTCTCTTGGTAATCGCATGGAGCCGCCGTAAAATTAAGGATTAATGTCACGCGTGTTTTAAGAAATTTGCAAATTCTGAAAACACAAGTGATATTAATTCTTAATTTTACTCGGCTCCAAAGAACAAAATTAGTGCGATAAAGACATCGGGTGGTCTTCGGCAATCTTCGGGAGGCTATCGAAAATATTTGCTGACCTTCCGATCACGTTCGAAAATCGTCGGAGGACTTCGGGTGATTTCGGAAATCTTCGGAAGGGTTCGGGTAAACTTTGCACTCTTCGGAAGTCCTCGGGCGATTCGGAAATTTTTTGGAATAATTTTGCCCTTAACGAAAAATGCCCTCTGTCTTAACCAATCAGAATTCAGTAATTTGGCCCTTTATGTTACATTGTATGAACTACCGTGTATTGCAAGGATTTCTCCCACTAAGAAAAGAGAGATAGGCAAGCGTTGAAAACGTAAACCCGTGCTTTCACCGCCAAGAGGTTACGAGCTACAATCGCGGACAAAACCTGTTGACACAAGTAGATACCCACGCGTACTTGTAACACACTTTTCAAACATCTCTTAGCTCACAAGCCGGGGCAAACATATTTTTATCCCCTTCACCCCCTGTTCAATGTTTTTTTCAGAGAGCTTTCAATTCATCCTACATCTTTTTTACACCAGAACAACATTGATATGGGCGGAGGGGAGTTGACGAATAAGCTTCTAATCATGCAATAATTTAGTTAAAACTAAAACTAAAATTTTACCAATTCCACTATTGCAAGACACTTAAAAGTGTCTCAAGAGTATTGTCCGCGATTGTAGGTTGTTGCTGTATGGAATATTTAACAATTATCCGCCGAAGGCGAAGTGAATTCCCCGAGACGAAGTCAAAGGGAATATTCACGAGTCTGAGGCGAATAATTGTTTTATAATTATACAAATCCCAGGAAAGGTCGAATTTCTCCGAGGAAAATAGAATAAAACGAAAATGTTCCGCCATTTTTTGCCCGAGACAAAAAAAATGAAACTTCGCGGTATTTCCAAATAAGGTATAGAGGGTATATTGCCTCTGAGACCATAGAGCAACGGTGAACCAATCAAATTGCTTGGAAATGCATTATCCTATGGTTAGCATATTATAATTCCGTTTATATTAGAACCGCGATGACTTTCATTAAATCTTTCATGCCTGGTATGATATAACACGAGGTAACATGAGAACAAAGTTTTAACTAGGACTCCAGTGCCATTTACAGCGACTTTGGAACGAACTTATCCCAAATAAAACCTCTACCACCTTCCGCGGAGATTCGTAACCCGAGTCTTTTCATCCGGGGTAATTGTCGGTTGCTTTAGATCACCCGAAGTTTTCCTTGCATCCTCTGAAGATTCCTTGAAGATTTACTCATGCTTATTTTATCAAAATTGCACTTGAAACTGTATCTACCTTTTTACTGGTTTAGGTTGTGATGAATTACCTCTGGTTTAACCGAACTTTATCGGAAGCCGTAGTCGAACCCAGGCTCCATCATCAGTTACTTCCAGATTACATTCGTATCGACAAAGACTTCCCATGCCCCTCAACATCCAAGCAGGACTGAAGAGGCTTGGGCACAAGATTAACATCTTTCCTGGCTTCGCCGTTGTCCAGGCAACGGCCACTAATCCTGATGGGAAGCTGTATGGCAAAGCGGATCCTAAGAAGCATTCATGGGCGGCAGGATTTTAAAAACTGAAGAGAACAGAGGTCGTAGTATAACCGAAACAGTATATTAATAATACAAATGTTCTTGAATGTAATCAGTCGGGGAAATAAGTATACAAGTTGAGGGCGAAATCCCGTCTCCGAGACAGAAATATAATGAGCCTGTGGTTTTCGCCCCTGACGTTGCCAAGCAACATAACGTATCCTCATTGCGCTATGCTGGCATGATATTTTTCGGTGTATACTCGCGATATTGCTTTTTGGACGATATGAATCGAAAACTCATCGAGTGCTTCAACGAAGATTTTCCCAAAATGAAACTTGTTCCTCGACTGAAATACAGTAGTTTTCTGAATTGATGATTTTGCGTATTCCCTGTTAGGCCAGGGTCGAGACAGGGGTTAATGTTGTGAAGGACAAAGCTGTTTCTCCCCAAAGCCCAGAATTTGGTCATTTCACGTCGTTGTTTTGCAGAGGACAGCTGGGAATGTCCCAAGAGGTTTATAGCACGTGAAAAAGCTATTGTGCTAGTAACTAAACCTTTTGTTACTCAACAAGATGTCTCTGACAACATGTCCTGACAATTTTTTTGGAAAATGTTGGGACATTTCAAACCGACAGACAGACAGACAAACTGACTGACTGACTGTCAGACAGACTAACAGACTGTCAGACTGATTGTCTGATTGACTACTAAGTTCCCCTCTAGACATTAGATATGTTAGAAGAGTTCTATAGTTAATTAGACCTTTGATGTTGGTTCCATTTTCAACTCTAGAAGATGTGGTTTGGTCAGGTCAATCATGTTGGAGAGCTTTTAATTTTCTTCATTCGTACAAACAGTTGTACAGTACTCGTTGAGAAGGATGATCATGGTTTGATATAGGGTCCGAGACTTTTAATTAAGTAAAACTTGTATAGCCCAATCTAGTTTTTTTCATATGCGGGTTACAGACTTGTTTACTAGCTGTAACTGTACTGATCCATTGGCCGTCGTGTATCGATTTAGAGCGTTTTGACATATCCTATTAATAATAATAGTGAAAAAACGAGATTAGGAATGGACGCCAATACTTTTATGTAGGCGCTGGTTTTAGCAGATTTGCTAACTCAGTAACAAAATAATTGCGTGTATTTTTAGATTCCCAATGTACGGCAGCAATGCTTCACATTTTTCTTAACGTTTTCGTTTTACATAAGATATCGCTCTTCTTTTATAAAGTAGTCGCTAGCGTTTGAATGTTCACCAGTCTCCAATCGCCGATCGAGCCGCCATCTTGAATATAATTGATGGCGAACAAAATCTTGGGAGAGGTCAAACCGCCATGAATAAAAATAGAAGGACTGCTAAGTCGCCAATCCACCGTAAAAAAAGATGGCGGCGGTACATTTTACCACAATACCTTGCGAACCTAAATTGCGAAATTCGTTCCTGTAGTAACAACATTGTGTATGCTAGGTTTGAAGTTTTTAGAACTTTTCTGTGCGGTTTTTTTATGAGCGTTTTGAGGGTTTTCGTGCGCTAAGAATTGTGGGTAAATGTACTAGTCGCCATCTTTTTTCTTACGGTGGATTGAGTTGTATTGTTATTATTATACTTTCTTTCTGTATCTGAGTGGATATATAATAAATTCACTGAGGCGTTCTTAACCAATATTCACTTTACTGAGTCGATATTTATATATAGCTACTACACCCACCATCCATGGCGAATATAAATTTTATTTCCCAACTAGATGCGGCTTGAAGATATGAATTTTATTTTCGAGTAGCACAATACTGTTTTTTAAAACACGAGGAAATAAAATTCATATCTTCAAGCCACTGTGCAAGTTTTCTATTAAAACACAAATTATTTCAAAGTTTAAACAAGGCGGGAAATGCCGTCATCGATATCTCACAAGTGAGGATGTGGAAAATACGCCACTAGGGTCCCGGATGTAGTTTCGTATGAGTTTTACAAGTGGTCTATTTTCCACTCGTGTCTATGTTTTAGCCAATCTTAAACAGTCGATTTTAAAATTCGTATTAAATAATCTACAATGAATTAAGATTTCTCTGGAAGCAAAGGATTTGTGTTGGAGCAGGGCACCCGCGCGTGTTTTCCCGCCATTCGTGACGTCATTCGTCCGTCTGTACTCTAATAGATGACAGTTCTAAGCCAATCACAGCGCGAGATTTACACAGCAAATTATATAAATAATAATATCACCTTAGTAAATTTGTACCTCTGGATAATGATTTTCTAGCTTTCTGATTGGTTCCCTCCTCTATGGATCTCAGCCATTATCCTTAAGTTGACCAAATATGGAAAAATTATGAATTTCTTGTACTTGTATATCCAACAAGGGCGAAAGGAATAATTGTTTGATTAAAAACGTCGCTAGCTTTATGTTAAACTTCGGTATTACTTTTTAAAAATTTATATATCGACTGAGTGATTTTTCAGTTCAATCTAAATGAAGCATGATTTGTATGAAAACGGCGGCAAAAACTGCTGGCGCGGTGTCCGTTTGCAAGTTGAATGAAAAGAGAGCAAAACAGAATTTTAATCTTCGCTCTGTGTCTTCTAAAGTTTCGTATATTCTGGAAAATTGTGCAAATGGTTTAGCTTAAAATTGGAAGATCAGAAATAATTGTGGAGCTGAACATTATATTCATTTTACAAGTTGAATGAAAAACCAGCGAAACTGAGCCAGTTAAAATCACGTTCACTGAAGTAAAAAGCAAAGGAAAACGTCAATATCTACATGGATGGAAAGAAAAAGAGTGATGCTCGAAGATAATTTCACTGTGAAGCGGTCCTCGATTGTACCATCACCAACGCTTGACGATCGACTGCGATATTTATGCTTTCTCGTTCCCGATAAATTTATTGTGCTGATTTTGAAAGCTTATGGAATTGACAAGCCTCTTCGAAATACAAGGTAACAATACTGAATGGATTAAGCTTAAAATTGTAGTGTAAACAGGTTTTCATCAGAGGTCTACCTCTGTTTTCATTCAGTTTAAATCTGTGCAGATTTGTATTGGTTTCAGTTCGGGACTTCTAGTAAACAAAGTTTGTTTCGGGCTTCCTTCAGTGCTCGTTCAGTTGCATTTGTTGTTCATTTGTAGGCATGTATTTTTCTTGGAGCGGAAATAATTTTTTTTTCATTTTCCGGTTATTTGAGTGTTTGAAAATTTACTAAAACAGTTATTCTTCTCGGACTTGCCGGATATGAGCTGATTATAACCAACTCGGCGAAGCGCCTCGTTGGTTATATATATCAGCTCATATCCGGCGCGTCCTCGAAGAATAACTGTTAATTATTTGATTTCGGAAATACATGTATTCACAGCCTTGTAAACTCGTGATGTCTGGAAAAAAGGTTTTGCTTATCAAATTTGAGGGCTGGTAGATGTTCTGGAAATAAACACAATTTGACTTTAGACTATTCCATTCATGTATCTGTAAATTTCCTTATCGGCTTTGATAAAGTTTTACAAACGTGACTCTACTGCAGGATTAACTAACAAATAATACCCTCATTGGTACACTCGAAAGGCTAAAGAGGCCATACATATAAGACTCCATCCAAATAAAATATACAGTAGTCAAAATTGATCAACTACTATATCTAGACATGTATTCAAATTAGCTTTGAAAAGAAAATTAAGGATTTGCCCGCTTCCTGTATCGTTTTGATATTGGTACCTTGACGGTTTCTCGTTCACAAAAGTAGTTTTGTTCATGCAGGTTTGTGTTGACTGTTGAGTGTCTCAGTGACTGTCAGATGATTGGATCGTCTCTATGTCGTTTATTTCATTTGGAGTTTCTTGTATTATATTTTGGTAGAAAAGATCGCCGACAGCCGCAAACATATGACTGTGCCATACATGTACCTCCAGTTCTCACTAATATCGTTTTCTTTTTGCATCTCAAAGGCAAGTTATGATAGACTTTTACCGATTGTGCTCGTTAAAGTGGTATTTTATGCTCCTGGCAGTGCTCGTTTTTTCTCAAAATTATGCTAAAATTATGCTCATTTTGTGAAATTATACTACATCTGTCAGGCTGCTACTGTCAGTTTTTTTTGTGCATGATTCATCGCAGACCCCATCGCATATCGGCCAAAAAAATCTAGCCTGTTCCAGGCTCTCGGATAGTCCTTTTTCGCTTCGTCCCCACTATCCGAGAGCCTGGAACAAGCTAAACAAATCCCGCTTCTGTGTAATTCAACTTCGCAATAACTTAGGCAGGGGAGGAGAAAGGAGAATGCCGGTTACTGACGGAGTAACGGTCACTATAAACGTCGACAGTACCTCACTGATCTAGTCGATTGCAAATTTCAAATTTCACGTATTACATTGTAGTTATTTTTTTACTCTGGTTGTTTTACTTAGACTTGCCACAAGTCGACTTCTTTACACCAAAACGCGAAAAACCTTGTTTTGATCTTTTTGTCCTCCGTACCAGTCTCTCACTCGTGCCTTTGTGTAAGAGTTGCCTGCGGAGGAGGCTACTCCAATCTCACATTTTTAAAATTCTTCATATTTTAAAATCACGCTATAGTGTCAGTCACGCAGTTGGCGGTCTACCACTTTGTCGTAGAATAGCAGGAGGAGAGCGGTGTAATAACTCAATGCTGTACAAATGTACTTTTAATCATATCGCTCGCTCGAAGTACACGAGCTCTGAAAACTCGTATGCCCATATAAGGTATGACATCCCCCTCTTTTCGTTAGGAGGCAAGATCCTTTGTAACTCAACATGATATACATATAAATCAAAAGTAAGAACTGATAAAATAAACAGACAGTTCAATGTAAACAGTTATCTCATGCTGAGATTGGTCACTATGCTTGTCTCAGTGTTCATGCTGCATTCACTCCGTAAACTTGGTTGGGACTTGTGTAATACGTCCTGCTCTAGTAATCTGACTCTTTGGCTGGTACAAGACTTCCCCCTCCTTTACAACAACAACATGAGATGGGGGACTTGGCTGCGCCGCTGGGTTGTATGGTTGTTGCGCCAGAACAGGTGAAGGTGGTGCTGGTGTGCTCGAGATTGGATTGGTCTTCACTGGCGTAGGGGGTGTGGCAACGTGAGGTGCAGGCAACAAATCTGGAGGTACTGGATCCTTAGGCAACGAATCTGGAGGTACTGGAGATGCAGGCAGCAAATCAAGAGGTACAGGCATTGGATCACTAACAGCCGTAGGTGTTGTGTCACTTTTGCTCCTTGGCCTCAAATGCTCCCTTGTCCTTTGGTAGATCTTGCCTCGAATGTCTACTAAGTAGGTTCTGGGACTCTGGATAGGCTGAGGTCTGTTTAGTACGACCGCTGGCTCCCATATGTTCTTTAGAGAGTTTCGTACAAACACCGGTTCCATATTGTTCAGGATCCGTTTATCACCTCCAACGCGTCTGTCGTAAAACTCGGCTTGTTTGATTTGGCGCTGCTGGTTTGCTTCCAAGTGGATGTCATTCTTCGGATGTTTAGACTTCAGGATACTTCTGGCACTCGGTAGCATGGTCTGGGGTTTACGCCCAAACAGTAATTCATAGGGCGAAGGCATCTGATTGTCCAGCGGAGTGGTACGGTACATCCATAAAGCTGTGTAAGGACATTCTTTGCTTTCCAGTGCTTTTGTCAACAAAGACTTGCAGGTTCCCGATTGTTCTTTCGGCTAAGCTGTTTGCTTGGTGGTGGTACGGAGAACTGAAAGATAGTGTAATTCCACTTTGTTCGCATTTTTGCCTTGAACTTCTCGCTGACATATTGTGATCCGGAATCAGAGATGATCGTAGTCGGTAAGCCATATTCGGCGAAGACACTTGTGAAGTGGTTGCATATGGTATTGGCTGTTATGTCACTTAAAAGCCTGATCACAGGGAACCTGGAATAGTAATCAACAATCATCAGATACTTCTTTCCGTTAAACTCGAATATGTCTGTTCCCAGTTTTTCCCATGGCCGAGTTGGAAGATCGGGTTGTATTATTGGCAGCTTTGGTTGGGCTGGTAGGTGTTTATTGCATAAACCGCAATCCTTCACCGTCTGTCTGATCTCGTTGCAGATCCCTGGCCAAAACACAGACTCTTTGGCTAGTAGGATACACTTGCTTTCGCCCATGTGACCCACGTGGATGGTCTGTAGGACTTGGTTCTGCATGGATTTAGGTATGACTATCCTGTTACCCTTAAGCACTAAGCCATCTTCCAGTACAAGATCACACCTGAAGTTCCAGTATTCCCAGAGTTCTTGTGGGCATTGTTTTCTGTAGGGTGGCCATCCATTGTAAATGACATCCTTCAGCAGGTTCATGGTAGGGTCTTGGGCGGTAGAAGATCTCACTGCTGTTAGATCAATGGGGCATGAAACAAAGTGAATGTTGCTCTCGGGTAAGAGGTCATCACGTTCTGAGGTTTCAATCGTGTGTACACCTTTCTTAAAGCACACGCGTGACAAGGCGTCGGCGACTGGGATTGACTTTCCTTGTTTGTATTGGACTTGGACGTTGAACCGTAGGCATCTGAGTAGCATTCTTTGTAATCGAGCCGGGGCTTCTGCTATGTTTTTCTTAAAAATCTGCTCCAGGGGAGAGTGGTCGGTTTCAACTACTGCATGTCTGCCCAGTAAGTAGTATTCAAACTTCTCTAGACCATACATGACTCCCAAACATTCACGCTCAATGTTTGAGTACCTGGATTCAGCGCTGGTAAGCGATCGGGAAGTCATAGCAACAATGTTCTCATTGCCTTGAGAGTCTATCTGTCTGAGCCAGGCTCCCACGCCCATTTGGCTTGCATCACACTGTAGGATCGTTGGTGTAGTTGGGTCAGGGTCATAGTACGAAATGATTTTGACTGAGCAAAGTTCTTCCTTTATCTTGTCCAATGCTTCTTGATGATGGGATTCCCATGTGAAATGAGAATGTTTCTTTGTCAGTTCCCTCAAAGGTGACGTCATCTCGGCTAACTTCACCGAGTATCGATTGAGGTAAGTCACCATTCCTAGAATGGTTTGGAGCTCTTTGACATCAGATGGGGTCTTGATGTTGCGCATTGCTTCAAGTTTATTCGCAGCTGGCTGGATTCCTTTCTCTGTTAGCGTGTGGCCGAAGAAATCAACTTGCGGTTTCTTGAATTGCAGCTTCTCAGAGTTCAAGCTGACATTGTGTTGTCGAGTGGCATGGAGCATTTTAACGAAAGCCTGGTCATGTTCTTGTTCAGTTGAACCACATATCACAATATCATCAGCTATTCCTGTTACGTTAGGAATGTTCTTGTAGACATCATCAAGTTTGCGCTGGAAGATGTCCTGAGATAGAACGACTCCAAATGGTAATCTCTTGAACCTGTACCTCCCAAACGGGGTGTTGAATGTACACAGCCGGCTGGATTCGTCGTCCAGTTCGACATGCCAATAACCTTTCTTTGTGTCAACAACTGAGAAATACTTCTTTCCATGCAGCGATGGTAGGAGCTCATCGATGGTTCTGCTGTAGTAGTGTTCGCGACGTATGTTCTTGTTTAGGTCTTTGGGGTCAAGGCAAAGTCTCACTTTCCTTTCTCCACCTGGAGTGTCCTTGATGTTACACACAATGGAGTTGACCCAGTCGGTTGGTTCTTTTACTTCTGTGATGACGTCATCGGCGATCATCTTGTCAAGTTCAGCCTTATACAGAGGTAGTATATGCACCGGGACAGTACGTGGGGCATGAACAACAGGGACAGCATTGTCAGTCAATTGGATGTGGTATTTCTCTCCTGGGAAGCGGCCTAGCTTATCAAAGCAGTCCTGGTATTCCTCCAGTATGGTTGATTTTGATAACTTGCCTTGTTGCGCAGCTGTTTCAACCTTGGAGGTGTGCTCAGACAGGTCCTTGGTCGTAGGCGTAGCCGTAAATTCATCGATGTTTGCTGTGATAATTTCAAGTTCCTGGGATTGGCTGCAACCAAGCATGGATGGGCTGCCTGGTGCGTCTACGATGTTGAACTTGGTATGAATGGTTTTGCCTTTGAAGGAAATGTCTAGGAAGGCTAACCCAATGTTGTCAATTTTGGCGCCTCCATAGCCCCTTAGAATATTATTGCAAGGCAGGATCTTGATAGGGAATGGGAAGTCTTCAAGATCTGTTGTAGTGATTACACAGGCATCTGCTCCTGTATCCACCTTCAGCTTGATGTCGTGGAGCTCATTGATCTTGACTGTGGCATAGATTCTGTCTCGGTGGCTGTTTATGTCATGCAATGAAATTTCGCAAGGCTCACAGTCCTCGGTTGAGGTAACTGTTCCTAGGAACACGTTGATGGGTTCGGTGTCACTCGCGCCTTCTTCATCATAGTTAAGGGCATCGTAAGGATCTTCGAAATAGTCTTCGTCCTCCAGATGGATATCTTGGCCCTGGTATTCAGGACTGTCTACTACTTCGTGGAGTTTCTGTAGCCGTTTTTTTCATGCATACCCTCGCATAATGGCCGGTTTTGCCACAGTATTTACACTTCGAATTCTTGGCGGGGCAATGCGCAGATTTTTCATGGCTGTTTCCGCATCTAAAACAACCTTTTGACTTGAATTGAAATCGACGGGGTTTACCTTTGAACGGTTGATTCGAGTTGGCAGATTCTTGTCCGTGTTGAACTGTATGGAGATCGGCCGGCTTGTCTTCACCTTGAGTAATGATCTTCATTTGGGCCTTGGTACTCTCGTCAACTTTGGCCAAGTCGTAAACTTGCCTGAATGTCAGAGTGTTCCCTAGCGCTATCGCATCTTTGCGCACTTTGTTTGATTCGACGCCAAACACGAGTGTGTCTCTGAGTGTGCTTTCTTTGACAGCCGCGTCGTATCCTCCATCATCTATTAGCAGACGTGCTTCAGTTACAAATTCCTCAAACGGCTTATCTCCCTGTTTGAGACATCTGAGTTGGTATCTAGCTAGGATCTGATTGCTTTGTGGCTTTGTGTACGCTTCTAACGTTGCCAGAACCGGGACGATCTTGAGATTATCGCCATCGTTGGCCCATGTGGTCGTGTTGTAAATTTCGAGGCCTTTATCGCCTACCCACAGCAGCAGCAATCTGACTTTCTTTGCTTCTTCGACTTTGTCAAGTGGCCCAGCGAAGACTAGTTCGCATTTTTGCTTGAACAGTTTTGAATCTCTTGTGTACATCTCCTGGACTGGTCCAGTCTATGGAAGGAGGTTTGAATCTGTCGGCCATGTTGTGCTTTTGCGGAACGCGCCGATTGAAGCTCGAAGACTTGAAATATTTGAATATTTGAAAACTTGAATACGGTCTTTCGACTCCTGGAGGATCAGTAATCCCACGCTTCTAACACCATGTCGTAGAATAGCAGGAGGAGAGCGGTGTAATAACTCAATGCTGTACAAATGTACTTTTAATCATATCGCTCGCTCGAAGTACACGAGCTCTGAAAACTCGTATGCCCATATAAGGTATGACACACTTAACCCATAGTCCTTTGCCGTCCAGTCCTTCGTTGAGCAGTGCCAGTGAGATCCGCACAAATTGCCTGAAATTCTTAGTATATTCACTGTAAATATCGCGATAAAACATGTCCTTCATCGAGCAAAACTGGCAGACATCACGACCAGGGATAAGAGAGCGAAACAAGTTTATGTTCAACAACACACTCATGAGCGATGTGAAGTTTGTTGCTCGAGGGAACGAAAGTGAAAGTAAACAAGTGATTCCTGCTCACAAGTTTGTGCTGTCGATTAGCAGTCCTGTGTTTGAAGCCATGTTTTACGGCCAGCTGGCGGAGACTGGAGACTCCATTGAACTGCCTGACTGTGAGTACGAGAGTCTATTGGAATTGTTTCGTTATATGTACAGTGATGAAGTGATCTTGAGCGGAAGTAATGTGATGGGAGTGTTGTATTTGGCGAAGAAATACATGGTGCCTTCACTGGCTGATAAATGCACTGAATATCTGCAAGATAACTTAGATCCATCAAATGTATTCAGCATCCTGTCATCTGCTGAGAAATACGAAGAGAAAAACTTGGTGGATCGATGCTGGGAAGAGATCGATGAACAGGCAGAAGAGGTTGTGAAATCGGATACATTTGCGACAATTGAGAGGTCCTTACTTGAAGTGATAGTTGAAAGAGATACCTTGCACATTCCAGAGGTGGAATTATTCAAAGCAGTCATTCAATGGGCGGCAAAGAAAGCGGAAAAGCAGGGTCTAGTTGCAGATGGTCTAGTAAAAAGAAGAATACTCGGGGAGCGGATTGTGAAAGGAATACATTTTCCTGCCATGACGCTAGAAGAATTTGCCAGTGTGGTCCTTGATAGCAAAATACTCGCGCTAGATGAAGTCACTGACATTGTCAAATATTTTAGTGCAGTGGAAAGTTCTTCAATGGGATTTCCAGTATCGAAGAGAGCTGCTAGTTACCTTCAACGTTGTTGTAGATTTGGCTCAGTGGCGCTATCAGGTTGGAAAAATGGAACTAGCAAGCTAATTTTCTCCGTAGACAAAAACATATTATTTCATGGAGTCTACTTGTTTGGTTGTAAGGGTAATAATGATTATTCTGTGACTCTTACGATTAAACATTTGCCTGATGATACTGTTGTTGTATCTAAAAATGGCAATACATTTTCATCTGTGCAACACCAATCTGAGAATTATTGGGGCTTTGATGTTCTGCTCGATCAGCCAGTTCCTTTGATTAAAACACATAGGTATCATATTGAAGCTGCCATAACTGGGCCTGATTCCGCTTTTAGTGGAAGGCATGGCAAAAGTCCTGTACAGTGTTCCGGCGTTACATTTAATTTTGAGAACAAAGAGGATTGGACTGAAGGGTTTGCTGGAACTGGAATTACACAGGGACAACTGCATGAATTTATCTTTAGCCTACATGTATGAGAATTTCAATAATACAGGCTTATCCTGTGTAGGCCTTCATTTTGTGTTGTTAGGATTGAAAATGTATGTAAAGAAATGAGGATTACTTTTTTAAGCAAAACAACTGCCTCAGTCTTTTTAAATATTACATTTTTTGCAAGTGTCATTTCTTTGGCCGAAATCAGAAGTTTAAACCAGTATTTTAAGCGTAACTGAAAATTATGTTTCTAGGTCTGTACTCTATAAAAATAATGTAAAAGGCATGTTCCTTCTCTGTTTTTGTTATCAGTATAGGGTCACTGTAAGTAAAGGCCATGGCCCCAGTTATATTAGCTACTAATAATTCATATTTGTAATGCCCCTTATTAAACAAGTCAGTGGTGTATCAGTGATTCTCTGATTGATTTTATGATTGATTGATTGATTGACTGACTGACTGTGTGACAGACTGACTGATTGATTGATTGACTGACTAACTGACTAACAGACTGACTGATTGACTGACTGACTGACTGATTGTCTGACAGACTGACTGACTGTCAGACAGACAGACAGACTGACTGACTGTCTGACAGACAGACAGACAGACAGACAGACAGACTGACTGTCTGACAGACTGACTGATTGATTGATTGATTGATTGATTGATCAATTGATTGAATCATTAGCTCTTGCCGGAGCAAAGTGTTGTTCCGACAAAGGGCTAACACTCGAAACGTCAGCTTTCCAAATTCGCTATGGCGGTTAATATACCTTGTCCTGGGTTAGGCTGTCCCAACACAACAGTTTCCTTAGAAACTAACCGCTTTGTTGATTGATTGATTGATTGATTGATTGATTGATGGATGGATTAACAGACAGATGGACAGACTGACGGACTGATTGATTTCATTGATTAATTAATTAATTGATCGATAAATCAACTGATGAATGAATGACATTCGCAGAAAACATAGGTGGCAAGCGCTGAAGAGGAAGAAGTTCCGCACCAGATGGAGAGCTACGAGTAGTCCCTAATTTTTCTCAGATCGAGCAGGCGGGTGCGCGCGAAGCCCGCCTGCTCGATCTGAGAAAAATTAGGGACTACTCGTAGTCTAGCGGTATGCTGGTGTAGCTGCTATTGATGCTGAATATCAGCAAGCAGTGTCAGAATGTACTATTGGTGTAGTCATGCGCCTTGTTGTCAGTGAATACCCAGGAGCCCATAACGCGGAGAAAGCAACTTCCGTATTACGTCTGTATTATTAATTTTTTAGAAAGCGTTTTCCCGCCTCGAGGTTTAGTTTTTGAATTCATACGGTGGCCTAGAAGTGCAAGACAAAATGATTTAACAAAGAATTGCTTTGCAAATTATTCTTCCAAAACAATTTCCTTGTCTTAAAAAAAATAACTGTTCAAATAGAGATTTCTTTTTGTATAAATCATGAACAAGTATTCCCTAATAGTATTTCTGTCTCTCTGAGTAAGTCCCCCCCCCCCCCCCCCCCCACTTCATCCCCATGTACATAGACTTTGCCTCTGCGGCAACCAAGCAGGGACTCATGAATTGACTCTACGCTGGGCCAGCATTTCTAGCATAAGCGAAACTTGTACATACGCGAACCAATTATACCCACCATTATTTAGACGGAATCCTGAAACATTTTCCTGTTTGTTTAGTTGCGACAAAAGAAATAAATCACAAGGCTTGCGTATCCAGGGCTAATGTCAAACAAAATGGTCAATGTCAATGTTTTCAATGGCTGGCTGTCTCTACATGTTGCTCTTCTTTGCATATTTTTGCATATTTTCATTCGAGTCAGTTTTTAAAATACCAACCAAGGCGTTTCTATAGGTGTGCGCAAAATTAGGCTCGCTTTAATCCGTAGACTGGTTGCAGGACTAAGATTGCGATCTGCAGAGGTTGTGGTCACTGAACTGAAGAAAACGCGAAAGGCTGTTTAACATTAAGGAAAAATGAGCAGTGGAAAGTCGGCAAACGATGTGGAATTCAAGGGTGTTAAATCGGACGCTCAACGCGAAAGGTAATACACTTGAAATTCGTTTTGAATCTAAGTAAGATGTGTAAAATGTCACGGGCACTTCACTAACAAAAGTGTTCGTTTTGAAATAAGAAGCTAAGGCAAAAGCACTTGTGTTGAAAATGTATTTATATTGAACCCAGTGGGCACACACCTATACAAGCTACATAAAATACGTACCGCGTCAAATGGTATAGTTTTTGAGTTGCGGTTTCCAACGGCCAAGGTAGAGTTAGATACGGTCAAAACTGTATTGCCTCTTTCGTGCTGAAAAACTTAATAGTGTAAGATTTTTTCCTTTTGACCTGTGGTTATTTATTTATTTATGATTATTTACCTTTTGGGTTTGATAATTCATGTCCGAAATAAGATTGCGAGTCTGAAAATGTACAGAAAAAAAATCACCAGTTGATAAGATTTTACGATTTTTGAGATACGAGATTCTGCATCCACGAGATTCTGCATCCATGTCTAAAATTCAGAGGGAACCCTGTCTCCACCCCACGGAATATCGAACTTCCACTTTTGATGCATTCGTTACGATCATGAATTTATATGCTCGTGGGGTTATTTGGGATTGGAGGCGATGATGAAAACTTGCAACCGAAAATTGCTCAAAAACTGTCGACGCGCTGGTCGCTAAAATGGCTAGAAGGGAGATAATTGGTGGACTGTACAGTCGATACTCAAAAGCTCAGTATCAAACTAGATAATTCGTAGACAAAAGGAAATAATGTGATATTTATTGACTCATACGCATCTTGGAGCTTTAAAGGAGCTATGTCACGATATTTTAAGTCCTTTTTACGAAAGTGCAAAATCACCTTCAAACTGAAGAAAGCCTCAAAACAATAGTTTACTGAGGTAGAAAAACACCAAAGAGGTGATAATAAACCAAACAGGAACAAGGATGGTTGAGGATGGAGAAGATTAAGACGGTGCGAACGGCGAACTTGAAAAAATTGGCAATTTTTTTCAAGATGCGTCATCCGTCAAACTAAGCAAGGTTTGTTAGTGAAAACTGGAAGTATTTTATCGATTGTTACTGACACTGAGCCTAGGCCGGCCTGTACGCGAAGGTTCATTGTTACTATGATGGGACAGATTAGCATATTCAAGTGTCACTGGTTGTTTGTCGCAGTGTTGTAATTATTTGCTTTGTTTTAAAAGCTCAGCTTATTAATTATCTGATTTGCGACATGGTGCGATCATCCGCTACTGAGCACGCAATTTCAAATACGTGTTAACTCACGCGCAAAAAATACATTTATCATAGTTATACAACAACGACAACAACAACAACAACTTTATTGCAGTTCCCAAGCAATAGGAAATGTTTGTATCAAGCCAGTGCCAAACGAGAACGAGAGTTGTTGAGAGTTGGCTCTCATCATAAGAGTTTTCTTCAGTCTCATCGACTATCATCAAGCGTGGGCCAAACGAGAGAAAACTCGCAACGACTCAGCAAGCAACTTAAGATTAAGTGGGAATTTCTACAACTGTTCCCTGTGTTACGGAGGATTTTTTCGCACCGTCCTTGTGTTTTCCTATACTCGTCTTCTTTAATCACCTTCGGCCAACCAAGAAAATCCTTCAGAACACAGGGATGGTTGCAGAAATTTCCACGTAATCTTAAGTTACTTTATGCAGCCGGGCCCTGGTCTCTTAGTACAACAATTACACGCTGACTTTGCCAAAACATGATTCAGTCTAATTAATTCGAAGCTATTTTGGATTGAGAGCCGGAAGTCGTATACATTGAATTCTTTTGTTCTCAGAGAGCAGAATTACGTTCTAAAGGTATTTACAGACTGACAGTTCATTCGTAGTATATTGATCCATAGTGCACGTAATTGACCTCAGGTTTCGTACTAAAAATAAAAGAGGGCCGGAAAGCAAGCACTTTTCTTTTCTTTTTTGTGGCCGTTTGTTTTTGTTTTCAAATTGTTTTGTTATTTTAAGAAAAAACACAACGCTTTTGAGTTTTGACCATACATGTTTCGACAGAAACTTCTGTCATCGTCAGTTGTACAATGTTCGTTAAATTCGGAATATGTTGAACTTATATACAGTGTGAATAATAGGTGTGACTTAGAATAACTTAACTAACTAGAAAATGACAGTGACAAAACAAGAACAATGAAAACGTGTAATAAAGAAAAACTAGCAAATAACGAAAAATGCAATGCACGAAACTTAAAAAGAGAGGGACAAATTAACATGATGTACTTGTTGATTAAGAACTGGCTTCTCCCATTTGACGTACATGGCTTCTTTAAGTTTTTTATTTGAAATTTAGTGGCAGCGGAGTCTAGAATAGTAAAAGACTCCGCAGAGCAGGAACTACGACATATCTCAGAATCCTTTAGGTGCTTGAAAAATATGCGAGCTCTTGTCAGAAGACAGATGCTCGTGGACGCTTTATTATTCAATCATGCGAACCACCTACTCCAGCACAAAGCACGTATCTGACCTTTTGTGACTCATACACGTACGAACTATCGTAAACTAAAAATTCCTTATACTTTAATACGTGAGCAAAATTACCATTTTGTCCGCCCATTTTCTTTCGCGAAAGGCGCGTGAGCTATCCACGTGACACTTGGCGGGACTAACCTAAATGCCATTTTTCCGCGACTTAACATGGGTTAAATGGAAATATCTCGTTCACGTTTCAAGCAATCCAAAAACTCTGCTCATCCCATGAATCTATGTTATGGGGTGTTTTGTAAATTTTTGGGTGATTTTGGGTATATTTGGGGAGAAATAGTTTTTTCTCAAAGGAGTTGTAAAATTTAGGGAAATGAGAAATATTGAAGATTTGATGTAGTTTTAAAATTTGAATTTGAAGTTAAAAATTAGTAGATTGACATTGACAGACAGTTGATAACCACGCAAGAGCACCCGCGTGGGTATCAACTGTCTGTTGGTGTTACAAAAATTATTTTCTTTCTTCTATTCCTTCTTTAAACCTCTTAAAATTTCCTTGAAATTTTAGTGTGAAATTATATCTTCTTTGTGAGTGGGCAGTGGTATTATCCGAGGGATGTTCGAGGATGGGGAGGAAATATTTTATGGTTTTTAACTCATTACGCGCCTCGTTGGCTATGGGTTGATGTACATAGATCGCTTTCCGTTTTATTATTCGTAAGAGTAATAAGACCATGTGCTTTAATATTGGTCAAATCCTGATGGTATGCAAGGTGTTCCTAGCAAAAATACAACATTCAGTGCACCAATATTTCTCAGCGAAGTGTACTTACATCTCTTAATTCCTAACTCGTCAGATCAACCAAGCGGACGACTCATAATTATCCTTGTGGCTGTCACTCTAATCCTGGTGGCCATCATCATTGTACTCGCAATTGTCTTCACAAGAGACAAAGACTCTAAACCGGACATTCCAACCCCGAGACCCGTATTTCCCCCACCGACCGGCCCCCGGGAGCGGATGGCCCCTATAAGCACGCGGTTGTGGCATCAGACGCCGGTCCCTGCTCGGAGATAGGCCGGGACATTCTAAAGAAAAACGGAACCGCCATGGATTCAGCGATCGCAGCCTTGTTTTGCATCGGGGTGTTTACAACATGCATTCAGCTGGAGTCGGCGGTGGAGGGTTTATTGTTGTGTACAAGAAGAGTACGAGGTTCGTGGAGGTGATTGACTTTCGAGAAGAAGCTCCTGGGAAGGCCAATAGAACCATGTATGTCGGAGGGGGAATGAGCTCCAGACAAGGTAAGTTAAGTTCACTTTGGGGATTAGGCATCCTGCCTCCCCTGGACGTTTTTGTATTCGCGAACATGAAGTATAAAGAGGGACTACTCCTTATAAGCATGTGTCGAAGACTACTCAATCAACAGGGTAAGGGGGGAGGGGATGGGAAGTCCATTCGATTCTCAATCACATATAAGAATAAAGTGATGGTCGCACCAAATAGTTTCTGCTTTCTATGCGGTCTGAGTAAACTAGGTGCAGGTAGAAAATATTTCTTCCCTCATAAAATAATAGCTAGTCCGCGTAAGCCTTCGTATTCGTAGCCTGCAATCGAGGCTCATGCTCAGGGAATATCATTTTTTTGCATTTGAAAAGATTTCCCCGCATGAGCCTCGATTGCAAGCTGGTTCCAGTCCAACCGTGAGGATATAAATATGGTCTATTTGTAGAATTCGCGTAAAATTCCATAGCCGCCATTATAGTTACGTTGGCAACAATTTGAGTGCTATTGCGCACACTCGGTTTCACGACACTGCTTTGTCATTCGATCCAGTCCTCTCATGGGGTAAGTTGACTCACCCCACCCCGATTGTATGTGTTTCCTGTTTGACAGGTGCGACGGCCGCTGGTGTTCCTGGTGAGGTGAAAGGATTCTACGAAGCCTGGAAGAAGTACGGTAAACTGGCCTGGAAGGAGCTGGTACAACCTTCCATCGACATGGCGACAAACGGATTCCCGTTCGGATACGCTGCTTATTATGCGGCGACACGGACACGTTATACACCGATTCTCAAAGCTGATTCCCGGACATAGGTTAGCTGCATTAGCGTAAATATTGACAGACTAAAAGGTCATTATAAGGGCGCTCCGTACATTAGGCAACGTGGGCTCAAAATACCATTTCCAAGACAAAACTAGTTCCTGTCAGATATTTGTTTTCCGGCCTAAAAGGTATCGGTATAACTCTAATGGTGCTCGTTTTAGATTTATCCACCATTAAGCGGTACATATACCAAACCACGAATTTGAACTCCTACTAAAAAGGTAGGGATCACCCCCGTCGCTTTTATACGGGAGTCTCTACCTCAGGCCACAATCCAGTGGAAACCCGATTTCTCAAAAACCCCAATAACTCGAATAAAAGTCGTTTCCCTTGGATTTGTTTCACTCTAATGTTTACCCACGATATTTCGAACTCCCGATTTCTCGAACTAATTTTTCGTTTCCCTTGGAGGTTCGAGAACTGTACGAACAAGGACCCCTATTTATTCAAAACCTGGGCCGGGTTGTTCAAAGCACGATTAAGCTAATATAATCCAGGATTAGCGTGGATTTTGATTTCAGTTTTGTAACTTTTCCGTGAGGTTTTCTGTTTATATTTTTTGTCCTTCTGATTTGAATTTGACTAATCTCAAACTTTACAAAACATTAGCAGAGAAGAACACTTTTATACAAGATAAATGGAACGCTTGATTAAATTTTAATCCTGGATTAGCGTTAATCGGCTTTCGAACAACCGGGTCCTGGAGGATATCCCCCACCAGTAACACAATAGTGTAGCTGTTCTCCTAATTAACTGCCACTATAAGAGTCTGTTGTGAAAACTGACTTAGTTACTGCTTTGTTTGAAGGGAACTTCTATTTAACGACGATGGCGAATTGAAGAAGCGCGGAGAGCTATTGTATATGCCCAAGTTCGCTAAAACCTTGGAGCGAATCCGCGACAACCCTGATGATTTTTATAACGGAGCTCTAGCCAAAGATATTGTTACAAGATATTCAAGATGGCGGCGGTATTTTCACCCTGGATGATTTGAAGAACTACAAAGTCAAATTCAGGAGACCAATGAACGGGACTGTGGGGAACTACTCATGGTACTCTACTCCTCCCCGGGGAGTGGGGTGGTGCTGAGTTTTATACTCAATATTTTAAAAGGTACTGTCGATAGAAAACCGAGAGCGAGCCGTCTAATTGTTTTAGCATAAACCCAGTGGCTGATCTATTAAACATAGAATATCGATAAAACTGATTTATTGATGGTTTTGTTTAATGCTTTTCGGACGTAATGCACGAAAAACTGCGCGCACGCGCTCCGAGAGCCGTCTATCGATCGATAGTAGGCGCCTGTGTAGCCAATCAGATTGCGAGTTTGCCAATAGTCATGCAGCCACTGGGTTACGGCCGAATCAACTATCACATCATAGAAATTGAGAGCGAATAATCTAATTGTTTTAGTAAAAATCATAAACAATTGTCTAGTATTAACTCGAAATCTTCTTCCGAAACTTCGGAGAAAACGAGAAGAAACCGCAAAATTTTGTAGACGACCTCCAGCCACTGCACACTAATGGCTGATAGTGTACGAGTAGCTCAGCCAATCAGATTGTCTCATTTGCATTAGTATACTAGTAGATTTTTACTAATATGGGATAGACGATAGTGAAAACGGCCGGACGAGACTTGTTAGAAAGTTATTATTGTGACTTTATGACCCCAATGCAACACAATGACCCCAGCCAGGGCTCGAACCCGGTAAACAATTGGGAGTATTGCTAACCTAACAATTCGCTGGTCGGCCATTTATACTTCATATGTGAGTAGAGGTACTGTAAGAGTAAAGTTTTTTACTTGCCAGTACCCATTTATAATCCTGCCGAGAGAATTGAATGTACAAATTGAAGATGATTACCACAATGTTCATGTGCAATTTCTTTTCCTTTCCAAGGATATAACATGAAACCTTCTGACCGGCAAGGAACGAGCAACTCAGTGTTGACATATCACAGGATTGTAGAGGCGTTCAAGTTTGCGTACGCTTACAGAGCGTTACTGGGAGACCAGGACTTTGCTAATGTTACCGAGGTACGGCTATGAGTTATTTTGAATGAATTCCGACCGGCATTCGATTCCCCTGGCCCCCTACCCCCATATTCCAACCATAACTCTCGTGGGGGGTGGTGGAACCGGCAGATATTGCAATATTTCGTAATATTTGCCACCAGGAAAAGCACAAAGAGGCGGAAGCCACAAAGAAAAAGGTCAGGAACTGGGGGGAAATGTACGGAAGTGGGAATTCAACCCCCCCCCCCCCACACCCCTGTTCCCCCACTAAAACACTCAGAAGAGACAAGATTTTCAAGCTCCTTAGGGTCGCTTATTATCAAATAACTGACAAAACTGTGACAATGCCATCTCGTAGATTGTCAAGAACTTTGACTAATCCCGAGTTTGCCTGAATCTCTGCGCCAGAAGATTTGGGACAACCCAGACATTTACAGATTACCGACATTACGGTGACTTCTATTCCAACTCGAGTCAACAAGGAACATCACACTTGTCTGTTATCGCGGAAAATGGCGACGCTGTTTCTGCAACCACGACGATAAATCTCTTGTGAGTATTTTTTGATTAACCCACCCACGCGACACAGTCGCTACATTTCCTTATAAGCTAACAACATGAGAGGATAATCTAAGAGAACGATTCCCCGTGCCATCATTAAAATTTTGAAATCTATTAAAATAGCTTCGCGCCATGCGGTGAAAGTTATTTTTATTTCCTTCTGACCGAGGCTCCAATATCACGTTACTCGAACTGACCAATCAGGTAGCGCTCTTAAAATAGCTCAGCTATGGACTGACATAGATTTAAAAAAATATATCATTGGAAGAGACCCATGTATGTAGAATGCTTCTCTTAGATCATCCTCTTTAGCTTGCTAACAATCAAATTAAATTTCTTTCAGCTTTGGATCAAAGTATCGATCAACTCGCACGGGCATTATCTACAACAACGAAATGGACGACTTTTCCACTCCTGGTAAAAAGAACGCGTACGGTGTTGAACCTTCAGAGTCCAACATAATTCAGCCTGGAAAACGGCCCCAGTCTTCCACCGCGCCGTCGATATTTTTGGACAAGGATGGAGTGGCCCGTTTGGTTATCGGAGCGTCTGGTGGAACGAAAAATCACGACCGCCGTTTCGTTGGTAAGAAGTCATACTCCATCTCTATAGCCTGAGTAAACTGCAGTAGACGATCACTAAAACGACGTTTCGTCCGTTTACTCGCGTTTCTCTGTTCACATACACGTTTTGCTTTCTTTAGGCGACTTATCGTGGCATAATGCACGCAGGTGAGAAGTGCAACCGTATAATTTGGAGGCAATCTCTCAGTTAATGGCGTTGATGCGATGATACCAAGGAATCGGAAATGGTTATATTAGTTTATAATACACCCAACAAAAATTTCTAGATTCTGATTGGCCAATGACGAGTGCATATTGAGGTTATAGAGTGCCAAAGCTGAATTATAGAGTGCAATACGAAAGTTGCTGTGGAAATGGCGGAAAAAGCGCCAAAAGTTCACAGCGGCAGCAATCAAATCCAATCGTAATTTAGCTCGCGCGTCTTTTCCCGCGCTTTTCAACGATTTTCAAAAGCGCGGGAAACGGCGACGCGTGAGCCAAATAACGATTGGATTTTGATTGGCTGCCCCTGTCAATGACTTTGTTCTGATTTGTCAGGGCAGAGTACGCGAATGTTTTGAACCAAATATAAAGCTCAGCAAATGCATTAGAAACCGAGATAACACGAGACACTGAATAGCTCATAGGAGTGTTCCAACATCTTGCAAAATTGTAACATTTTTTTTCAGGTCATGATGAATTACCTTGTGGTTTAACCGAACTTTACCGCAAGCCGTAGTCGATCCCAGGCTCCACCATCAGCTGCTTCCAATGTACATTCGTATCGACAAAGACTACCAGATTCCCCTCGCCATCCAAGAAGGACTGCAGAGGCTTGGGCACGAGGTTAGGAACGTGAGCGGTTTACGCAGTCGTGCAGGCTGTGGCCAGAAACGAGGATGGAACACTGACGGGCAAATCCCGACCCCAGGAAGAGTGGCTGGGCCGCTGGATACTGACGAGGATCGGAATTCTGTCACGTGACTGCATATATTAGTGAAGGCGTTAGTGGGTTCAGATAGATCACTGTAGGGTTCGAGTTACCTTTCGCCTCTGTTTCAAAATGAGGTGATGCAAATCAAACGCAGTTTCGTATAAAAATTCAGTATACTGCATCACATGGGTAATTAAATCAATTTAAGATTAGCTTTGAATTGTGATGATTCATTTCCAGTCATGATCAGTAGATGTTTTTTCTTCGTAGACTACGAGCAGTCCCTCATTTTTCTCTGGGATAAGTTGACTGCGCGGTCAATGAAAGTACAATCTCCTCCTTTTTAAATAAGTCGTTGTACAAGTGTCTTCACGTAATATAGATCATTCATGAAATCTGCTATTTGCTATATTATGTGCCTGATGTAATTGATGGTCCTACGCCGGGTTTAAATAAAATAATAATTCAGGGCTGAGTTTCTGATTTGTGCTTTGAAGCTTCATCTGATTAGTTGAGTCACCTCGATCCTAGCTAGTCTGTGAACAGGCTCATTTCTCGGCCGAAGGTGACTCTGGGATCTGGACGTTTTTGAACCACGGACGGCAACCGGAAGTCGAATGTTCCCTTATTTGGCGCGTATTATCGACATTTCGTCTGTAACGTCAAGTTGTAAATGCTAATAGGATGGCTTTCAATCTCATTGGTGGGGTTGAAAGCGCGCCAAAAACAAGAACATTCGCCTTCCGGTTGTCGTCCGTGGCTCAAAAACGTCTGTGCTTAAGCTCTTCCATAACAGGTAACTGACAGCAGAGTATTATCATCATCTAATTAATTCGGCGAGCTCCTAAGACTCTGACATGGCCGAGATGTGAGGCAATTTTAATTGGGGAGAAATCGCGAGAATTGAAAGAAAAAGAGAGAATTTAAAGAACAGATTCATATCAGTCGAGATGCGAGAAACAGAGCTATCGCTGAGAACCAGACGGAACTTGAATCCTTACGGTAAAATATGCTAAAAAGAGAAAACATGCATTGTTTAAATTTTTAATTGCCTATACGTTAGGAAAGGATTCAGGATATTGCTTCTTTATTAAGGACAAATAAAGAAGCCAAAGCCATGTAGAAATGTAGAAAACACTCGCGACTTAATTAACGCGAATTTTTGAAATTCGCTTAATTTCATAGGGCGTTCTCCAGGTTTAGACTCGTCATCACAAACGTTCAGCATTCTGCGCAGTTGGAGTGAGACTACCAGCATAAACTGTAGAAACAAAAGTGCAATTCAGTGCCATCAGTTTCGAAGTGCGTGCATGCTGCAAACTGTTATTGCAAATGTTTTGCTAGGGTACTCTAAAGCATGTGACGCCTCATTTGCATAATTAATGATTTGTAATGTTGTTGCATGCTAATAGTCCCTTTCCCCGTTAATTAATTTATCATAAATGTACAAACAGCAGTACAACTGTTCAGGAGCTCGAAAAAAGCACGACGGCGATGTTTTTTACAGCTTGTGGCTGAAAATTCCCACGCTTCTATAACTGTATTGCTATGCAAATATATAACACGAGTTAACCGCGTAAAGTGCACATAGTAAAGCCTGGTTTTCACTAGCGACGCAAGCACAAGCGCAAGCAACATACGCAGACGCAGTAACGCGTTGATTTGTCGTAAACAAAAGGCACCGATGATCAACGCGTTTACTGCGTCTGCGTATGTTGCTTGCGCTTGTGCTTGCGTCGCTAGTGAAAACCAGGCTTAACAGGCCTAGATCAGTAGCCAGCTTCTTTGTGGACCGGTTGTGGGCTGTCGTGGCACTGACTATTACATGTTGCTGCTACAAAATCTTACTTAATTGTTCATCTTGATTTTAATTAAGGCTGTATACGAGGTAAAATGAGCAGTGAATCGTCGAAAAAGGAGCTTTTGTACAAACCGGTAATTGAGGCAGAACATACACGCAAAAGGTGAGACTCGAATTTACTGTAATATAATGTGTTTGTGTATTCAGTAACAAAACCGTTGGTTAAAACAAACTATTACAAACAAAACCGGCGATTTCTGAAACGAATGTTTAAGATGATAACTGCCTATGTAATAGTTCGTTGCTGGGAGGGTTCAACTCTTCGAGGCGGCGGTACATTCAAACGTTCTTTTCGGCACGCACGCTCGAGACCAGCGCCGACTGCCCGCGTTTTAAAAGAGGCGTCCAATTTGGACGGATAAAGAATGGACCGTAGTGCATGTTACTTTTGTGACTTTTGTGTAGAGACGTGTCCGTAAACAGTCAGGGGTTGACTGTATTTACAACACTGTATTTACAACAAGACATGGCTCAATAGCCACACTTTTTAGTAACTCATTGTGAACTGAGCAAAACAGTATAGTAAATAACCGTGCTTTTAACATAATATCACTTATGACAAACGAGCGACGAGGCCCGGGCCCTTTGAGAGGGAAGGGTGGACCCGTTAATTGGATCTATACCGGCCCTATGCCCGTAAACATTTATCCTTTATCTCTATACATAATTATTTTTGAATAGCCGGTTATCCCTTATCCCTGAAACCTCCCGAAACGTAGGTAATTGTCCGTATATATGATTCATTCGTAACTCAGTCACTGAGTGTAATCCCGCCGTAGTACGGCCACCCCGTTATTACGACCAGTTTACGTTGGTTCGAACAAATGCCCTGTTAATTGAATTGGCCAAACTTCATTAATACGGCCACCAGATTTCCGTGGCCCGTTGGTGACCGGATTAAGGGAGCTGTGTCACGGTTTGTGGATCTTGAAAAACTTTAGCCTAAATTTTTCAAGTTCGTCGTTTGCAATCCTTGTTCCTGTTTGGTTTCTTATCACCTCTTTGGTGTTTTTCTACTTTAGTGAACTATTATTTTGACATTTCCCTCAATTTGAAGATAACTCGTGACATCGCTCCTTCAACTGGTTCCTTGACAATACCGTATACTGACGCATTAATTAGCATACATTAACATAACCTGTGCAGCTGACGGTTCCTCTCACGCAATGGCAAAATACAGCAGAATCCCGAACGTAGCGAGGGTCTTCATGGATAACAACTTCCATCAGATACAAACTAAGGACACTAAACTGAAATGTTCATTCTTAGTGACGTCCTACGTAACATGTCCACTTACAATTGAAGGGCCGAAGGCCGAGGACCGAGTTGACTTTTGGGACTTTTTGTATTGTTTGGCTTTCAATTCAGTCGTAAAACAACGTCGCGTATTTTTTTTTCTCAGTTTGGCTTCCTCTTTTTTGTAGAAAATGCATGAATACAGGCAAGTTTTTACCTTAACAACTATCTGAATTAGCATGAAAGTCGCGGGGGCGTTGTTAAGGAAAAAACCCTGTTTGTAGTACCTAAATAACTGTTGTCAAAAATTACAGGTTAAATCGAGGATTTAACCCTTCCACTCCCAGAAACAAGCATCAAGTGAATTATTGTGTTTCTAACTTTTAAGTCTGTGGATGATGAAACCTAGTGTGTGACCATTCAAATGAAAGCTTATGAGCAGTACTTTCATGTGGTACTGTTTATTATGCTGTACAAGGTGGTTCTAACTTTTAAGTCTGTGGATGAAACCCTAGTGTGTGACCATTCAAATGAAAGCTATTGGACAGTACTTGTTTGGTATACTGTTTGTTTTTCCATATCTTGAAAAGTGCAATTTGGTACTTTTTGCTTTGAAACTCCTGGGAGTAAAAGGGTTAATACGGGGCGATTTTTTTCGAATAAATGGAAGGCTATACATGCAAAAAAGGAAGCAAATCTGAGCCGCAAAACAAAAAAAATGACCCAAAATCAACAAGCTCGGTAATGCCCTCGGCCACTCAATCAACGTGGTTTTTATTTTCGGAGGGGTCGTTCGGCTTTCGAGAATTGTGCAAGGTTCCCGAACTTTTCATTACTTTATGGGGGGTCGCTACTTTATACGGGAATTCCACTATTTCGGAATTCTACCGTAATAGCGGCGAAAATATTCCCCTCGTCACTATTCTTCTGGACTGAGTCTCTGGACTGAGTCTCTGCTCGTTTTTCGCGACAAGATCCGCCAGTTTCGCAGGCTAACATACTGAAACACCCAAAAATTTCAGACACGTTTTATTTTTGACAAAACCTTGTTCGAAAATGAAGCTGTCCGACATTTTCAAAGAGTATGAACTGCGTTCTGTATACTTAAAGTTTTCTCGAATACCTCTCCTCCATGTAGATCAAATAAGCGACGACTTATCATAGCTGTTGTGGTAGTCACTGTACTTGTACTGGCTATTATCATCACACTCGCGATTGTCTTCACGACAGAAAAAGCAGTCCAAACCACAGCCTTCGGAGCAGGCACCTACACCAACCCCGAAACCCATACTACACCCACCGACCGCGCCACCGGGAGCGGATGGCCCCTACAAGCACGCCGTAGTGGCATCAGACGCTGGTCCGTGCTCGGAGATAGGCCGGGACATTCTAACGAAAAACGGAACCGCCATGGATTCAGCGATCGCAGCTTTGTTTTGCATCGGTGTTTACAACATGCATTCAGCTGGAGTCGGCGGTGGAGGGTTTATTGTTGTGTATAAGAAGAGTACGAGGTTCGTGGAGGTGATTGACTTTCGTGAAGAAGCACCGGGGAAGGCCAATAGAACCATGTATGTCGGAGGAGCAATGAGTTCCATAGCAGGTTAGACACAGCTTATTTAAGACTTCACTTTCAAATTACGTTTCAAATTTCTCTTGTGGAATTCATGCGGCCCGGATACACGATGCAACAGTGCGTACAGAGCTTCACACTTCACCGTGTGTCCACCCATCAAATTGTTGGGCCCAATGTTGAGCGCAATATTTGAGCGGTGGACACCACGGTATAAGATTGCGTGCAATGTGTGAATTACAACGTGTGTCGTCCACACTTCAAATTGTTGCGCAACATTGCGCGCAACAATTTCAACGTGCGCCGGTCTACTCGTCTATAGCCTTGATTGCGAGCAATGGCGTATACAACCATCAGCCACGTCTTGCCTTCTGCCTTCTGCCTTCTGCCTTCTGCCTTCTGCCTTCTGCCTTCTGCCTTCTGCCTTCTGCCTATCCAATCTCTATCTACTAGCTACGATCTGCATCTTTTTTCGACTTTTCTCTTTCAAGAGCAAACGTACTTCACGCAATGTTGTGCGCAATGTTGCGCACAGTGTTGGTGCAATGTTGTGCGCAATGTTGCGTGCAGTGTAGGTGCAATGTTGCGCGCAATGTTGTACGCAATGTTGCTTGCAGTGTTGGTGCAATGTTGCCTGCAATGTCGGTGGGCAATGTTGGTGCAATGTTGCAGCGTGTGACCTGGCCTTCAGCTACTTCGGAATTCCATGACGAAAATCTCGGGCCCAGTTGATTATCGTCCAAAGGACTCGTGTACAAAGTGAGCTGAGTTAATCAGCGCGAATAGCTAATGGTGTGTTGCTGTTTCAGGTGCGACAGCCGCTGGTGTTCCTGGTGAGGTGAAAGGATTCTACGAAGCCTGGAAGAAGTACGGTAAACTGGCCTGGAAGGAGCTGGTACAACCTGCCATTGACATGGCGACAAACGGGTTTCCGTTCGGTGTCGCTGCGCACAACGCGGTGACATTGGCGGCACGTTATTCGCCGCTTCTCAAAGCTGATCCCGGACATAGGTTAGTTGCATAAAGAACGTCAATATAGACAGACTGAAAGTTAATCAAATTTCTCCTAATCTGGTAAACCTCAGAGTAGACAGGCTGAAACAGTCTCTATTTCGTTAGTTAGAGCAGGGCGGGAGAAGACACTTGGCACTTACTGAAGTTTCGCCCTTGTCCAAATCAAAATCAAAATCGTCATAAGTATAAAGATCAAGGAGAAATAAGTTTTCGAATTCTTGTAGCTCCAGCACACTCGACTCCGCCATTTTGCAATTTGATTTCAATTCGAACCCAGTCCACTGTATCACATCTTTTCGCTTGGACCCGCCGAAAACATATTATATTAATCTTCAGTTGACAGCTAACCCTTCAAGTACATTACAGACAAAACTAGTTTTCGTACATGGCCGGCGCTATTTATAATGCTAGACGTTGAAATTCCGAGTGCATCGAGGTGGGAGTAAGGGGGATTTCTCCCCTGACAATCTTGCAAAGACGATACCCCCCACCATCACCATGCACCAACCTTGCAGGATCTGCCCCATGCAGTGAATTAATAAAATTCCTTGATTGCTAGTCATCATAATCTGACGTAGAACCAGTGACGGACGAGGGAACAAGTGTCAATATAATTGGTGACGAAATCCCGCCTTCGTCCCCTAAGTTGCTAAGCAACGTGACGCATCCATATTGCGCTATGCTGGCGCGATTGCTTTCGGAGTGACTCGTGAGTCCTCGCGCTGGTGTTTGATTGGATAATAAGAATCGTAAACTTTTCGATTGGATCAATGAAAATTTGCCGAAACGGTCGCTTGTTTCCCCGACTGCTACAGGAACCGGTTTTGCATGATCAGTGGAAAGTTCAGTTCAGTTCAGTTCATTTTTTATTCACACTTATTTCGATTACAATAAATTATTAACAATCATAAGAAGAAGGGAAAAAATAGAAAAAAAGACAGAGCAAGTATGAAATAACATTTTTTTAAGGGGGAAGTGTGTAGTGGCCAAAGGAGCAAAGCTTTCGAGTTGGCCACTACCACAGTGCAGTTACAAAGAGAGGAAATAAAATTCATACAAATAAGGCTCTAGTCGATATTACAAAGATATAATTAAAGTGACAAATATAACTATTTACAGCATTTATAACTTATTTATGTCTGACTGCCAAGAAGGAAGAGTTATATTCATTCTTAAAAGCGTTATGAGGCAGACACTTAATCTCAATTGGTATTGTTTCCCAAATTTTTGATGCCGTTACTCTAAATCTTGCAAGGCCATAGTTAGTTCTGGAGGCTGGTCTGTACAGGTTTTGAGGACACTACTGTTTAAACTTTGGTATTCAGAGCTTACTTAGTTATAACAGTTATCGATTATTTCTTTTGTAGGGGACTTCTCTTTAACAAGGACGGCGAATTGAAGAAGCCAGGAGAAATTCTGTACATGCCAACGTTTGCTAAAACGTTGGAACGAATCCGCGACAACCCTGATGATTTTTATAACGGATCTCTAGCCAGAGATATTGTACAAGATATTCAAGATGGCGGCGGTATTTTCACTTTGGATGATTTGAAGAACTACCAAGTCAAATTCAGGAGACCAATGAACGGGACTGTGGGGAACTACTCATGGTACTCTACTCCTCCCCCGGGGAGTGGGGTGGTGCTGAGTTTTATCCTTAATATTTTAAAAGGTATACTATGTCCCGATTATCGCTAATCGTGAAAAACCAAATAGTTATTTGTTAAGGAAGACGCTACTTTTAGGGAGTCTACTTTTGGAATTTTACGGTATCTTAATGTTCTGATGTCCAATTTCGCTTTTCTTTCTAAGGATATAACATGAAGCCTTCTGACCGACAAGGAACGAGCAACTCAGTGTTGACATATCACAGGATTGTAGAGGCGTTCAAGTTTGCGTACGCTTACAGAGCGTTACTGGGAGACCAGGACTTTGCTAATGTTACAGAGGTACGACTATATATATGAGTTCTTTTGAATGAATTCCTTCTGGCACTCAACTGCCCCACCCCTCCCCCTCCCTCTCCCCCCCCCCCCCCACCCTCCGCCGGCTCCGCGCCCCCGTCCTTGAATCTTTAATCCTGCGATAGCTGACTCTACTCGGGAAAGATTGAGAACAAATTATTTCTAGCTCTTTGAAGTCGCTTATCAAACAACAAACTAACGAAACTGTGGCAATGTCATCTCGTAGATTGTCAAGAAGATGACAAATCCCGAGTTTGCTGAATCTCTGCGCCAGAAGATTTGGGACAACAGGACATTTACAGATTACCGACATTACGGTGACTTCTATTCCAACTCGAGTCAACAAGGAACATCACACTTGTCTGTTATCGCGGAAAATGGCGACGCCGTTGCGGCAACCACGACGATAAATCTCTAGTGAGTATTTTTTAATTAACCCATCCACACGACACAGCTGCAGTCGCTACATTCCTTATAAGCTAACAACAAGAGAGGATAATCTAAGAGAACGATTCCCCGTGCCATCATTTTTTTTTTTGGATTTTTTTTTTTTTTGGCCTTGTTTTATAGATTAGTTGCTCCACTGTAGCAAAAAGCTTGGCCTTTTAGATGGCTTACAGGGCAGGCGCTTTTAACTCCGGTTACCATAGCATGAAGCGACTAGGATTATTGCTACTCCCTTGGATGGGATGCTAGTCCATCACAGGTCACCCCCTTCCCCAGACACTCAAACCGTTTTCATCCCTTACCATCTTTGACTATCATAATAATTTCTTTCAGCTTTGGATCACAATATCGATCAACTCGCACGGGAATTATCTACAACAACGAAATGGATGACTTTTCCACTCCTGGTAAAAAGAACATATACGGTGTTGAACCTTCAGAGTCAAACATGATTCAGCCCGGGAAACGGCCCCAGTCCTCGACCGCGCCATCAATATTTTTGGACGAGGATAGAGTAGCTCGTTTGGTTATCGGAGCGTCTGGTGGAACGAAAATCACGACCGCCGTTTCGTTGGTAAGAAGTAGTACTTTATCTCTATTTAAGGCCACTTTTCTCATACACATTTATCTCATAAGTCCACTTGCTATAACGTGGCTAGGTAGGGCGACGCGATAGGACAAAGAAGCCGGAAAGGGTTCTATGATATTATTTCATAATTTCTCTCTCTGCGGATTCTGATATTCACCTCGAAAGCTTGCAATGGCAATGCGCGGTTAACTTAAAATTACCGCCAATTTTACATAAGATAGACAATTGGGTCACAATTGAAGTCGAATTGTCCCGTGGGTGATTGTAGTTTATTGACGACAGTCCGGCAATGGTTGAAAAGCGCGCGAAAAGTCACGCGAGCCAAATCTCGATTGAATTGCATGGATGCCCCTGATTGGATGTTACACCTGATGGCTACCGGTGTGAACGTCTGTGTTCTGATTGGTTAGAAGAGAAGGTGGTATACACTAAGTCTATGCAATAGACTCAAACGCAATAGAAACTGAGCGATCTATAAGCAAGCCTGAGTTCTCGCGTGAGGGAACATGCACATCCAAAACAGCTTATAAATCGGAGTGTTGCAAGATTGTCAATCTTTTCAGGTCATGATGAATTATCTGTGGTTTAAACCGAACTTTGCCGCAAGCCGTAGTCGACCCCAGGCTTCACCATCAGTTACTCCCGATGCATGTTAGTATCGACAGATCCTACCCCATGCCCCTCGCCATCCAAGAAGGACTGCAGAGGCTTGGACACGAGGTTAGGTTAGGCGGTTACGCAGTCGTGCAGGCTGTGGCCAGAAACGAGGATGGAACACTGACGGGCAAATCTGACCCTAGGAAGAGTGGCTGGGCCGCTGGATACTGATGAGCATATGACTTCTGTCACGTGACTGTATATATTAGTAATGGCATCAGTGGGCTTGATAGTTCACGTTAGATTTGCCTCTGTATCAAAGTGAGGCCTGACTTTCATGAAAACGAGTTTTGTTAAAAGGTCGAGATAACAGCAAACTATAGTGGAATGTCCCGTAAGCGGACACCCTCTAGAAGCAGAAAAAGTGTCCGCAACTGGAACTGGCCGCTTACGGCGGGAATGCGTTTTGTATGAATTAGAGTTCAAACGGGATTTTTCAAGGCGGCCGTAAGTAGAGCTGTCCGCTTACGAGAGTGTCCGCTCAGAGAGCTTCAACTAGTATACTCGGTAACAATTTTATGAAAAAACACAACGTTTTTTAGTTTCAAAGACATGTTTCGACAGAAACTTCTGTCATCGTCAGTTACAATGCAATGTTCGTTAAATTTGAATATGTTGAACGAGCCTTATTCTCATACAAATGATATATCAGTTTTCATCACGCGCCATTTTGAAACACTGAGACGAAAGGCAATTCTTAAATGGCCCATTTTAAGTCAGCAAATATTTTTACAAGCATTTATCACACACAGCTGGAATTAACTGCAGATTAGTTCTGCAGGCGGTATAGTAGCCTCAAGCTATTTTCTCCATAGCACGTGGCAACAGAATCAAGTATTAATACTGTTAATAGTTGTATATTAGATCGTAGCCCACGTGCAGACGACCAATTTCAATTCTCACTACACGCAGGCTACCACTGGCAATCTTCAGCTGTAAATACTAAATTTTGTAATAATTTTGCTCATTGTATATTGAGATATCTGACTGAGGAACATGTAGGTAAAACCTAATTAGAAACCAATAACCAATCATAATTCTCGCTACTTTTCATTGTGGACCAGTTTCCCATAAAATATAAGATCTATTGGAGTTGCTTTATCATTTGATCTCTGAGCGGTCCGAATTTTACCACAAAGACATACCGCTCACAAGTTAACTTCACTATACAGTGGAACCCCGCCTTATGGCCACCCCGTTGTTACGGTCACCTCTTTTTGGCCCGGGGAAATCGCACTTAATCTCTTGTAAAAAATGAATTTCACCCCCCATTATACGGACACTAAATCCACGATTTGTAAATCATTGACACAATGACTCCGTATGAGCAGGTTTTCATTATTTTGAACAATTTGTGTCTGTTTCGGATCTTCCTGTAAATTGGTTCAGGTTGCCTTTAGTGCTCGTTCAGTCACTTTTGTTGTACATTTTTACAATGACCCCACAATGACCCCGTATTACGGCCACCCCGTTATTACGGCCAGTTTTCTTTGGCCCGTAGGTGTCCGTACAGTAACGGGGTTCCACTGTAATTTCTTGATATCCTCTGATCAAAGATCGAGTACGACGCGCGAGGCAATCGCGCGCGAGAGACACGAGTCCAAATAATAATCATTTAGAAATAGAAAATGGCGCTTGTACTTACATAACCTGATGCCCCACGAGGAGAGATGGTGGTGAGAGAATTCTTGATGTGAATCCGAGCCGCAGGCGAGGCTTCACTTAGAACCGGGGTGTCTAATCGAACGTTCGGTAATCGAACTCAATCGAACATAATCCAACTCAAACAAGAAAAACTTGTCAATCGAACACAATCGAACGTTCGATTGCCAAACGGTCGGCAATCGAACTCAATCGAGCCATAATCGAACGTTCAATTACCTGCTTACAGTGACATCATTTTTTTTTTGGTGGGGGAGGGGGGGGGGGGGGGGTGGCGTTGAAGACCTTTTTACCGATGTCACACAAAATTTCAATTTTCAGTGCTTTTCATTACTGACAACAACAAACAAACAACGATTTATCACACCCAATTTAGTTATCTGCTACAAAACTCATGGAAATATACGAACACAGATTTCCCGATTTACCGGGGGTTGGGCAAGCGTTGTCCGGCACCCGGCATGCATTTTCTTGTATTCCTTTGTGAAGGATAGGGAAAAAAAGAGCTTCTCAAGTTCTCAAGTTATATTTCCACGAGTTTCAGGTAGATTTTTACAAAACTTCTCACTTGTACTAAATTCAGTATGATAAATCGATCTATGAATTTGATTTGTTTTGAAAAGCACTGAAATTGCAATTTTGACATGGTCTATTGGGCACGACGACTTCATTTGCATAATTAATATTTTGTTAATTTATAATACCGATTACCAATTACCGATGCATTTGTTGATGTACGCATACTAATTTAGCTTACCGTAATTGCTAAGGTGCAGGTTAGAACACCGAGAACCGGTTCGGAATCGAATATTGCGTATGATCAAGGTTGTTGCTACCAAGTTCGTTTGTTAAATTTTATAACGAGGCAAAATGAGCAGCGAGGCGTCGTCAAAGGAGATGAAGGAGGTGTTGTACAAGCCGGTGGCATCTGAGGCGGAAAAATACACCGCGCAAAAGGTGAGACTTGATCGATTTCCTGTTTCCTGTAATTATATTACTGTACCAGCCATATGATCATTCAGTACCTTATAGTGAAATCAAACGGACGATTTCTAAATATCGTCTCGTATTTGGGAGAGTTCGACAGGTGGCGTAGAATCAAATCCTTCTGCGGCAGACACGGCACTCGCTCGACGCTCGAGACCAGCGCCGACTGTCTCCCTTTAATAGAGAAACATGCGCCTTAGGGTGATCTAGTGTAAGTGCGTATCACTTTTGGAGAGGTGTCTGTAAAGAGCCATAGCCACGGTCAACTGACTGAAATTATTACAACCTGGATTACAACAAGGCATGGCTCAATAATCACACCTTTCAGTTAAACATTGTCAAGCCAAATTGAATAGTAAATAACTCGTTATTAGGTCACTTTATGACAGACGAGCGGCGAAGTCAGTGTTTCTGGAGGGGATCCGGGATGTTCGTTCGACTTTCAGTTTCGTTATGGCGATCCAGAGTAAACTAGAATTTATCCCTTACATCTCTATACAGGTTTGGGAAGTTATCCCTTATCCCTGAAACCCCAATACGGCGGGCAGTGATCCGTATGATTCATTCGGTCATCTCCTGCTTCCTGCTATGCAAAATTTAGCCGCGAGAAGAATGGATTCCATTCTTCTCGCGGTTTCACTTGTTCTTCCGGCTTCTGGCTGCTATCGATATCAGGCAGGGCACAGGAAAGAATGGGCGGTGAAACGCGCACTGCGCTCTTGTGCGATGTTTGATGCGGAGCGAGACTGGGTCGAGAGCGCCAAAAAAAGATGGCGGCTAGCGTGGATGAGTTAAAAGCTGAATACAGCTGTCGAGAAACGTTGTCGGAAAAAAGCGCATACGACAATCCCGAAAGGTAATCTGGGATATGATCAGCAAGGTACGTTCCTGACACTGTAGCTGTCAAACCTACTTTTGTTGCTTTCTTTTAGCACTCGCAAACATACTTCTATGGCGTCTCGTACCATTTTCTCAGATTTCCCTGAAATGCTGAAGTCAAGAACCCAACCTCGTCCCCAGGGCTATCTCCGCTTTCAAGATGGCGGGTGGGCGCGAAGAAGACCCTGGCGAAGAGTAGGTCACGTGTCTCCAAAAATATTGGAGATTTTGATTGTTTCAAAATGGCGGCGGGCTCGCGATTGGCTAATTTCGTGGTCACGTGACCTGCTCTTCGCCAGGGTCTTCTTCGCGCCCACCCGCCATCTTGAAAGCGGAGATGGCCCTGGGGACGAGGTTGGTCAAGAACCGTGAACTTTAATATCTTTCGGGATTGTCGCGTGCGCTTTTTTCCGACAACCTTTCTCGAAACAGCTGTATACTGAAGAGCACGATGGAGATGTTGATCCAAACTTGATCCAAACTCGTCACTATTTTTAAAACGCTCTCGTGTTGAAAAGCTGCTTTTCTTTTTGAACATTCGCAAACTAAAACGACTAAAACAGCTACAAGCACACTCGGCACAAAAATGTTACAGTGGTTTGGATTGTTGCAATAAAAATAGGGATCTTAAAGCCTGGTTTTCATATGTCGGTAAAATCCCAGACCATCGGGGATTTTGTTATTTCCCGACCGTCCCAGACATTCCCGACTTATGAAAACAAGACGAGGTACATAGATGTCCCCGATCGCCTGGGATAGTCGGGGATAAATCGGGAAATTTTTAAAGAGTACGCGTTCTTTATACTAAACGTTTTCTCGTATACCTCCCCTTCGTGTAGATCAAATAAGCGACGACTCATCATAGCTGTTGTGGTAGTCACTGTAATTCTACTGGCTATCATCATCGCACTCGTGATTGTCTTCACGAGAAAAAAGCAGTCCAAACCACAGCCTACGAAGCCGGCACCTACACCTACACCAACCCCGAAACCCATACTACCCCCACCGACCGGACCCCCGGGGGCGGATGGCCCCTACAAGCACGCCGTAGTGGCATCAGACGCCGGTCCGTGCTCGGAGATAGGACGGGATATTCTAAAGAAAAATGGAACCGCCATGGATTCAGCGATCGCAGCCTTGTTTTGCATCGGTGTTTACAACATGCATTCAGCTGGCGTCGGCGGTGGAGGGTTTATTGTTGTGTACAAGAAAAGTACGAGGTTCGTGGAGGTGATTGACTTTCGCGAAGAAGCACCTGGTAAGGCCAATAGAACCATGTATGTCGGAGGGGCAATGAGTTCCAGACAAGGTAAGCTACAGCTTAATGATTGAAAGCTATTAGTCTGTTGGTAGTTCCACTTTGAGATCGTGGAGTGAACGGAATAAATTCAACTAGTATACCGTATAGTCGCCTGTCATCTAGCCTGTAGCAGGCGTTCGGATATGGGGGAGCGACGCGAAAATACGCGCGAAGCGCGAAGAGCGGCGAGGAAAAAACGCAACCTGTCATCGCTCTCAGAACGCCAGGATCGATGAGAAGCGGCTGTATTTGAAGACAAGGTAATGTATACCATGGTGTGTAATGAACTTTAAACTTAGTACTCCTATTGATTAGCCTGCGTAGCAGGCTTTGGAGTATATGAAGCGCGAGTTGGAAGGGCGAACGTGAGAAAAAGAAAACGCGCGTGGCGAGAAAAGCGAGAGAGAGAGAGCTCCCCCTCGCGCGTATCTTCTCTCGCGCGCGCGCCCCTAAAAACTCGCGCTCTTCTCCTCTCAGCGCGTGCTAGGCAGGCTAATATTGATCGACTAGAGTCAGTTACCTAATGTCGTTTTCAGGTAATCGCCGCACATTTATTGAACCTAGACCTTATGGATTATTTGAACCCGGCGTTTATTCTGGTCCCGGGGGTAGCAGTACACCTCAAAATTTGTGGCGGGAGTGTGCCGCCCGCTTCTTTAAACCCTTGCCCGTTTTCAGACCAAAATGGCTCAAAAACCACGCCCATTGGGTAAACAACGAATGGTTCATTGTGTACTACTGTTTTGTCGTCACAGGTGCGACGGCCGCTGGTGTTCCTGGCGAGGTGAAAGGATTCTACGAAGCCTGGAAGAAGTACGGTAAATTGTCCTGGAAGGAGCTGGTACAACCTTCCATTGACATGGCGACAAACGGATTCCGTTCGGATACTCTGCTTATTATGCGGCGACACGGTCGCATAATACACCGCCTCTCAAAGCTGATCCTGGACATAGGTTAGCTACATGTACATTAACGTAGTATCGACAGAATAAAAATCGCCAGTAGGCTCTCAAATAGCCTGTAGGCGCTGGAGGGCACATCAGGCAAAATGAGTGCGCATGCTCGGCTGTTTTGGTGCTATGACGAAAACATAGCTCACACAGTTCATGTTTCACTTACGAGCGCTCGACTTTGAGCGAAAAATTCACTATCATGATTGTTGCAAAGATAATTATTTTGCTAAAATAAATATGTGAAAGAAGAGTCTCGCTCGGAATTGTCTTCAAGGTGAAAACCTTATCTGTTCCGTGACGGCCTTATCCCGCGAAATGAAAACAAATATCGGGAATTTTAAATTGCCGCCATTTTGACGCGGGATGTTTCTATGGAAATAATGCGAGCGGGTTGGCGCACGCGCACTCATTTTGCCGCTGTGCCGCGCTGGAGTAATATAGAGCGCGAGTTGGAACGGCGCGTACGAAGGAACAGACGCGCGAGACGAGAAAAAGGAACGCGCGCGTCTCTTTCCTCGCGCGCAACCCTAAAACCTTGTGCTCTTCTCTACTCCAGCGCCTGCTACACAGGCTACAATCTTGGACGGAATAAAATGAGAAATGAAACCTCCCCTCCCCTCCCCCAAAATCAATGATGAATTCGCGCTAAAACCAAAACGCACATTTTTTCTATTACTGAAATGGGGGGAGGGGTGGTCTTAATTTTTCACTTAAATTCACGGAGGGGGGGGGGGGGGGTACTCCCTATAATGGACTATACGGGGAGGCTCCGCCCGAAAGGGGTAGCTTTTTCTGGCTGGAGGTATATAAAAGGGTAGGGATTTTACGAGTTGAAGTATAGAAAAGGGTAGGAAAAACTGTCATTTAGATGTTTAAAACTGAGGGCCTTTCAAAATATCTCGAACAGACGCACCTAACGGCTGATTCATCCAATATTTTATAAGGGGCTACGCAAGTGAAAAGTTTGGTAAAAGTCGTAAAAGGGATGCAGTGTTTCAACTGTAGGTATGTGAAAGGGGTACCATTTTCTATGAAAGGTATATGAAAGGGTTACCTTTTCTGTCGAAGATGGTACATGTATATAAAAGGGTAAGGGTTGGACCTATACGCCACAATCCCGCGAAAATTATACCAACAGGGGCCGCCGTCCCCCTTTTCAAATCCTGGGGGATCCGCCACAAGCGACGAAATAGTGTGGTTGTTCCTCAGTATAAGAGTCTTAACTAAAACTGACTTTGGTACTGTTTTGTTCGAAGGGAACTTCTATTTAACGACGATGGTGAATTGAAGAAGCGAGGAGAGCTACTGCGCATGCCCAAGTTCGCTAAAACCTTGGAGCGAATCCGCGATGACCCTGATGATTTTTATAACGGAGAACTAGCCAAAGATATTGTACAAGATATTCAAGATGGCGGCGGTATTTTCACCTTGGATGATTTGAAGAACTACCAAGTCAAATTCAGGAGACCAATGAACGGGACTGTGGGGAACTACTCATGGTACTCTACTCCTCCCCCGGGGAGTGGGGTGGTGCTGAGTTTTATCCTTAATATTTTGAAAGGTAAAACTATTTTCTACAAGTACTATTAGCGTCCCGTTTATCACTAGGTCGTGAAATACAGAGCTTGGAGTGAAACGTAAATCAAGTAGTTATTTGTTCTTGATTTTCAATGGCCCCAACCACAAACTCGTTCACAGGGTCTCTAATCTTCTCGCCCCCTGGAACGAGGTTGCCCCAACCAGGGCTGGAACCCGGACCGCTCAACCCGGTGAAATCAAACGCACTATTTAACAATTAGATTATGAGCTCGAGATTTCTATGATTTCTATCTCGAGCTCATAATCTAATTGTTTTAGTAAAAATCATAACAATTGTCTAGTATTAACTCTAAATCTTCTTCCGAAACTTCGGAGAAACGAGAAGAAACCGCAATTTTGTAGACGACCTCCAACCACTGCACACTAATCAGATTGTCTCATTTGCATTAGTAAACTAGTAGATTTTACTAATAACCATTAGGAGTATTCGTTGTTTTCATCTGACGTCATCAAAATTCTAAAATCTAAACTGTTAATCCTACAAAGCTATTCTTTTTATATCTTCTAGACATGGAAATCATTAATCTCTATGCAAAGTTTGGTATCGATCCAGTGATTCCTTTTGGAAATAAAGCTATTTGAAATTTGTGATGTCCCGGATGAACGTGTTAATGAACTGTCACAAAAAACGGATATTTTATATCATTTTTAAATTTTCAGACGTGATAATAATTTAGAAGAGGTGTCTAAACAGATTTGAAGTGAAAGCTAATGATATTGACGGTAGAATATACTCTAATTCTTGTGCAATTTTATGGCGGCCATGTTGGTGCCCCAGAGAAGGGCACCAACATGGCGGTTGCATACTAAACACTGTAATTTTCTGAAAATTATTTTGGCTATAACTCGGTTATGAAAAACGCTACAAAGCTATAATTTGGACAAAACGTTTCTTTCTGCCAGTTCTTTTACCTGTTAATTTTCTGATGTTGTTCATGCAAGCAAAACAGTTTTTGTAATGTTGATGAAAACCACCAATTGCTGCTGCTGGCTGGTCGGCCTTTATACTTCATATGTGGAGAGAGGCACTGGGTGGAGAGAGCTGGGAGAGAAACTGAATGGATAAATTTAAGCTGTTTATGTTTACCACAATGTTCATGTGTAATTTATTTTCCTTTCCAAGGATATAACATGAATCCTTCTGACCGGCAAGGAAACGAGCAACTCAGTGTTGACATATCACAGGATTGTAGAGGCGTTCAAGTTTGCGTACGCTTACAGAGCGTTACTGGGAGACCAGGACTTTGCTAATGTTACCGAGGTAATATGAGTTCTTCTGAATGACTAGACTGCAAAACAGTCCGTATTTTCGCGCGAGAGTGTCGGGCTGAACGCGGCCGAAGGATCTGGAACGAACGTGAAATTACTCGAGAAAAAGAGAGACTGTTTTGCAGTCTACTGAATGACGGGCACTCCCTTAACCCCCTACCCTGATATTCCAACCATTGATCCTTAAATAACTCTCTTGGGTGGGGGTGGTGGTGGGGGTGGTGGTGGTGGGGGGGGGGGGGGGGGGGTTAGGGTGGCTGGAACCCAGGAGCAAAGAGGGCGGGACGTCTACGGGAGGCGGGAACATTGAGGGCGGGAAGCGGGATGCCCAGAAGGTTGGCAGGAACCGGCAGTAATGGCAATATTTCGTAGAATCAGTTGCCAATGGGAAAATCACAAAGAAGCGGAAGCCACCCAGGAAAGGGCGGGAACTGGGGCCAGTAAAATGTACGGTAGGTGGGAAGTTCAGTGTTCCCCACTCTCTTGCCTGCAAAAATAATCAAGAAAGAGACAACATTTCAAGCTCCTTACGCCACGGTCGCTTATCATCAAATAGCTGACGAAACTGTGACAATGTCATCTCGTAGATTGTCAAGAACATGACTAGCCCCGAGTTTGCCGAATCTCTGCGCCAGACGATTTGGGACAACCGTACATTTTCAGATTACCGACATTACGGTGACTTCTATCACAACGCCAGTCACGAGGGAACATCACACTTGTCAGTTATCGCGGAAAATGGCGACGCTGTCTCAGCAACCACGACGATAAATCTCTTGTGAGTATTTTTCGCTTTTTAGCCTTGTTTTATAGATTGGTTGGTACAGAGTTTTCACTTGAAATGAGTTAATCGAACTCAATTTGGAAGTAAATTAGTGATAATTTCAGTGGCGGATATAGGGGGGGAGTTGGCGGGTGGGGGGATGACCGGACCCCCTATCAGACCTTAGGGTTTTTTTTGCTTTCTCTATTATCCATAGCAAAACCATCTCCAGAATCCACCAAAATGCACATTTCAGAGCCTAAAAATCTCACTTTTTCTGTGGGAGGCCCCCAAACACCCCCTTCGTGCCTTTACTACTGCCGTCTACTTCCAAAAAGTTTCCTTCAATCTACTTCACATTTTCTGGAAAACCCTGGGACCCCCTATCAAAAAATCCTGGATCTGCCTCTGAATTGGATATAATCTTAGCAATCAATCGGTTTCATTGGCGCATCTCGAATATCATTTCCGCCTTCACGACAGAACCTCGTTTATAAAAGACAATATTAGGTAACAGTTCCAAGGACAATCAGAATAAATAAATCACGTTATGAAGTTCCCCTATTTCTTGTCATCAAGCACCAAATATCAAGCAAAGGTAAAAGTTTGGAAAAAAATGGTTACACTTTATTTCCACTTCTATTCAATTTTAATCTTTACAAACTTATAATATTGGCAACTAATGTCACTAATTTATGTTATGTATTACAAAATTTGCTGATGTCACAGAAAATATACATGTACCACTGTTTATATCTACAGCCAAAATCAACGATAGATTGTCTGCTAAGAAAAATTGAATAATATATGTATAGAATATCATTTAAAAATATTTTAGTAACAGAGTAACAATCACTACAGCTTTGAGGTTCCTCAATTGCTTTGAGTGTTTGATGGTACCTCTGTGTCAAATAATCTAAATAAACTATTTGCATTGAAATAAGAAGCTTAACATTCAAATTTTAAACAAAACGTTTTATTCTTTCCCCGCCCAGACTTTCTTAGGAGGTAACCTTGATCTCTAGAGATGATGGTGGCAGATATTTGTTACAAATTCATTATCTTGCCCAACGATAATTAGCTGGAAGCAAATGTAAAACAATGTAAAAATCGAGTCATATTTTGTAAACAGCTGAGTAGATACAAGAGAGGATGATCTAAGAGAAGCATTCCCCTATACATGGGTCTTTCCAGTGATAGTCTTTTTTAAACTTTTTAAACTTTTTTTTTAACTATGAACAAACAGCGGTCACCAAATACATTTCTGAAAAATTTGTCATGGCGAACACCATCCACAATCACAACCTGCGGGGCTCTGAAACACAAATTATTTATACCAAGACCAAAAACACAGAAGCCCTCAAAAAGAGCTTCGCCTATAGAGGAGCTATTTTGTGGAACCGTCTATCACCTCAAGCTAAGCAGGCTCCTAGTTTATAAATTATACTATATTGTACATACCTACTATTTATTAGATGATTTTATTGTAATTAATTTTAATATTTATTAGATGATTCTATTGTAATTAATTGTAATAATTACTTATAAGCAAAGGTTTGGTAATACATAAGCATGTAATTACTTAGCTAGCTATTATTTATTAGCTATTAATTTTATTGTAATTCATTGTAATTCATTGTAATCTGCACGGCCACCGTGGAAGAGCACAATTGTGAAATGGAAACCCGTGGTTAAATAAAGGCTTTATTTATTATTATTTATTATTATACTTTCAGTTCATAGCTGAGCTATTTTAAGAGCGCTACCTGATTTGGTCAGTTGGTACAGGTAACGTACTAAATATCGGAGCCTCAATCAGAAGGAAATAAAAATAACTTTCACAGCATGGCGCGAAATTATTATTAGATTTCAAAAACATATATCATGGGACATGGGGAATCCTTCTCGGAGATAATCCTCTCTTGGTGGATATCATATCTACTCAAATATCTGAATGCGATGGTTAAGTAAGTCAGACACAAACTATCCTGCCATCACTAAGAAAACTGCTGTAGAGGACTGGTTGACTGAACTCTCCTATCCCACTGCCTTCTATTCCAAACTCTGTTATAAACTTTCCACTTAGTTCAAACACCTGAACTCTGTGATTCAATCTATCACAGACCATCACGTGTCCTGCCTTGTTAACTGACAAGCAATAAGGTTTATTGAACCTCCCATCTCCCTTCCCCTTCTTTCCAAATTTGTACAGAAAAATGTCCCTCCCTATCAAAAACTTTAATACAATTTTCACCCCTGTCTGACACTATAAGATATTTGTCATATTGGACACAGTGAAAGGGAAAGGTGAAAGTGCCCTCTCGACCAATTTTACGTGAAAACTGGCCACTAGGAGAAAATATCTGATTAATTTGTTACCATAGTCAGCAACGATAATATTCCCGTCACTGTCTACAGATAAACCATGAGGAATGCGCCAGCTGGTGATCAAGACTTCCTTGACCACCAAACTGGCTCAGGTACACACCCTGCTCATTAAAAACTTGGACTCGGTGGTTATCACTGTCCAACACTATAATATTACTGTTCTTATCAAATGCTATCCCAGTAGGAAAGTTACATTCTCCCTGTTTGTCACCCTTTCTACCAAAAGATCTTAAGTAAGTACCATCACTACTGAATACCTGGACCCTGTGGTTACCAGTCTCTGTCACTGCAATCATTCATCACGTCCCATTCACTGCCACTCCCCAAGGCTTGAGGAACATTCCATCAGTAGAACCTTGTTGTCCAAAAGATAACACGGGTCTGAACCTGTCTGGGTTTTGACTTCAACAGCAAAAGGACTTCCACGAACATGTTTCTCCATTTACCTTCACTGATGCCTCGCATTGTTCCGGTTTCTTTGGCAAAATAGCTGATCTTGTAGCTACCATCTTTGTTATCTTGGACTCGCGCTTTCGTCGCACAGTCATGATCATGGCCTTGACAATTTCTGATTACCACTGTTACGCAGTCACACTCTTCGTAACATTGTCCTCCAAAAGCATTTCTTGCTGTTACAAGAAAGTTTGCTTCAAGTCCAACAATCGCTTCACTGATTCCTTTTCCTTCGGCACTTGATTGATGCGCTTTAGTCTTGCTGAGGAAATGTTTTGAACGAACCAATTCCTTCAGATTTTGCTTCCGCCATTAATGTTTCGTTTTCCAGGAAAACAAATTGACGAAGACCTTCAAAGTTACACTCGGCTTGGTTCTCCTTCATTAATTGACTCCTTCCTGAAAGATTGTGTTTGATGACTTATCCGCTAAATGTACAATCTCAGCGTTTGTGCTTCGTTGTAAAAGTGTTTCAGTTTTTTCAACTGCTGTCTCGGTTCACTTGTACTTGATCCTCAATCTTGGTCTTTTGTATTCCCAGGCGTTGAAGGGACTCCTTTCCTGATGTTCCGCTTCATTAAAGAGCTCCTGCTTCTTAGCTTCGATAACAGCGATCATGTTATCAGCAAACTGCTGCACGCTTCTTTTCACGTCGGTGACTTGTGCTTGAATTTTAACGCAGCTTTCGTCAAGTTCAGATATTTTGTGTCTCATCTGTTGCCGCTTTTTGCTTCTGGGATTCAATCGCAGACATCCACTTCTAATTTCTTTCATTTTGCCGCTTCTTCCAAGAGTATCTTGCAGTGTCCGTCGTGAGTGGTTGCAGCACAAGAGCTGCAAATGGTTTCTTCACATTTCTTACAAAAGAATTCCAATTTTTTCTTTTCGTGACCTGGCTTTGGACAGAATGCTGGTCGCTTTAAACAGGTTCTCAATTGCAATGTCTTCTCTTGAAACGTCTTTAAGCGCCAGACAACACGGTGTTCTTTATTAGCTCGCATAATGTTATGTCCAGTGATACAGTCGTCACACCAGAACGCACAACACTGGAAGCAGTAGAAACTCTGTGAAGCTTTTCTGTCGCAATTTCCACATTTCGCTCCAGTAGTATTGCACTCTTTAATGGCCAACACATCTAGCAAACTGTTGATGCGAAAGTTGGTCGGCAACTCGTTAAGATTTCCACCAGGAACTCTACTCTCACTTCGGGCATTCAGGACATGTTATTATATCATGGCGCCCACTCGTCCGTTGAATCCCGTTCAAGCAGTGAAGACAAAAACTGTGTAAACATGGCAGCTCTTTTGGATCAGTGAATGTGTTCATGCACACAGAACAGGATATACTTCTTCGTGAAGATTGTTTAGCAAGGTTTTTATATCCATGATTACAGATGGAAAACCAAGAGAGTTTGAAGTCTGTGAAGTTGACAACGCCTTCAACAATATCGAATGTGATCGAAAGCCAGACAGCTGTAAATATTCACCAATCATACAGGGCTTTTTACAGGACATATTTGACATGCAAGATTTCTAAGAATTGTGATTAGTTTAGCTTGACAGATTTGTTTGGCAAAATGATTGAAAGGTAACCTGCCGGGCGGCAGACATAATTGACCCAATCACGGAGCTTTATTAGAGGTGCTCAAAATATAGCGTGGCTGGGATTTCTAGGAATTGTTGTAATATTCTGCCCTCGGGTATTGTTATTCATGAAATGTAAATAAGGTATGGGAAATCGCTCTGGCCTGGGACCACGCCCAAACGAGGCTTTATAGAGTCAAGGAGGCTTCAAACCCAGCTTCCTCGCAGGGAGGGTGGGCGGGGTGCCAGCCTTTCGATGCCGCGGACTAGAATAGAGTGCATAGGGAGGAGCACATGTTTGTCTTTTATATATTCATTTGCATATCATTAATTCATCCCCACTCATCATCATTAAATCCCCAAACATCATCATTAATTCATCCCCAAACAGCATCATTAATTCATCCCCAAACATCAAGTAATGTTTGCGAAAAGTTTGCGTTTTGTGAAAAATTCTTAAAATTATAAGTTAACGTTTCTTGACTGCTTTCTTAAAATTGTCTGCAAAAACAAGTTGACTATTCGCTCGCCGGGTTCGTAGTCTAATAACCCTTATTGCATAGTTTACGTCACCGAGACTAGCTAATTTTAACCCCCAAGCTTCGCGGTTTAGCACGATATTTTTTTTCAAACCTCTGGTTCATACTATTTTCACGTGGATATTCTTTTCATTGTTGAAAGCTTTGGGAATCCGATCGCTCATGATAAACTTTACAACGGTTTTCAATTTGAAAGCGAAGCTTGGGGGTGAAACTTTATTATCATTCTAATCCAGTGCAGCAGTCAGTTTCCTATTTATCAGTGTAAAGTTGTGTGACTGTTTTTCCTGAGTTGTTACCGTAAAGAATAAGGAAAACTTAGCAACTGACATAATCATGCATAAGGTCTATTGTTAATTATTTCTTTCCCTAGAGCGGTTTTGCTTTAACTGCGCTATGATGGCTTCAAAAAACTCGTAGTTAACCAATCAGATGCCAAAACTAAAATCAATCATAACTTGGTCGCACGCGTTGGTTCCGCGTTTTGGCGCCGGTTGGATGTCAGTATTTGCTTCAAGTTTCTGATTGGTTCCTTGTTGGTTGTTTCGTCTGTTTTAACTGGCCAGAGAGATTACTTTTGGTTTTGGTTTTGGTTTTTACTACACTAAATTGAAAACCGCTCTAAAATCTTAGAAATCAATCGGTTTTCATTTTCGCATCTCGAATGTAATTTCCGCCTTCCCTTCGACAGCACCTATATTAATTCATTATTTTTAAAAGACAAACATTTGAGAACAGACGGGAAAATCATGCAGATTAAATCAATCACGCTATAATTAGTCCCCCTATTTATTGTCAACAAGCACCAAATATCAAGCAAAGTTTGGGAAAAAAACTGTTACAATTTATTCAAAATTATATTCAATATTTCAATCGTTACAAAACTTGTATAATATTGACAACTAGTCTATGTTGTGAATCACACAATTGACTGATGTTACAGAAAATATACCACTGTTTATATTTACAGCAAAATCAAACGATACAATGACTGCTAAGGAAAATTGAACATGTATAGAAAATGTATTTACTGAAAAATATGTTAGTGACAGAGTAACAAATCACTCAGATTTGCTTTGAGTGTTTGAGCTACCTCTGTCTCAAGTGATCTAAAACTACTTGAATTGAAATAATCATGAATTAATAATTAGTTTTAACCCTTTTCACTCCCAGATTCAAACCTAGAGTCATTGAATGTGGTTGTACCATTCAAGTCTGTGGATGAAACCCTAGTGTGTGACCATTCGAATGAAAGCTATTGAGCAGTACCTTCAAGTGGTATTGTTTGTTGTTTACTGTGTTTTTTCACTCTTGGGAGTGAAAGGGTTAAACATTTCAAATTTTTTAAACAATCTCAGTTTTTCTTAGTTATAAAAAGTACTCAGTAACTTTTATTTGTTACATGCAAAAACATTTTACTGGAATTTATTCTTCCCCGCCCAGACTTTGTTAGGAGTTAACCTTAATCTTTAGACTAGAAGATGCAGGGTGGCAAATATTTGTTACAAATTCATTTATCTTTTCCAAACGATAATTAGCTGTAAGCAAATTATGAATCAATGTGAAAATCGACTTCATATTTTGTAACACCTGCAGTAGATACAAGAGAGGATGATCTAAGAGAAGCATTCCCCTATACATGGGTCTCTTCCAATGATAGTCTTTTTTTAACTTTCAGTCAATAGCTGAGCTATTTTCAGAGCGCAACCTGATTGGTCAGTTGATGCATTGTAACGTATTAAATGTCGGAGCCTACAATCAGAAGTAAATAAAAAATAACTTTCTCAGCATGGCGGCGAAATTATTACTAGATTTCAAAAAAAAATAATGGGACATGGGGAATCCTTCTGTGAGATAATCCTCTCTTGGTGGATATCATATCTACTCAAATATCTGAAATGCGATTGTTAGGCTATGTCAGTCACAACTATCCTACCATCACTAAGAAACTGCTGTAGAGACTGGTTTATTAAACTCTCCTATCCCGCTACCTTCTGTTCCAAACTTTGTTATAAACTTTCCACTTAGTTCAAACACCTGAAACTCTGTGATTCAATCTATCACAGACCATCAGGTGTCCTGCCTTGTTAATTGACAAGCAACTAGGCGTAATAAACTCCCCATCTCCCTCCCCCTTCTTTCCAAATTTGTACAGAAAAATGTCCCTCCCTATCAAAAACTTTGATACAATTTTCATCAAAGTCTGACACTATGAGATGTTTGTCATATTGGACACAGTGCAAGGGAAAGGTGAAAGTGCCCTCTTCACCAATTTTACGCAAAAACCGACCACTAGGAGAAAATATCTTAATTAGTTTGTTTCCCCGGTCAGCAACAATAATATTTCCGTCACTAGCTACAGATAAACCATGAGGACCGTTCAGCTGGTGATCAAGACTTCCTTGACCACCAAACTGGCTCAGGTACACACCCTGCTCACTAAAAACTTGGACTCGGTGGTTATTACTGTCCGACACTATAATATTACTGTTCTTATCAATGCTATCCCAGTAGGGAAGTTAAATTCTCCCTGTTTGTCACCCTTACTACCAAAAGATCTTAAGTAAGTCCCGTCACTACTGAATATCTGGCCCCTGTTGTTACCATTATCAGTCACTGCAATTTCATCACGTTCATTCACTGCCACTCCCCAAGGCTTGCTGAGCATTCCAACAGACGAACCTTGTTGTCCAAAAGATAACACGGGTCTGAACTGTCTGGGTTTGACTTCAACAGCACAAGGACTGCGAAGAACATGTTCTCCATTTACCTTCACTGATGCCTCGCATTTTCCGGTTTCTTTGGCAAAATAGCTGATCTTGTAGCTACCATCTTTGTGATCTTGGACTCGCGCTTTCGTCACACAGTCATGTCATGGCCTTGACAATTTCCGATTTCCACTGTTATGCAGTCACGCTTTTCGTAACATTGTTCTCCTTTAGAATTTCTTGTTGTTAAAACAAACTTTGCTTCAAGTCCAACGATCGCTTCACTGATTCCTTTTCCTTCGGCATTTGATTGATGCGCTTTAGTCTTGCTCAGGAATGTTTTAAAAGAGCCAATTCCTTCAGTATTTGCTTCCGCCATTAATGTTTCGTTTTCCACGAAAACGAATCGACGAAGACCTTCCAGGTCACACTCGACTTGTTCTCCTTCATCATTGACTCCTTCCTGAAAGATCGTGTTTAATGACTTATCTAAACGTGCAATCTCAGCGTTTGAGCTTCGTTGTAAAAGTGTTTCAGTTTTTTCAACTGCTGTCTCCGTCATTTGTACTTGATCCTCAATCTTGGTCTTTTGTATTCCCAGACGTTGGAGTGACTCTTTCCCTCGATGTTCCACTTCATTAAAGAGCTCTTGTTTCTTAGCTTCGATAACAGCGATCATGTTATCAGCAAACTGCTGCACGCTTCTTTTCACATCGGTGACTCGTGCTTGAATTTTAACGCAGTTTTCGTCAAGTTCAGAGATTTTGTTTCTCATCTGTTGCGCTTTTTGCTTCTGGGATTCAATCGTAGACATCACTTCCAATTTTCTTTCATTTGCCGCGTCTTTCAAAAGTATCTTGAAGTGTCCGTCGTGAGTGGTTGCAACACAAAAGCTGCAAATGGTTTCTTCACAGTTCTTACAAAATAATTCCAATTCTTTCTTTTCGTGACCTGGCTTTGGACAGAATGCCTGTCGCTTTAACAGGTTCTCAATGTCTTGATCTTGAAAGTCTTTAAGCGCCAACACACGGTGTTCTTTATTAGCTCGCATCATGTTATGCACCGTGATACAGTCGTCACACCAGAACGCACAACACTGGAAGCAGTAGAAACTCTGAGAACTTTTCTTGTCGCAATTGCCACATTTCGCTCCAGTAGTATTGCATTCTTTAATGGCCAACACATCTAGCAAACTGTTGATGCGAAAGTTGGTCGGCAACTCGTTAAGATTTCCACCAGGAACTCTACTTTCTCTTCGACATTCCGGACATGTTATGACATCATGGCGACCGCTTGTTCGTTGAATCCCGTTCAAGCAGTGAAGACAAAAACTGTGTAAACATGGCAGCTGTTTTGGATCAGTGAATGTGTTCATGCACACAGAACAGGATACTTCTTCATGAAGATTGTTTAGCAAGGTTTTTATATCCATGATTACAGATGGAAAACCAACAGGGTTTGAAGTCTGTGAAGTTGACAACGCCTTCAACAATAGATCTTGTGATCGGAAGACCGCTCATAAATATTCACCAATCCTAGAGGGCTGTTTACAGACATATTAACATGCAAGATTTCTGAGAATTGTGATCAGTTTTAGCTTGACAGATTGTTTTGCAAAATGATTGAAGGGTTGTAAGAAGACAATGGCTGATTCTGTCACGCCGGCCGGGCAGGCAGGCATAATTGACCAATCACGGAGCTTTATTAGAGAAGTTCAAAATATAGCGTGACTTCTGAATAACAGGAAGCGCTGGGATTTCTAGGAATTGTGATCAGTATTCCTTGACCTTACAAATATATTTACGACGCTATCTGGCACTTCTTTGATCAAAATCAATGCGTTTGGATAAATGACTGAAATGGTGAAATATTGAAATATGTCCAGTCAATGTTGTTTCACAGCAGTGACAGTCGCTTTCTCAGCCAGAAGTTTCCTGTTTGGTGGTGCATCTTAAATACCATTTCCGACTTCATGTTACCCTTTTGACTTTTTATAATGTTTTATTCTGTTTGTTTCAAATCGGAAAGGGCCCTGGCGAAGAGGTCGTATATCGAATATCGGAATCTCTGGTTTACCAGTTGCAGTAAAGAATTCAAACATCAAGCAAAGTTTGCGAAAAGTTTGGGAAAATTCTTAAAATTGTAAGTTAACGTTCTTGATTGCTATTCTTAAAATTGTCTTCTAACACAAGTTGACTAGCTATTCGCTCATAGAAAACTCCCCGGGCTCGTAGTCTAATAATCCTTATTGCATATTTACGTTAGACTACGAGCTAATTTTCATCCCGAAGGCTCGCTTTCAAATTGAAACTTGTAAATTTTATCATGAACTATCGAATTCCCAAAGCTGCAAAGATGAAAAGAATATCCACGTGAAAATAGTATGAACCAGAGCACGGTTTGAAAAAAATTCCGTGTAAACCGCGAAGCTTGGGGTGGAATTTTATTATTATTCTAATCCAGTGCAGCAGTCAGTCAGGTCAGTTTCCTATTTTAAATACCAGTGTAAAGTTGTGTGACCGTTTTCTTGAGTTGTTACCGTAGGGAATAGGGAAAACTTAGCAACCGACATAATCATGCATAAGGCCTATTGTTAATTATTGGCTCAAAAAACTCGTACAATCTGTTACAATCAGATCCCAAACTAAAATCAATCGTGACTTGGTTGCACGCGTTGTTCCCGCGTTTGGCGCCGGTTACATGTATTTGCTTCGAGTTCTGATTGGTTCCTTGTGTTGTTTTCGTCTGTTGTGATTGGCCAGAGTGATTATTTTAGTTTTACTACACTAAATTGAAAACCGCTCTAAAATCTTAGAAATCAATCGGTTTCATTGTCGCATCTCGAATATCATTTCCGCCTGAAACTCGAGCCGGAAATACGTCTGCGTTCGCAGGCTAGTAATCATGCAGATTAAATCAATCACGCTACAAACACGGTCCCCCTATTTATTGTCAACAAGCACCAAATATCAAGCAAAGTTTGGGAAAAACTGTTACAATTTATTCAAAATTATATTCAATATTTCAATCGTTACAAACTTGTATAATATGGACAATTAATCTATGTTGTGAATCATAATATTGACTGATGTTACATAAAATATACCACTGTTTATATTTACAGCAAAATCAACGATATAATGCCTGCTAAGAAGAACTGAACATGTATAGAAAAGTAATTAAAATACTTTAGTGACAGAGTAACAATCACTCAGCTTAGAAGTTCCTCAATTTGCTTTGAGTGTTTGAGCTACCTCTGTCTCAAGTGATCTAAAACTACTTGAATTGAAATAATCATGATTTAATAATTAGTTTAACCCTTTCACTCCCAGATTCAAACCTAGAGTCAATAAATGTGGTTGTACCATTCAGGTCTGTGGATAAAACCCTAGTATGTGACCATTCGAATGAAAGCTATTGAGCAGTACCTTCAAGTGGTACTGTTTGTTTTTGACCCGATTTCGTAAAATAAAAGTCAAGATTTTTTCGTCAGTTTTGAACTTAGCACTCTTGGGAGTGAAAGGGTTAACATTCAAATTTTTAAACAATCTCAATTTTCTTAGTTACAAAAAGTTCTCAGTAACTTTTATTTGTTACATACAAAAACATTTACTGCATTTATTCTTCCCCGCCCAGACTTTGTTAGGAGGTAACCTTGATCTCTAGACTAGAAGATGCAGGTGGCGAATATTTGTTACAAATTCATTATCTTTTCCAACGATAATTAGCTGGAAGCAAATGTGAATCAATCTGAAAATCGAATCATATTTTGTAACAGCTGAGTAGATACAAGAGAGGATGATCTAAGAGAAGCATTCCCCTATACATGGGTCTCTTCCAATGATAGTCTTTTTTTAACTTTCAGTCCATTGTTGAGCTATTTTAAGAGAGCTACCTGATTGGTCAGTTGGGGCATGTAATGTATTAAATGTCGGAGCCTCAATCAGAAGGAAATAAAAATAACTTTCACAGCATGGCGCGAAATTATTATTAGATTTCTAAAACATATCTCATGGGACATGGGGAATCCTTCTCTGAGATAATCCTCTCTTGGTGGATATCATATCTACTCAAATATCTGGATGCGATGGCTAGCTAAGTCAGTCACAACAATCCTACCATCACTAAGAACTGCTGTAGAGACTGGAGATTAAACTCTCCTTTCCCACTGCCTTTTGTTCCAAACTTTGTTATAAACTTTCCACTTAGTTCAAAACACCTGAACTCTGTGATTCAATATATCACAGACCATCAGGTGTCCTACCTTGTTAACTGACAAGCAACGTGGATGACTGAACTCCCCATCTCCCTTCCCCTTCTTCCCAAATTTGTACAGAAAATGTCCCTCCCTATCAAAAACCTTGATACAATTTTCTCCCGTGTCTGACACTATAAGATATTTGTCATATTGGACACAGTGAAAGGGAAAGGTGCAAGTGCCCTCTCCACCAATTGTATGTAAAAACCTACCACTAGGCGAAAATATCTTGATTAGTTTGTTACCAGTGTCAGCAATAATAATATTCCCGTCACTATCTACAGTTAAACCATGAGGAATGTTTAACTGGTTATCAAGAATTCCCAGACCACCAAACTGGCTCAGGTACTCACCCTGCTCACTAAAAACTTGGACTCGGTGGTTATTACTGTCCGACACTATAACATTTCCGTTCCACTTATCAATAGCTATCCCAGAAGGAAGTTAAATTCTCCCTGTTTATCACCCTTTCTACCAAAAGATCTTAAGTAAGTCCCATCACTACTGAATACCTGGACTCTGTTGTTACCATTATCAGTCACTGCAATTTCATCACGTTCATTCGCTGCCACTCCGCAAGGCTTGCTGAGCATTCCATCAGTAGAACCTCGTTGTCCAAAGGATAACACGGGTCTGAACTGTCTGGGTTTGACTTCAACAGCAAAAGGACTTCCACGAACATGTTCTCCATTTACCTTCACTGATGCGTTGCATTTTCCGGCTTCTTTGGCAAAATAGCTAATCTTGTAGCTACCATCTTTGTTATCTTGGACTCGCGCTTTCGTCGCACAGTCATTGCCTTGACGATTTCTGATTTCCACTGTTACAGAGTCTCTCTCTTCGTAACATTGTTGTCCTTCAGCATTTCCTGTAATCAAAACAAATTCAGCTTCAAGTCCAACAATCGCCTCACTGATTCCTTTTCCTTCGGCACTTGATTGATGCGCTTTAGTCTTTCTGAGGAATGTTTTGAACGAACCAATTCCTTCAGATTTTGCTTCCGCCATTAATGTTTCGTTTTCTAGGAAAACAAATTGACGAAGACCTTCAAGTTACACTCGGCTTGTTCTCCTTCATCATTGACTCCTTCCTGAAAGATTGTGTTTAATGACTTATCTAAATGTACAATCTCAGCGTTTGTGCTTCGTTTTAAAAGTGTTTCAGTTTTTTCAACTGCTGTCTCGGTCACTTGTACTTGATCCTCAATCTTGATCTTTTGTATTCCCAGACGTTGAAGTGATTCTTTCCCTCGATGTTCCACTTCATTAAAGAGCTCCTGTTTCTTGGCTTCGATAACAGCGATCATGTTATCAGCAAACTGCTGCATGCTTCTTTTCACATCGGTGACTTGTGCTTGAATTTTAACGCAGTTTTCGTCAAGTTCAGAGATTTTGTTTCTCATCTGTTGCACTTTATGCTTCTGGGATTCAATCGCAGACATCACTTCCAATTTTCTTTCATTTGCCGCTTTTTTTCAAAAGTATCTTGACGTGTCCGTCGTGAGTGGTTGCAGCACAAGAGTTGCAAATGGTTTCTTCCACAGTTCTTACAAAAGAATTCCAATTCTTTATTTTCGTGATCTGGCTTAGGACAGAATGTTGGTCGCTTTAAACAGGTTCTCAATGTCTTGATCTTGAAAGTCTTTAAGCGCCAACACACGGTGTTCTTTATTAGCTCTGATCATGTTATGCACCGTAATACACTCGTCACACCAGAACGCACAACACTGGAAGCAGTAGAAACTCTGGGAGCTTTTCTTGTCGCAATTTCCACATTTCGCTCCAGTGGTATTGCACTCTTTAATGGCCAACACATCTAGCAAACTGTTGATGCGAAAGTTGGTCGGCAACTCGTTAAGATTTCCACCAGGAACTCTACTCTCTCTTCGACATTCAGGACATGTTATGACATCATGGCGACCATTTGTTCGTTGAATCCCGTTCAAGCAGTGAAGACAGAAACTGTGTAAACATGGCAGCTGTTTTGGATCCGTGAATGTGTTTCATGCACACAGAACAGGATACTTCTTCATGAAGATTGTTTAGCAAGGTTTTTATATCCATGATTACAAATGGAATACCAACACAGGGTTTGAAGTCTGTGAAGTTGACAACGCCTCCAACAATAGATCTTGTGATCGGAAGACCGCTATAAATATTCACCAATCATAGAGGGCTGTTTACAGACATATTTGACATGCAAGATTTCTGAGAATTGTGATCAGTTTAGCTTGACAGATTGTTTTGCAAAATGATTGAAGGGTTGTAAGAAGACAATGGCTGATTCCGTTATGCCGGCCTGCCGGGCAGGCATAATTGACCAATCACGGAGCTTTATTAGAGATGTTCTTTATAGCGTGACTTCTGAATAACAGGAAGCGCTGGGATTTCTAGGAATTGTGATCAGTATTCCTTGATCTGGCACTTCGTTGATCAAAATCAATGCGTTTGGATAAATGACTGAAATGGTGAAATATTGAAATAGGTCAAGTCAATGTTATTTCACAGGAGACAGTCGCTTTTTAGCCCGGCCAAGGGTAACGAGGACTCTGGAAATGAGATTGCTGGAAGCAACCTCGTTCCCAAGGAAAGATACGCTAGAAACGAGGTTGATCGGGATGGGCCTTGAAGGGAAAAGGGCCCTGGTGAAGAGGTCGAATGTCGGTTAATTTTTTCATCCGGCCATATATATTTTTTAGTATCTTTACAATACAAATTTGGCATGATTTTGACAATAATCTATACAAAAGACCACTAGTCACCTGCCTCGGACCAAGACTACTTTCTTCCAAGGAGATTTCACGAGCTTTGATTACCGTGTGGCATGAAATTTTCGCGGGATCTAATCCTGAGTTCGCGAATTTCACGAGTTTTCTAACGATCCGCGAAAATTAGATGCAGTAAAAATAAACTCCTGCAAAAAAAATTTGCGCGAAAATTTACTCCATTTATTTAGATTACTTAATTTCGATTAAATCAGACTGCAAACAATGTTACATGCAGGTACCGTACTGAAATACTGCCCGAGATCCACGAAAATTTGCTCCCGACGATATTAAAGTCTGAAATCCAAATTCGCGAAAATTTGTTCCCGCGAAACGCAAAAAATCGGCTATCCACGAAATTAAACTCCCGCGAAAATTTCATGCCACACGGTAGTTTAAAATAAAATCCACAAACACTTCAACCTAACCTGTCGTGAATGATTATCTGCCTTAAGGTCATTTCATTTTTTTAGAGAACGAATTAATGTTCACGGACTGAGTGACGTGGCGATGTTGTGTCCGTTCGGAAAAGAACGTAGGGGGAGTTTTTATGCCAGCATTTCCTTTATAATACAGTAAACACCCGCTTATAAGAACCTAGTGGATTAAGAACCTACAGGCTGAAATTACCTACAGGCTGAAATGCTGGGGACTAGCATCCCATCCAGGGGGAGTAGCAATACTCCAGCTAGTCGTCTTCCTGCTTTACAGCTACAGAAACCGGGATAAGCTACCGCATTGTGGGCCAGTTTGGCCGGAGTGCAGCTTTACTGGTTTACTATCCCACTATCTGGTTCACCCACCCACCCACACGACACAGCCGCTATATTCCTTATAAACTAACACTGAATCATATTAAATTTCTTTCAGCTTTGGATCAAAGTATCGCTCAACTCGCACGGGCATTATCTACAACAACGAAATGGACGACTTTTCCACTCCTGGTAAAAAGAACGCGTACGGTGTTGAACCTTCAGAGTCCAACATGATTCAGCCCGGGAAACGGCCCCAGTCTTCGACCGCGCCGTCAATATTTTTGGACAAGGATGGAGCGGCTCGTTTGGTTATTGGAGCGTCTGGAGGAACGAAAATAACGACCGCCATTTCTCTGGTAAGAAGTCATGCTTTTTAACGCGCGTATTGTGAGATTACGAGGTGAATCTTAGAATTAGAGAGAAGAACTCCACGAAAAAAATATATCAATATTCCCTGACTTATCACTGACCAAAAAACCTTTTCACTGACCATAACAAGCTAAAACAAATGGGGGACTGAGCAGGGATGGCGCAGTGGCTGAGAGATTGCCTCCAAAATATACCGTTGCACTTCTCAGCCGCGTGCATTATGCCACGATAAGTCGCCTAAAAAACGCAAAACGTGTATGTGAAAAGATGAACCTGAGGAAACGGACGTGTCGTTTTCGCGGTGACTGGTTGTCGTCTGCAGTTTTAATACTCAGGCTATAGCCAAGATGGAGTAACATCTCTCCAAATTTTCCATATTATAATGCCCTCAACAAAATTTCTACATTGGTCAATTACGAGTGCATATTGAGGTTTTAGAGTGCAAAAACGAATTCTAGTGTGTTATGCGAAAGTTGCTGTGGAAACGGCGGGAAAGCGCCAACGTTCACAGCGGCAGCCAATCAAATCCAATCGTGATTGATGTTTTGAAAGTTTTCAAATTTGTTGAAAAGCGCGGGAAAAGACGCACCCTAGCCAAATCACGATTGGATTTCATTTGCTGTCGCTGTGAACGTCCGCGGCTTTGTTTCTGATTGGTCAGGGCAGGGTATGCGTGTGCTTACAACCAATTATCAAGCTCAGTAAACGCATTAGAAACTGAGCGCTCCATAAAACCAAGTCAGGGATAACGCGAGACACTGAAATAGCTCAACATCTTGCAAAATTGTAACCCATGATATTTCTTCAGGTCATGATGAATTACCTGTGGTTTAAACGAACTTTGCCACAAGCCGTAGTCGATCCAAGGCTCCACCATCAGCTGCTTCCAATGTACATTCGTATCGACAAAGACTACCAGATTCCCCTCGCCATCCAAGAAGGGACTGCAGAGGCTTGGGCACGAAGTTCGGAACGTGAGCGGTTACGCAGTCGTGCAGGCTGTGGCCAGAAACGAGGATGGAACACTGACGGGCAAATCCGATCCCAGGAAGAGTGGCTGGGCTGCGGGGTACTGACGAACATATGACTTCTGTGACAGAACAAGGGATTTTTGTAATAGATTTTTCAGCCTGCTTTATGATAGTTACTAATACAGTGCAGGAGCATATAGTGCTAGTAGCAGTAGCGGGGTGATATGCTCCTGTTAGTAGCAGTTTTATCCGTTCGGGGCCAAACTGGCCCACACTGCCGGAGCTCATCCGGTTTCCGTAGCATGAAGCGATCTCAGTGAAGCCGACTAGGAGTATTGCTTTTCCCCTGGTGAGATGCTAATCCAACGCCAGGTTACTCGGCCCCAGCATTTTGTTAGGTTTCCCTAACAGTGCGGCAGTTTGCTGGTACCGATTTATACTCCTGGGTGGAGAGAGGCACTGTGAGAGTTAAGTGTAGTGCTTATAGGGAAAAGGATGAGTTGCCTACTCGACTTTCAGGGGATTTTATATCTGAATGCAAGTTTTCATACGTTACTTTTTAGCACTATTCGCTTATTATTGCTTGCGTCTTTCAATAATACTCGAACTCTGAAGTTCAAAACCCAACTGTTAAAAGAGCTACGTCACGGATGGCGCATCTTAAAAAAAATGGCCAATTTTTTCAAGTTCGCCATTCGCAATCCGTCTTAATCTTCCCCATCCTCAACCATCCATGTTCCTGTTTGGTTTCTTGTCACCTCTTTGATGTTTTTCTACCTTAGTAAACTGTTAGTTATTTTGAGGCTTTGTTCAATTTGAAGCTAAGGTGATTTTGCACTTCGCAAAAATGACTTAAAATATCGTGACATAGCTCCTTTAAGCGTGTTTTTCAATGCGGCGTCAATCATAATTCCGGCAACAACCAACGGACTCTGAAAAAAAAACTGATTAGAAATCTACCAATCACAACCCACGGACGCGACCTTTTGAACCCGTTGAATTGAACTTCTGTTTCCTGAGAGGTCCGCTTAGATGATTGACGGCAGCGAAAACACGTGACCGTTTATTGAGCAGAGCTCGCATGTTATTGAAAGGCGCAGTAACTCATCAATCATAAAATGATGTTGTAAGTCCCATAAAATTTCAATATTTTTTTGATGTTTTTTTAGTTGTTTGTGAAGGTGGAGATGGGGGATAAGGGAATTTAATTTGGGATAAGTAGGAAAAATTAAAATACATGCAGTTGAATCGCGCTATCTCGAACACTCAAGGGGAACGTTCGAGATAGCGCGGTGTTCGAGATAACCGAGTTCGAGATAGCGAGATTCAACTGTAAGACCTTTTAGTTAATAATTGTTGCATGGCAGCCGAAGTGCTCTCGTGTTTGGGCTGTCTATTTGGTAGTGTGTAGTTTCTTCCTATTTTATTCCTCCCTTTTGTGAAATTTCTCGGCAGAAAACTTAGACTACGAACAGTCCCTCATTTTTCTCAGGGATAGTCGAGTGGGAGAGCACGCGAGAAAATCACCTCGAGGAGACGCGACGCGCGTCCGTTCTACAGAAAACGCGTGCAAACAAATGTAATTATTCAACATTCACTAGTTATTAAATTTCAAGAGACACTTTGCACTTTTACGATAATCTATGTTCTGGATCAAATGATTCGTATCTGCAGTTATTGGCTTCACATGGGAAGTAATACCAAAATAACTTTCATTATCACACTAGTCCAAACGCAGTTTCAGCAAATCAATCGTCCCTTTTAATTTAAACCGAATAACACCTTTGTTTATCCAGCCTGTTACGGGTCTTTTATTAAATTTACTTTTTTCGAAGTGAGGGCATATAAAACTTTTTTAAAAAGGTAAAGTCTTAGCCTAGTGGCGGCCACAACTGCCGGAGCGTATCCCGGTTTCTGTAGCATGAAGCGACTAGGAGTATTGCTACTGACCCCCGTATGGAATGCTTGTCCATCGCAGGTTTATATACTCCCCAGCATTTTGTCGCCGGCACCCAATTATACCGTCCTGGGCGCGCCCGGTTGTTCGAAGGGTGGATAACACTATCCACCGGATAAATCGCTATCCAGTGGATAGCGTAGTTGGTTTTGTTAACACTTATCCACTGGATAGAGATTTATCCGATGGATAGCGTTATCTACCCTTTGAACAACCGGGCCTTGCATGGATTCAGTAAGTGTGTTGCCCAAGAAACACAACACAGTGTTCCCGGCCAGGGGCTCGAACCCGGGCCGTACCGCTCTGTTCAGAGTCCAGCGCGCTAACCATTAACCCATAGAAAACTTTAGTAACATTTACTTGGTACCTTTAACTTTGTGATTTGAGTCACACTTCTCGTGGAAGTGTTGGTACAATGTAATTAAAAGTTATCAGCTGTTCCAATATTCTTTGTATTTCGGTTTTCCTTCAAAGCAACTCTTGTAACACTCCTTTTTAAATTAATTTGTGAGAGGTAAAATAAAAGGATTTGAAAATGGACTTGTTGTCGTTCGAAGTATCAACGCCAACACCCACCTTGACCTTAAACCTTGACCTCGACTTATCCGTTGCCGGAGATGCCGCTGTTTGGGAAAATGAGCCCACGCAAGACTCCTGCCGAAGGAAGAACGAAGACCAGAGAGCGGCGGAAATCTAGCCTATGTGTGATAAATAAAACACAAGATTAACTATAGATAGGTCCCTTATTCAGATTTTTTTAGGACAGGGCGGGGTACTGTGATCATGAGATGTGCTCAGTATGGAGATAGGAGCAGCCCACAAGCTTGGCCGATTATGGCTCCTGACAGGAATGAAACAGCCGATGTGGTGTATCGACGGTTGAGGAATAAGTCAGGTTGATCAGTTGTTGTTGTAAATTAAAAACAAACAAACCACAAGCTGCACAAGTCTTGTGTGTGGCGGACAAGAGAAAAACGTTAGGGAGGGGTACCGGAAATACTATGCCGAACATTGGTTACCAGTTCCCTCACGCATGATTGCGAAAGTGGACACGACACTGGTGCGTCCGTGCGTCAGAAGGAAACGGAACCGGTTATAACTGCTAGCTGCGAACAGTTCATCAAATTGCTTCTTATGGACGTCATTTGTTTGTTTTTCAAGATGTCTACTTGTTCTTGATGTAGAATCGGACCACCAACTTGAAGATTACGACACGAAAAACTTGCGGATTGCCGTGGTCAACGAGGTGTAAAGAGCTCAACATATTTTGCCGACAATCTGCACGACAAATTTATTTGTACAGAACAACTTCGCGGTTACTGATCTTTGAAACGTTTGAAGACGTTTTTCTCCTGTTCCCATCTCTTGGGCAAAGAACTTCGTTTCATTTAAAAGGTGAGTCGTAACCAAGCTTACGAAACATACGGATCAAGCGCATTTATTTTTACAACTTCTAAGATGAAATGTAAACTTTGAATCGCTTTACATATTTGCGGACACAAACAAAGGTAGAAGTATGCTTCAATAGACTTTTGTGTGAATGAGTCATAATATTGTGTTTGTGTTTGCGATGGCTTTGGTGATTATACGAGAAGTTTTATTCCTTAATTCTAACAGATACATGTAGAGACGATCGATTTCATCGAGGTTTTCGTCGTTGCGATGAAATGAGCTTAGCAATCTTTATTTTGGTGGTACCATGGCAACTTTACGTGCAGTTTGTTTAGAACTTTTCAATGGTTTATTGTTAAACAAATTTATCAAAAGGCTATCGCGTAATTACCGTGTAAGTGAAAAGAAAACAAGAAACAAATGATCACAAATCTAGAAGTCAAATATACATGTAGATCAATAAATAAATAAATCTATAAAATTTTCCAGTAGTTTTTGCTGCACAGTTCACTATTTACAGGCATATAATTTTCAATAATCATTATTGAATGTCAAAAGTAATCTGGATTTTCTTTGGTTTAGCTTTAACTGTGTTCTGTGATTGGTTTTAAAAACTTGCACCACCTTCTGAGTTCTCGACCAATCAGATGCAAAAGCAAATTAAAGCAATCGTGACTTATTGATTATGTTTTCTTGTAATTGTCGGGACGCTGCAAGCGGCCATACTGGAAAGTTTGTATGTCATGCCAAAGATCTTCGGCGTGGAGATAGGTTTTACGCCAACTTCTGGTGTATTTCACAAGGCTTTTTTCTCGCTGTAAACGCTTGTGTGGCGTAAATCTGAAACATTCTAAACATTCAACACTTAATATCTGGCCTAAACAATTTTAACATTGGTCAACATTGCTTATGGTACATAAAATGGCTAAGTTTACCTTAGTTATGATAATTACTGGTCTACTTCAGGCATTTGTATGTTCGTAAATCCGGATTCATAGCCATCTCCAATTCTCCATTCTTCATATAATAATTATTTTTAATAGCTCAAATTAAAGACACTGGGTAGAATCTGCAATTATAGCGTGTGCCTGGCTGAGTGGGGCATAGGGACAAGTTATAAGAGCGCTGGCGTGGACCGGCTTGTCACTGGCATAAAAACTTTTTTACGGCCGGCTGGCGGCGTAAAACTTCAGCGCGGGGCGCGAAGGAAGGTGGCTGTATTCGCAGCCTACTGTAAAAGGCTACAAATTGCTCAAGTATACAGCAAGTGAAAATTGTAGTCTTAGAAAAATTATTTCACTGCTAAGATCGGCTCATAAGGAATATTATTATTACCATATTTTCTTGATTAAATGCCGGGAGCATGGACATGCAGTGTTGCAATTTGAACCAGAAACATCTCAGATTAATAAAACATTGTTGGTGACATGAGTTCATAAATTATACCCTGATCCCTCGGTGAGGGTAAAAGGCGGAATGAGTTTGCGGAATGGCATGTGGCATGACTTGTGGAATGGCATAATTATGGGGAATATGATATATGCGGAATATGATATATGCGGAATGACTTAATGAAATAAATTAACTGCAAATAACCGCTTTACGTAATGCTGCGGGCTCAAACATACGATCTTGTCTGACTCGTCCCCAGTCGTCTCTCTTGTCTCGTATTAATATTTTACAGCCGAGGGGAGCGCAAGGAGTGCTTCCCAGCATCCCCCGCGTCTTGCGACTCCAAACAAAGGAGGCAAGAGAGACGACTGGGGACGAGTCAGCGATCTTGTCACGTTTTCAAGATGGCGGCTGTTCGGTGACAAGAAGCGTCAGAAGCGTATAGCCCATTTACAACGCCACTTTTGTGTTCGTCGTAGCCATGCATATTTTTCAGTCAACAGAAAGAAAAAATATCCTTTAAGTGATATTCTGTATTCTGGAGGTACTAAATTACTTTAGTTATCAGGTTGTATTTTTATGAAAGAAATCTATCATGTATGTGTGTTTTATTTTTTTATTGTTGCAAAGTTTACACAGGAAATGGAGTTTGTATATGAAACTGTGTGGTGGAATTTGCCAAAAATGTCGGCAAGTTGCATAAGCTCTTCAAATGTGCATGAATCCACTAGATAGAAGGTGCCTCTAAGCGCGACTTATCTTCTTGGCGAATTTAGTGCTCAATGTTGGGTTATTTTTGTGAAGTGTCACGTGCGAGGAGAAATGTTGTGCAAAGTTTGTGTCACACAGTCTATCATCAAAATTATCCAATTTTATTGATATCTTCTGAGAGCTGCTGTTTTCCAAGAAATCATAGCACCCATATAACTGGCAAAATATAACCCATTGATCTGTTCATCTGGATCTGTCATGCCGGATTAATGCTTATCACTCATGAAAATACAACCTGATAACTAAAAATAATTTACCTCCACAATACAGAATATCACTTAAAGGATAATTTTTCTTTGTTTTGACCGAAAAATATGGCTACCACGAACACAAAAGTGGTGAACCTGTACACTTCTTGTCACCGATTCTGAACAGCCGCCATCTTGAACAATATCGTATGGTTTGAGCCCGCAGCATTACGTAAAGCGGTTATTTGCAGTTAATTTATTTCTTTTAGTCATTACGCATATATTATATTACTCATAATTATGCCATTCCGCAAGTCATGCCACATGCCATTCCGCAAACTCATTCCGCCTTTTACCCTCGCCGCTGATCCCTGCATTACAGATTCGCGCCCATTGAAAAACGTCGCACGGGAAAATGTAAATGAGCTAGAAAAGAGTCAGAGAGCATGCGTAACTAACGCCAGGCCTGCCAATGTTACTGTCAATCAAGTAATCCCCTGTGTAAGTCGTTTTCATGAGTATTGTTCTTGCTCAGACTGCCGAAACGTGGCGCTATTCATCGAAGAAGAATAGACGAAATTAGTAGGGCCATCTTAATTAGGCTATATTGTTTAAAAATCGCTCAGTTGTAAAATTTAATTGCCGTAAAACAGTCGGCTTTGTGAATTTCTCTAAACGCTGAATAAACGTACGATTGCTCGCTTTACAATCAACGATCGGCGAAGGGAGCGAGACTTCCGAAGTTTGACAATAGTTACACCATGAAGCCAACAGTATATTACATAGCTATACTTTTTTAAATCCCGTTATTGCTGTCGGATCTAATAACTATGTTTCTTGCAAATTTGAGTCAATTTACTTCAAATTCGAAAGCAAATAAAACATCATTCTGCGACAACACGGCACACGAGCGCGTCAGCGCGCGCTCATCAACAAGAACTTGTCGATCGATCGGCTCGATGGCAAAGCATGCCAAAGACTTACATCATAAAAACGATAAAAACTGCTCTTCACTTCAACCAGGATCCAAAATAAACCGACTACTTGAACTTTTTCGATTACAAAGACAAACAGATGCCTGGATTCCCACACGGCGGACGTCGCTTCGATGTTTTTGTTGTGAAAGATTACTCGCGTGGTTTTTGCATAAACACTTCACGATCCGTTCAATTAAACAAGCATCCTTTACGGATGAAATGTGCATTTTCGACACTTCCAAACAATACTAATTGCTCGTATTGTATCTGCATTGTCTCTAAAAGATGCAAATAGAGAACCTTCTAACTCCCTTTTGGGAGTTTGGCACTTTCACGCAAAGAAACCGACATCAGCGGTAGCCGTTTGATTGAAGAGTTGCGCCCGCAAAGCATCATGGGTACCCCACTTTTCCCGGGCGACACGTTTCAATGGGCGCGAGTCTGTAATGTGTGAGGGGTTTCATCTTTCCTCTCTTTTCAGATATTTTGAGAAAATTACTTCATTATTGTTAGCTGTGAGAAGGCAAATTATTATTGCTGCAGTGCAAATATTATTGCGCGCATATTGATAATTTTCTCAGTCATACAATAAATGAGTACTTGTATGAAAGCTCGAGCAATAAGGATAAATTTACACTACTATGAAAATTCTTTCAAATTGCATTCACCTAATTTTAAGGCTCCTGCAATTTTGAGAGAATTTTCAAATATCACTTGTAGTGTAAATCCAATACTTACATGTATTTTGACGATTGCATCAGTGTACATCAGAAAAAATGACACTAGTACAGAACTATAATATTATTGGCTAAATTATACTGACATAATTTCTCGAATTATTGTTTCCTCATAAAATGTAGAATCAAAGCTTTCATTGGAAACAAGTTAGGTATTCAGCCGTGTGACTTTTCCTATGGGTTGCGGCTCCCTCAACAGCCACTAGCACAGGTAAGTGACTTATAAGAATATATTTTAAATGTGCTTGGCAAATTTGTACAATCATATTAGGTAATAACTGATAAAACAATAATATTATTGATAGCCGCACCTTTTCCCCCACAAATTTTATTCCAAATCAGGAGTACAGCTAAATAAAAATTCTGCAAGAACAGCTATAACAGGTTCCGTAAATTTCCGTTTTAACAATAGTAATCAATCAATCCTCCACTGACTGGCACATGCACAATATCAGTCCAGTGACACACCCTCATCCAATTATCTTGGAGAACCTGTCAAAATGCAGTTGATTATTTGCTGCCTACGTACTTCACACTGGACTTCACTAATCCTGACTAATAACAAATACCGTATTTTCTCGATTAAACACTGGGCCCCGAAAAAAAAAAAAACGCCAGGTTCAAATAAATGCTGGGTCCACAAGGCCAAGTTTTAAATAACGCCAGGGGTATAGACCTTATTCATAAATGGAGGCCGATTAATTATTCTTTTATATTCATGCTAATCAGCCCCCCTAGCCTTGTTAGTATGTGCAAAATTCAAATAATTTTTACTCTAAAATGAGGCTAGGGAGGCTGATTAGCATGAATATAAAAGAATAATTAATCCGCCGCCATTTATGAATAAGCTAAGGTCTATTTATTTGAGGTCCCAGTGTTTATTCGGGGCCTGCATTTATTTGAGCTCGGTATCAGGTACTGTAACTGCTTTTTATTGTACATTTTAAGATGCATAAACCCAGGGCTAAAAATTAACGGTCACCAGGTCCCAGTGGCGATATTTTAAAATGACCAGGGCGACTAAAAGTCGAGGTTGGGGCGACTACGATATAAGCTTAGAAAAGTTGCAAAGAACGAAGTTAAAATAAAATAAAATATGTAGTTAAATTGGACTACCTTTCCTTTCTTTTCCTCAACTCTAAGTTCATCGACTTTAGTGGATTTTTAGTTCTTAACGAGCCGATTTAATGGTTCATGAGTTTTTAGATCGATCCACAAATATATCTAATCTGGACGCCATTTTGAGTTGTTATTGCCACATGACTCCAGTCTTACCCAGAGTTTCTGTGCGGCACATTTTCAAGTCGCACATGTTTTATCGTCAACATACTTCTTGCCAGGTTTTGATATAGAAATTCTGATGTAAAACCCACAGAATGTGGAGATTTCTCCAAGGATGTGAGCCGCTGCCGTCCAAAAAAACTAAAACCAAGGAAGTGCCGTATAAAGTAGCAAAAACTACGAAACTCAACAGGAATTTCAGAAAAGCTTGACTCAGGGGAGGCCGTGGTTTGTTGTCCAAGATAATGCAATGTTTTGCCCCCTAAAAGGGACACTGCAGCTGTCCCAGCGTATTTGCTCAAAACAGTTATAAATGCACAAATGTTCCCTAATCTATGAGATAAGAACTTAATAAACTCTAACTAAATGATAAAAAGAAATTTCTTCAAGAAATTCCATACTGCAACAAAATGTTTGCAAATTTCAAAGATTTCCGAGCCAAACTTTAAACTTTTGAAAAACTGACATCCTGACGTTTTTTCAAAAATCCATATTGCAATCCATTTCCATCCTCGCTGTCGTTAGTCATCCTCACTTCCTAATGGGTTCCTGTCATTTGTCGAGTGTTATTCTACAGAATCAAACCATTATTGTTCAACTTCCTATGATCTAGATATTTTTCTGAGCTTCCCAAAATCATCCTAAAATGAGGACAGTGTCCCTTTAAAGAGGCGGCAGTATTAAACAGTTTATTCAAGTAAATATGTTTTTTTAAATCAACTTGAGGAAAATAATTCTCAATTTGAAATTAAGGGTCACTTTATTTTGGCCTGGGCCACTAAGAATTCAAGGAAACTGGCCCGACTGGCCACCAAGCACTGGAGTTAATTTTAAGCCCTGTAACCGCCAGTGGATACTCTCGAGTTCTTTTAATAAAATTGTTGTTTGCTAACATACATGTATGGAAACTATATATCAAGAAACAGAAACATAACGATACAATTACAACCACGAATTGTCACACTAATGTTTTTGCCATTTTTATCTCACATGGAACTTTATATATTTTTCATTAAAGACTACTCAAAAGGTGAAAGAATACCCCTATTTAATAAACACCGGGCCCCGAATAAATGCTGGGTTCAAATAAACGCCGGGGGCACCTACTTCTCTAATATCCTGCCTGACTATATGTAAGACAGTGTCGTTTTGTAGTTACAAAGCATTTTGACAGTGCTGGTCCTGTGGTCACTGGACATCAGTGGTGTCCATTAGTGCAGTTTAATTCAGACAGTTAACTGTATCGTCATTATTTTCAACAGCTGGCCAGCCAGCTCCTAAACTAAAGAGAATAAAGGAGGAGGAAGAAATGGTAAGATCTAATAAATCAATCAATCAATCAATCAATCAATCAGTAAAACTAAATATTAAATATACAAACTCCCTAATGGACACCTGACTCGCCCCCAGCCGTCTCTCAGTCTCCTATTATATGCGAGCGTCTTGGGGACTGGGGGATGCTGGGAAGGATCCTTCACATCACCCCTTGCGCTCCCCTCGGCCACGCATAGAAGACAAGAGAGATGACTGGGGATGAGTCAGCTTGGACATGGCGTCATATGTGGGTTGAGTTTGTTGTTGGTTCACATCCTTTCTTTGAGTTTTTTTTGCCAAAAACCAACATTTCTAAAATTCCAATTTGATATGGAAACAGTGGATAGAACTGAGTTCAAGGGGTGATGTGAAGAATCCTTCCCAGCATCCCCCAGTCCCCAAGACGCTCGCATATAATTATTAATAGGAGACTGAGAGACGGCTGGGGGCGAGTCAGGTGTCCATTAGGGAGTTTGAACTTGGACTTATATTCCTGGGTGTAGAGAGGCACTGTAAGAGTTGACTGCCTTCCCTTGCCCAAGAACACAACACAATGACCCTGGCCAATGCAAGAATACAAACTGCTCGATCCGGAGTCTAACGCACTAACCATCCCCGGGTAACCATTACAAACTGTAGGCCACCACGCCCGTGGGGGGTACTCAAAAAAGTTTTATACGGGGAGGCTCCGCCTAGAGGTCCAACCCCTTACCCTTTTATATACCATTTTTGACAGAAAAGGTACCCCTTTCATATACCTTCCATGGAAAATGGTACCCTTTCATATAACCCTGGAATGAACTTAATGAACAATATATATCCCCAGAAGGAAGTGGAAGGAAGCTGTCTTACGATGACTAAGAACTTCAAACCTGCAGTCCACCTCATACCTAAATGACAGTTTTTCCTACCCTTTTCTATACTCCAACTCGTGAAATTCCTACCCTTTTCTATACTCCAACTCGTGAAATCCCTACCCTTTTATATACCTCCAGTCTGAAAAGGTACCCCTTACGGGCGGAGCCTCCCGTATAGTCCATTATAGGGAGTCCCCCCGGGCCACCATGTCTACCTGACTGAATATTTTTTCGGTCTTAGGAGCAACCTTGCTTTTTCGCCAACTGATGCGCTACTGATCACTCTTGGAAAAACCACTTATTACCTATTATCTTCATTATTTTAACAGTTACCCAGCCATCCCCTAAACTAAAATCATCCTCTCGTAGATCATTTGAAAACGCTTTACTCACCACTATCATAATTTGTTTTTCTACCAACTTCGCAGGAGAGGAGTCGTCTCGCAAGCAGATACGTAAAGTCGTGACGCTGCCTTCGTCAGCCAATGGCCATGTTCCTCATGAGAATACTGCGAATAACAACAGTGAGTCGGGGAGCACGAGCAGTGAGTCGGGGAGCACGAGCAGCGAGCGCAGTAGCGAAGATGATGGGATTGGTACTCACGACAATGTCGAACCCTTAACTACCGAGGAAAACGCCGGCAGTCGCGCTAGCGTGGACGATACAGCTGTTACTACGGAGAAAGAAACAGTACCTGAAAATAGGGCGAGTTCTGTGCAAGAAAATCACTTGAACAGGGACGAGTCCCAGTCCCTCGTAGAAGGAGCTCTTGCTTCAGATCCTAACACTTCTCACAGCAAAGTTACTGTAGACGAGCAGCCTGTCGCAATGATTACCAGTACTCCGGTTGGCGATGAAGATGTTCCTGGTTCGTTAGCTGGCGACGGCGAGAAACCTGAAGCTATTGAAGAGAAACCCAGCGAAGCAGAGGCTGATATAGGCACTGTTAAGACCGACGTAGCGCAAAACAAGGCTACCAGTGAAGTCAGCTTATCGGCTGAGAAAGAGACGGTGCCCGCGCTAGATCAAACCAATACGACTAGTGTAACTGCTCCTGATAATGATAGTGTGGCTGCAGATACCGACTTAGGGAAACACAGCGTTGCCAGTGAAGTCAGCTTATCTGGTGAGAAAGAGACGGCCCCCACGCTAGATCAGACCAATAGGACAAGTGTAACTGCTCCTGGTAACGATAGTGTGGCTGCAGATACCGACTTAGCGCAACACAGGGCTGCCAGTGAAGTCAGCTTATCTGCTGAGAAAGAGACAGCCTCTACGCCAGATCAGACCAATACGACAAGTGTAACCGCTCCAGATACTGCAGATATCGACGTAGCGCAACACACTGACAGGGCTGCCAGTGAAGTCAGTTTATCTGGTGAGAATAATAATACTGCCCCTGTAGTAGTAGATCAGACCAAGAGGGACAGTGTAACTGCCAGTGAACATTCCGCCGCACCCTCTGACAACGAGGTGAATATGTCACGTCACCATCGTGGTTCTTCTGAGCTGGAGTCTGTTTCACCCACTGCGACGGAAGATACGCAACCTTCACAGCCAAGAGAACCCTCTAAAGAGGATTCTGTCTCGCTCGGCGGGAAAGAGAGCTTGAATGATCAAAAAATTGAGCACGATTCAGTATCGTCCCCAGCGGAATCTGCAGAAGCCTCTAAAGAGGATTATGCTGCAGTCGACAGGAAAGACAGCGTGGACCACACTGCAGCAACAAGTGACGATTTTAAGGTGAAGAGTGAAAGTATTCGAGGAAGGATATGTACTTTATCTGCGAGTGTTCTTATTGGCTCTTTAGATGATCCACAGGGCGAGAGAACTGTCACATTAACCGGGTCTGTGTATCGTGTACCCTGTGCGACCACGCCCAAACCCGGCGAAAAATCGGCATCATCAAAGGGGATGTCACGTCTACCCCTGTTGACAACGAATCGAGTGAAATAGTGGCTACTCTTCGCGGAGATCTCTTAGCCGTTTCAGGAGAGGCGAAGTCACGCGGACAGTTCGCTACGGCGTCAATAGATGTGATGTCTTGTGCAACCGGTGAAAAAATCGCGACCATTACTGCAGACGTCGCTCCGAATGACGACCCAGAGAGCGCGTCCGGTGTCATCTCGGGAGAGATTCTCGGCGCGTCTGAAAGTGGATCCTATGATGAGAAAATCGGAAGTTTAGCGGGCAAGGTTGTTGCTTTGACATTCGACGACGATGTGATCTCAATAACTAGCGCAGATGAAGAAGTCATGAAACTCAGGCGCGAAAGCTGTTTTATGTGATTCAAATCTGGGCAAATTTTCCTTACTAGTATTAACTGAGGGTCTGGTTATAAAGTCATTATACTTCTTTATCTCGAAAATCAAAATCATCCATTTTTTATTGAAATAACTAATAGCTTTCAACACCTTTACGAAACTAAATTAAAGTAGTATGCAACATACTCGAATTAATGCTTACGTGATTTAAGACGTTACTCACTTTTCGGTCTGCCACAATATTTAACAAATCATTAAAAGTGAAACGGTATTTAATTTATTTTTTGTCAAAATTATTTCATAACAATTTCGCTAGTCTCAGAATTAAATTGCAGAATTAAGGCAAATGTATTTACACGTATAACGATTAATACACCTAACACTTAGATAATATATTGGTTCGTTTTTAAAAAGACAACATCAATTATCTCGTATATTTATACTTCAGGAATCATACTCCAGCTAAAATATGGACTGAGGAATAATTGTACATATAATATCCATTCAATTTAATATAATGTCACTGTAGAGTGTTCAATTTTCCTAATTTCTTAGCTGAAAGGTGTAAATTAAATAAAAAGGGAACTACCGCTTTGTGTGTGTGCCTTATGAGATACAATAACATTTTTTTTTTAATTTAACTTTCGAGTTCTCCCAAAGCCCGCAAATGATTCTCGGGCCCAGCGGACGCCCAGCTCTAGTATCCAGGCGCCGCTCACTTCTCGCTACTAAACGATGGTGTTCTTTCACCGAACGCCGCAGACTTCTGCTCAAGACCTTGTTCGCGTTGCTGCCCGGGCTTCACTCGGGCCTTATGTATTAGCAGGCTCCAAAGCAAGCTTTTAGCCAGAAGGGCGTCCAGGTGTCCTGTGGACGCCCAATCCTGGGAGAAAATGATGAAAAATGCACCAAACCTTTAACAAATTTTTTTGGGGACATGCCTCCAGGACGCCCACTTTACAAATTCTGGCTAAAAGCCTGCTCCAAAGCGACATAAATTGAGACAGTTGGTGACAAATGCCAAGGGCTTTGGGGCTGGTTTTTGTCAAATTCTCGTAAAAATGACCGAAGAGTTTTTGATTATACCACGTTTTCCGCCATTCTGAAAGAGTTGCCGCAACATGGCTAGCCTGTTTCAGGCTCTTATGCAGCTCAGCGAGGGCGAGTGAAGTGGCGGACGAAGGAACGCGAAAATTATACATGTAAACTCGTGTTTTCGCTCGCCCCACTAACCAAGAGTCGGCGGAACAGGCTCAGTATAACAGCCGCGCGGGAAACATGCATCAGTTAACGAGAATCCGCGATTTCTGAAATAGTTAAGTCTTCAGTGATATATGAAGAAAACGTTGCTGTGCTGAGTCATTCAGGCAAGGGGATTTTACTGTGGGTCTGTGCAGCTCTAGACAGATCCGGATACGGAGCCTGTTTTTTGACCATTAGGAATGCCACATTACTTTTCCAAATGATCCATTTAAGTACATGCTCCATTCATGAAATTATCAGTTAACATCACTTAAAAGCAAAATTGTGTTGGGATCTAAATTAATGATCTGTCAGCGCAAAGGAGCTGGTTTTCCCAAATCGCAAGTTAGATTCCGCAAACACAAAATGATCTTCAATCCGCAAAATAGAACTCCCGCAAAAATGTCATCAAACAGTATCTTTCCGCGTCGGAACTGAAGGGAGCTCACGCATAAGTAAGGTCGACTGTGATATCTGCAGAAACAAGAAAATGTTCCACCCACCCCCTCTTGAGTTAATCGGAAGCGTGATTGTAAACGTGATTGCACTTCGGGTACTGGGAACGAGCACGAAAGTAAACATGGCGGATGGCGGGACGGACAAATTTGCTTGGAAGATTCAGCCAAAATATTCCACAACAGACAGGTGAGATTGCGATTTATTGTTCCCTTTTGAATGGAGGGTCGTCCTAGAAGGCTGTGGCTGTTTTATTTCGAATATTTGAAGTAAATTAGGAGGTAATTCGCGGGTCATGCAAGCTTCCGTCGATCAGAGCTTATCGAACGAACAACACTGCTGATCTGACCCGAAGATTTAGTTCTGGCAGTTTAATAAACAGTCGGAGAACATAATAACCTCCTTTTAGATGAGAATATAGGTGGCTAATAACGGCCTCGTGATTATGAACTCCAAGAATCCTGGCTATTTTTCAATGAGTACGAGACATTTCAGTGATTTGTGACAACTAACCGTGGAGGGAGGTCTCTATATGGCACTGAGGGGGGATAATTTCACTGCCATTTGTCAAATGAGGAATTGCAACAGGCCAATAGGTGTAATTGGTAGCTGATCTTGTCTGGTTATTGACCTGAGACGGTGAGACTTCTACCTTATACACAGTGGAACCCCGCTTTACGGACACTCGTTAATACGGACACCCGCTTATTACGGACAGTTTTGTTTGTCCCGACGACACATATTATAACAACAGAGTTGATGTTCGCGGGCGTAAATATGTTTTTGGCCCGACTCAGGCTCATTTTAGAGAAGGCTGAAAATTTGCTTCTTCGTTAGCTTTTCCAGCCAGTCTGATAATATAAAGCTCAAAAACAATAGCTTTGCAGCTGCAGATGGCAGCACTTCGAGTCAACGGCGCTTTGAATTCCAAGAAAACGGCGCGAACAGTTGAATGGTTTCCAGTTCTGATTGGCTGCTACGTTATTTTCTTGTTTCTGATTGGCTCAGTTCAGCGGGCTAAAATATATTTTAGCCCGCTGAATTCTCCATTTTAGCCCGCAAAATACGCCACAATGCCCGATGAAGTTATTATATAATTTCTCTTATATCAGCCTGCTTTTAAAATACGGACACCCGGATAATACGGACACTTTTTCATGTCCCTTTGGTGTCCGGCGGTATTAACCGGGTTCCACTGTACCTGAAACACTGGAGTACGTTTTCAAAGTAGCAAATAAACAGGAACTTACTAGGCAAGAATTAAAATTGACATTTAATAATTTCTTTTTTTCTGGGACGTATCTGTTGGCCGGCCATTGTGATATATCTCACAGGATTTTGTTTCTTTTTCTTTGTTTTAGTCTTCCGTCGTATCTTCCGACGTCCACTTCTGTCATTTCACAGAGAAGAATGTTTTCAAATCAGGTAAGAATTAGACAAACTACATAAAAATCCCGATAGTACGAGGGATCGGTACTCACGAGGAGTCGCTAAGTAGCGAGCCCCCGCAAGTAGCGATTCCCCGAAAGTAACGTCGAGTTCGACAACCTTCTTGTCATTCTCGAAAGTAACGGCCCATCCGAAAACCTGACTTCACCCCTCCCCTGATAAAAGTGAAACTGATGAAACTGATGGAACTCAGAAACCGAATTTTGATAAATTTGGTAAGGGCCTAATAGACCTTTCTCCAAAATGGTCGCCGAATGATCGGTCTGGTTCACATTTGAAACGAAAACGCAACTTACGCTAGCCCGGTGAGAAGTCCGATTAAAGAGCGGACATCCTCGGAAAGCAGAAAGTGTCCGCAACTGGAGCTGGCCGCTTACAGGAATGCGTAAATACAGAGTTTGTATGAGGTAGAGTTCAAACGGGGTTTTGTCAAGGCGGCTGTAAGTAGATCTGTCCGGTTTAATACGAGAGAGTCCGCCGCTGAGAGAGCTTCGCGGATTTTATTCGCAAAATCCGCGTCTGCAAAGTTTCCCTCGCCTCGTTCGACGTCAAAATATCTTCCGAAAAACGTCACATGTTTATACTTTTTAATACCACAAACTTCCATATTTGTTATCCAGATTTTATTGATTTTCTCGATATTCTTCAAACTGAAATATACAGTGAGTGCAAATTCTTGATTTCAACCACCTAACCGTAGACTGCGAGCATGCAGTCTCTTTCTTTTCCTAATGGCGCGCGATCGAGCGTTTTTTCACCTAATTTGCATAATTATACATTTCCGCTCGCGCCAAAGATCTGAGGAGAAAAGACCGACTGCTCGCAGTCTAACCTAACCGAGAAGGAACCAACCTTCTTACCTATGTAATATGTAATATTTAAAAGTTAAACCGCTGTACAAAAATAATTAGATATATAAATAAATAAATCTGAACCAAAAATAAGCGCTCTTGGCACCTAGTGTAAACATTGTCCGCTATCGAAAATGTAAAGAATTAGCAGAAAACATTCCGAACGTATTATAAATAAAGTTGAAAAGTACACATATCTATTATCCGAGTCCATCACAAGAACAGGGCCAAAGAGAAAACATTGCAAACCAATTTAACAAATAGAAAACGCCAAAAAAAACATAGCAAGCAATGCGAACAAAAAACACGTTAACAACGGGTGCAGCCGTAGTGTCAACTATTCCTAGTAGTACAAACTAGCTGTTGTCTGTTGGAAATTCGCTAATTTGATTGGCTGTGCATCGTTGGATATTCGCCATGTCATACACCCGGTCATACAACGCTCGCTCGCGTGCAGTCATGTTTTCATTTGGTTGAAATTACATACAGTCGAACCCCTATTAAGCGGCCACCTATTAAACGGCCAACCCCTATTAAACGGCCAGCTATCAAAGTCCCAATATCAGTATGATACTGTAAATAAAACCATTAAGCGGCCAACCCCTATTAATTAAGTAGCCACTTGCCATATCTCCGAGGGTGGCCGCTTAATAAGGGTTCGACTGTAAAATTTATATTGATAGTTTTTGTGACAGAACAAGCAAAGTTTCTACTAAAACAATTAGCCTACCCGCTCTCGTTTTCTACGAACGATAGTCAAGACTTGGCTATTCGATCGTAGAAAATTTGAGCACGTACTGTCTTGTTGCTTAGGAATTGGGAACGCGCGGAAGTCTTTTGCCAATCTACGTATAAACTATAAAGACTATAAACGTACTGAAATCCGTATATGGTTGAACCCGCATACCTATACGTTTTCATCTCCTGCATTATTAAATAATCCAGTAATAGGAAAATCTGAGGCAGATTTCCATTGTAAAACAGACCAACACGGTATAGATACTATTGCTGTTCACTTTGAACTTTCTATTAAGCAGTTAATTTCTTAAGATTCCTTTCCGCTACGTCGGCAGGGAAGTGAAACACTTATAAACTTCAAGTTAAGTAACCACCGTTTCAAATTTAAACAGCTGACGTATAGAGCATTAGCCCTTCGTCAGTGCAATGTGAAATTGTGGTTCGAGTGCGTGTCTAAGTATGTGCCAGTAGCGGCCTAGTTTACACGAAGGCGCACTATTGGTGGTTTGCGAGTGACGTCATCGCCGCCATGTTGGTGGTCATTAACAGTTTGTACCACCAACATGGTCTTTCAGTATCATTTGAATCTCTCGGGATTGGTTGCAAACCAGCAATAGCAGGGACTGAGCTTTGCAAAATTCTAATATTCAGTGCTACGAAACATGGCCTGCTTTGTGTTTTTCTTTGTGCTTATGAAGCTGTCTGTTAAAATTGTTATTATTGAGCTCGATGGCCATGTGGACCTGCTGCAGCCAGCGTTTCTTTCTGAAAGTCATCGCGACACCCATGCTCTCCTTAGCCGCCTCGTGCATGTCTTGCCCAGTGACTCTGCTGTACATGCGAGTTAACTGCAGGCTCAAATCCTCGCTGGAAGCGGCTCTCCGACGCTGTTGATTCGCGCTGTGAACACGTTTGGTCGTATAAAGGAACGTGTTTCTACGGTGTTGCTTGTTGAGTACTCCGTCGCTTTTGAACTCTTGGCGGATTTCACTTTCGTGACAACGTCCTCTGTTCTCAAATAATTCACGCTTGCATCATCGGCCCCGCGAGATTTAATGGGCGGGATTTTATTCTCTGTGTGATTTGTTTCCTCCTCCCGTTCAGTATTAGCCTTTTCCGGCTGGTTGCGCCGCCTTTCCGCCGAGCTCACTGTGATTCCTTGCGTGACGAAAAAGTCACGTTTATTCCGGTTTTCGGATTCATCACAAATTTGAATATCGATATTGAATTTGTCGCTTTTGTTTACACCCACTAAACTGGTGTTTGTCGAAATCAGCGGCATGCTGTCGCGGAGTTCTTTCCGTGATTCACCGATCGCTTGTTTCTCCTTGTTTTCTTTGTGCGACTGGCAAAAACAGACGATCTCGTTTTCGTCTCTGACGAAAGCCTCCCTCCATCTGTACGCTTTGTACTGGTTCGTGTTTATATTAAGCGCGCCGCCACGTTTATCTCGATTCGCATTCTTAATTTGCAACTTGTCTTTTATGGAGGTTTCAAGTTTCGATATTTCTCCATGGTAACCACGCTGTTTCGAAACAGACGGGAGCAAGCAATTCGCGCACATCGATCTGTCCGCATTGTTCGATTCCTCGCTCGATTCGCTTGAACAGATCCCTGAATCATCTCTTTCACCATTGAAACTCTGAATCTCAAAGCTTCCCGCGGAATTACCATGTTTATCTCCTTGTATTGATTTCAGACTCGCGCCGCCGGGTGCACCTGCTTGTGGCTTGTTTTTTGACACTTTTCAGCGTCAAAGAAAGCTGTATTTTCGAGGTGCCAGTTTGTATATTTTCCCCAAAGCCGTCTACTTGCACTCTTTGCCCGACCACAGCGTTTCTGTGCGTCCTGTTTTCCATTGCTAGTAGAAGGGGATTAGGTGAATGCTTGTGAAACACGATAGCGCGATCCCTAGCACGCTCGCACCATTTTCGAACCCGCCAATATATCCCAAGCGTCAAACCGGACGTGCTTCGAGAGCGGAATTGCTCGGCGATAAGCAGCTTAAAACACTCGGTTTTCTTGTACCTACGTGCGATATTACATGGTGTCAGACCGTTCCCGTCCTTAGCGAGGATACACGCGTAGTTGTGATGGATAAACTTCTGTAGGCAGTTGAGGCTGCCGTGTTGCGCTGCCTCGTGCACGGCGGTTTTCAAGTGATCGGGATGCACTTCCTTGTTACACCACTCTCGCACTGGATGCTCGCCGACCGGCTCGTCGCAGCGCGCCCCGCTCTTCATCAGTTGAGCAGCGAGTTGCGTGTAGTTAAAGTGAGCCGCGATGAACAGCGCGACCCGAAGCTGGTACTTGAAGACTAAGGGATCATCGTGTATGCTCACCATGTGTTTCATGGTCGGTGTTAGCTGACCCAACGTGGCGGATTGTAGAAACGCGCCCCAGCCGTTCCACGTCTCCAGACGAATCGAGTCTCCGTAATCGACGGAGTATTTCTTTAACGGATGACAATCGTACATCTCTTTGCCCGCGGCGGAGACGAGACGGAAAACGCTCACATGTAATCCTGTTTTATCCGTGATCATCGTCTTCAGATTACCGACTGTCGTCTCCCACACATCAAACCATTCGGTAAATCGAAGCGTTTCGTTCGAATGTGAACAGATCACGTTAAGGTACGTCTTGACGTTTTCTTGAAGTTCGCAGCGCAACGTAGCGCCAGGTGGAATACTGATGTCCGTGAAAATCCAATCGTCCTCCAAGTTCGATCCGGCGTAATTGATCGCCATAAGCATGTCGTTCTCGCCATCTTCGTTTTGTACCGTATCTAAGTCGAGTTTCTTGCGAAGGATACTCTTTATGTCGCTTACAGTCTGACCAACTTCGACGTCTAGTAAATGTCTACTGCCGCCAAACAGCACGAAGACCCTCATGTTTTTTGATTAGCGGCTACAATCAACCGACATAGATAAATTTTATGCGATTTCCAATTGCCTGTATCTAGGCCCACAATTAACGACTGTATACCAAAATAGTGTTTCATCGCTAGGAAGCGACGGGTTGAAATGCTTTAAAACATTAATATTTCATTGGAGAAGCAGTGAAGCTTGCCTTTGTGACGTGAAGAGGTTGATAAGCCGAAAGTGGTACAATTAACAGCTTAAATAATTAACACACATTGCCGACCAATCAATCGCGCGGTATTTAAGAAAATCGTGCGCCTTTGTAGTCCAAGCGACAAATGCAAATGTATGTATAGGAAGAAAGGAAGCTGAAGTCTTTATGGACTATTGTTTTAGGTTCTTAGCGGGTTTAGCGTATTCCGTGTTGTCGCTTTAGGCAATAAGCGGTTTCAAGGCTTCATACGTGAATATATTTGCAAAGTATTTGTTTTTCTCCTCAAAGTTGATGCGTAAAGAAGATTGAAATGTGACAATTTCTAAACGGGGAGGAGCTCCGAGGTTTGTCCACTCGATAACATAGCGTGTTTCTGACGGACTCAATACAGGCGTTAACAAAAGATCGCTTCTAGTTCATTTTGTTAGCAACAAAAGGGTCAATTTAAGGCTAGGCTTTATTGACAACGATTATATGGAGTGTTTATCCAGACAAGACACCCCTCTTAGCAGTGTGATTAAAAACTCGATAGCAAAACTGCCCGTCAGCGCAAGGTCTCCTGTGATATGATGTGCTTGAAATAAGTGGCCTGCTTTGACGTGATTTGCGATCGTGCAATATAACAATGACAAAGCGAAATTATGGCTAGCGATAAGTTCCCTCCTTTGATTGCCTTAGGCAGGATCAAAAATATTGACTTAGAAAAATACCTCACGCAATGATCAGAATGATTTACAATGCAAATTTGGGAACATTTTAGTTACCCGCTTACATGATGTATTTATGCGTCTTGACGCGAAGACACCCGCTGACACAGCGTTTGACAGTCTATCGATCGAAAGGGAATTCGAGGAAAGATTGACAAAGAACTTTGAACTAAGCTCTATGCAGCTGGATGCTGTTTATGAAAATAGATTATTGCCCCAGACGGCCCACTGGGAAACGTTTAAACAATGCTGCATGTATTGTAGTAATTTTAATAAGTATGATGAATATATATTAAAAGTCCCGTAGAGTCGGTATTTATATGGTTCTATATATAGTAAAAAATCCTTGCCTTGTGTACTTCAGCCCCCTTTCTATTGTGAGCACATTGCTGTAGTTAACAAAAGAAATGGTAAATTAACCTCTGTAGTGAATCAGTTGGAAAGTTGACGAGCGTAATCACTGTGTAGCCTTTCGTTGGAGCAAGGATTGTGGGATAGGCAGTACGTTATATTATTGGAGGAAGCATGGCAACGAAAAATTCACGAATGAATACATTAATTAAATGAGAAGCGCTCTTAGGGAGCCAGTACCAGTACCGATTTGCAAGATAATAATAAATTTCTGTTCTGAAGTTTGGGTCCAAAACGATCAATCAAAGTCATGCATCGATTAACCTGCGATCAGGCCAATTTTTCGCGCTCCTTACATTCTCTTTACGGATGTCACGCTAAATAATTTCAGCGCGACCACGTAAAGACGAAGAGTAAAAGAGAGCGCGGAAAAATTCGCCTGATACTCAGGTTATGCATCGATCGAGGCGGGCATTTATAGTAGGACAATTTCTCACGTTTGTAATCCGGGGATCGGGACGAAGTCAACCCAGGGTATTTCACTGCCTCGTGTTTTTTACCTCAACGGATCCTGGCTTAGTTTGGCGGTGATGAGTTCATCAGTAAGACGAGAAATTTTGGTCAACAGAAGCTCTACGGACGTCATATTGAGATGGCAGATCCACAGAAAGGTTGGACTGAGATGTAGCACTCATCTGGGCCTTGGTCTGTTCGCAATAACCTTTTGGATTAGTTCACAGGCGAAACATTTGCCTTCTCAGTCTTTTCATACTGTACCGTGGAGCATTTTCCCATTTTTAACCCAAAAGGCTAATGCATGGGGGTTCACCCGGGGGGTTGGGGGGGGGGGGGGGGGGAAAGACGTGGTGATGGCTGGATGGCATTTCCCCAGTTCCCCGACGTATCTTGGCAAAAGCCTTGTTTGCAAAATCGTTTATCAACGCACCCAGTAAAGCAAAGATATTTGCAATACACGTCCTACGTGGCCTTTATAATAATTTATTATTGACAACAGAGCTTCGTTTTGAGTAATTTATTTATTTCTAGCTGGCCTGCAGTTTCACAAATGATAAACTAGGAAAATTTGAAAATTGAACTTAAATTAAACATTACTATTGGTTATAAATAACAAGCTAACAACAATTTCAAATACATATTGTTACTGACTAACTAAAAGTACTTTTAAAACACCTATGTGGCTTTGTTAATTTATTATTTGTTTTAACGTTATGAAAACAGATAAAAATAAATATCAATTATTAATTTAAAAAAACACAGCTAAGTCAGAACTGGATGCAAAGTAATCAGGGAGTTGAACTTCTATCATGGCCAAATCTGACTCGTTCCCAGTCGTCTCTTGTCCTTTTTTGGAAAAGGGGGAGAGTCATGGGAGACTGGGGGAAACTGGGCAACACGAAGGAGAGACGACTGGGGACGAGTCAGAGGCCAGATCAAACGAGAGCGAGAGTCGAGAGTTTTCTTCAAAGCTCAACGACTATCATCAGCGCGCAGTCAAACAAGCTGAGAGTACGCGAGGTAAAGGTGAAGCCAACACTGCCGGAACTTATCACGGTTTCCGTTAATCTCGTACCCAGATCTTCTCAACCCTCGTAGAGCGAGAACATCTGGGTACGAGATTAGGTTTCCGTAGCATGAAGCCGACTAGGAGAATTGCTACTCCTCCTGGATGGGATGCCCCCAGCATTTTGTCGTCGGTGCCCATTTATACTCCTGGGTGGAGAGAGGCACTGTGAGAGTTAAGTGCGGCCCAAGAACACACACTGACCCAGGCCAGTGCTCGAACCAGGACCGCTCGATCCGGAGTCCAACGCGCTAACCATTTGGCCACCGCGCCTCCAACTGAGAGTTGACATCATCCATCTGCTTGTCACTCGACCCAAACCTCTCGTCGGCTAAAATCGCACGAGTAGATGAGAGAGCATCCGCAGAGTTGGCGATCAGTAAGTCATTAAGGGCGAGAGTTTGAACTCTCATCAACTCTCGCTCTCGTCTGATCTAGACTTTTTAAAAATAAACGATAAGTTTTCTTTTCCAATGTAACATGGATGAGCCTTATACAAAAGCATTTTAGTATTTATTTGGAGTTCAGTTTCTATGCTAGATTTCTTCACAGCCGTTATTTCGATCGACATGCTACTGCAGTGAAGATAAAGCAGTTTAGTCGCTTTAATTCGGTGACATTTGAGAAAAAATAATTTTCAATTTGACAACTAAAGAGGTCGGAAGTAAAAAAAAATGAACGATATTGAAGCCAAAATCTGTGATTCTTCTTGTCTACTAACACCAACATGGCGTGCTAAAGTGATGTAGTTTTCAATTGAGTGTCGTAAAGCCAAAATCAAAGCAATTACAATGACCAATCACAAGAAACGTAAACAACACAATGAACCAATGAGAACTCAAAGATACATGTGACCGGCGCCAAGCGCGGGAAAACGCGAGTGACCAAGTCGCGATTGGTCAGTTTGGTTTTGCATCTGATTGGTTGAGAAGGTGGCGCGAGATTTTTAAACCAATCATAGAGCAAAACCAAAGAAATTCCGGATATTGTTTAGATTCCTGAGTGGATGAAAATTGTTAGAGAAACTATTAAAATGAATTTATTTGTATCAATTTTTGACATCTTTCTATTGGTTCTGCCATTGGCCAATCAAAGGCAAGTTGACTTCTCTGCCTCCCAGACTACGTGCTGTCAGTCAGTACCTTACTGGCTCTGTGATTGGCTGAGAAGATTAGAAAACCAACAAAATGATGTAAAAACGCTGTCAAAAAATTAATCAAACTCGACTGACGACAGTACAATGTGTTTCACTGTAAATTTGATCGTTTTGTTATAATTTAGTGCATTAGATTCTGCACACGATCTGATTGGTTAAGAAAAAACATATTTTATTATATATTTTTTCAGAGTTTATTAAAATGTTCAAGGAATTGCGCGCGCTATGATTGGTCAGATCGAGTTCATTATTTAACAAATAAAGAAGCCAAACCCATGTATTAAACTGTCATAAAGCAGGACACCCTTGGGACCAGTTCTAGCTGTCCGCCTTAAAGAGGTATCTGCCTAAAAGAGAGTTTCGTCACGTTAAATAATATAAACTTCATTCGGTCGGGACCAGCCAACCATGTCCGCCTTAGAGATGTGACCGCCTTACAGTGGTGTCCGCTTTGAGAGAGTTGACAGTGTTCATGCATTTAATATGCCCTTAATAATACATGGCTTTGGCTTCTTTATTTGTTTAAATAAAGCCATACATTCCGTACCGCCCGTTCACAAACAGTTCTGGGAATTAAATAAAATCTTAATGTTTGAATATATTAATATATTTGTAGTATTTTATGATTCAAGCTTTCGATAACAGTAAATTTCATTTTGGCTAAAATATCACTACCATTTCGTCTAATAAAATACTCTACAATATCGTAAATGGAAATCATTTTGTTCTGTTAATTATCAAGGACTGACTCTTATCATATACAGAATCACATATAATTCAATGACAACATGGAAAAAGAGCATTAAGCGAGTGAGTAATATTGGGGGCAAAATATATTTTTGAGGCCTTTGGCCGTTTAAACTTTTTCCCAAAACAACCGATTGACCTGTACGTCATTTTGCATTAGCCTTTCGTTACGAAAGAACTTATAAAGCAACAACTTTGTCATATACATATAAACCTCTTCATTTTGAAGACAAATGTAGCATATTCACAGTATCATACATTCTCTAAACTTTACAATAAATTTAGCCATCTACCAAAGAAAGAAATTTCTTAGCAGTAAGCATATTTGGTGACGTAAATCCTCCTGAGGCATCTGACTGAATCAAAACACGTTCACAATTTTCCATTCGTTAATTTCATTTTCCTCTTTCATACCAAATTCGAAATCCAAATATCAACTAGGTATGCCTGCTGGGTTCCATCAGTGTTCAACTGAGACAATCGCTGAACAAGCAACTTGTAGCTCCAGTGGGTCAAGGTAAAAGTGACACAACTCACGCTCACATCAAGTCTCGGCCCAGCGAGCTAAGCCGCGGGTTACCAGTTCTCTGTTAATAAGGATTGTCTGCAAAAATACATCAATCAATCAATGAATCAATCGATCGATTCAATCGATCGATCGATCGATCGATCAATCGATCAATCGATCAATCAATCAATCGATCAATCGATCAATCGATCAATCGATCAATCGATCAATCGATCAATCGATCAATCGATCGATCGATCGATCGATCGATCGATCGATCGATCAATCAACCAATCGATCATCCATCCATCCATCAATCAATCAATTAAGCAATCAATCAATCAATCAATCAATCAATCAATTAATCAATCCATCAATCAATACATCCATCAATCAATCAATCGAGCAAACAATCAATCAATTGAGCAAGCAATCAGTCAATTAATTAATCAATCAATCAATCAATCAATCAATTGAGTAAGCAAACAAACAAACTAGTTTAAACGCGTCACTCATGGCTTTCTTACCTGCTGCCCTTGCACGAGATAAAGCTCTAAACACGGCAAACCGGTTCTGTGGCCGATAACACGGGCAGTCAACACAGAATTCATTGTCAAGTCTTCCAGCACCGCACTGGCCACAGTTGAAAATGTGTCTCCTGAAAAAAGAAAAAGAAATGAATGAACGTATGAACAACTGATTGAATGTATCAACGGGCGAGTGGATGAACGAACGAACAACTGATTGAATGTAGACCATCAGCGAGTGAACGAACGAACGAGTGAACGAGCGAACGAACGAATGAGCGAACTGACGAACGAACGAACTGACGAACGAACGCGGAATGAACGTACGAGCAACTGATTGAATGTAGACTATCAGCGAGTGAACGAGGGAGCGAGCGAACGGTCGAACGAACTGACGAACGAACGAACTGAGAAGAAGAGTAATATGTACTTACCTTGAAGAGGGATCACGTTCGCAAGGTAACACTCGATTGCTTGAAAAGGCAGTGTTAAAAAGTCAGCCCTGAAAAAAAAAATACAAAAATCCACGTTGGTTACATTTCATACTCTTGAACCAACACTGTGTGCACGATGTTCTGAAAGCATTTTGCACGTCGTTAGTTGTAGCCTGATTCTCAGTGAGAGCAAGCGACTCGGACCATCTGAGAATCAGGCTACGTTAGTTGATACATTCTATTTGTGCGTCAAATGACAATAAAACACCTGAAAAATAAACGTAATAACTTAGCTACGTCACATATGGTGTATCTTGAAAAAAATGGCCAATTTTTTCAAGTTCGTCGTTTGCAATCCGTCTTAATCTTATCCATCCTGAACCATCCTTGTTCCTGTTTGGTTTATTATCACCTCTTTGGTGTTTTTCTACCTTAGTAAACTATTATTTTGAGGCTTTCTTCAATTTGAAGGTGATTTTGCACTTCGCAAACATGGCTTAGAATATCGTGACATAGCTCCTTTAAGACTTAATAACGGAGGAATTGAAGAGACATTTACTGTAGTTAAACAAACCAAGATATAAAGAGGATCAAACAATGACTCCCCCTCCCCTTCCAGACACCTCTACGATAGAACACTTCCCTATTACGTACAGTTCACTGGGTCTCGGCAAAATCCTCATACATTTTCTTTAAAAAAAAAACACCTCTGTCAGTGATACGGACACCTATATTACGGACAACGGGCCTTACAACTCGGCCGCAGATAGCAAAATTCATATTCATAATCTCTTTATTTATTACGGACGAAACTACAAAACTCTGTATAAACCTTGAATATTTCTTCAAAATAAACCGTTTTCAGTTGATAGACCTTGACTCCCGATAACTCGAACCTTCAAGGGAAATTGAGAAACGTTTGAGTTATCGAGGGTAAGATTAGTAAGAAAATGACCTGAAGGGAAAAACGAATTGACTTCGAGTTAGCGGGAGGTTCGAGTTATCGAGGGTGCGAGTTATCGGAAGTCAACTACTGTAGATAGTTTTCTGCATGACTTCCATTGTCGTAAAGTATGTTTTAGTTATTGTTCCTGTTGCATACGTCTGATTATAAATGGATACTCTTCTAATTAACTTTAGTAAAAACTATTAACCGAGACCGCTTACTGCTTCCCTTCTTTTATTACCGCGCGGCTCTTTTGGGGGCAAATATCGAAGAGTAATTGAATTAAAAGTTTCATTTAAAATTGACTTCGTCTTCACCACACAAAAAAATATCGAACTGTATCCACATATAAATGAGCTATGTCACGAATTGCCAAGTGCAAAATTACCTACAAATTGAAGAAAGCCTCAAAATAACAGTTTACTAAGGCAGAAAAACACCAAAGAGGTAATAATAAACCAAACAGGAACAAGGATGGTTGAGGATGAAGAAGATTAAGACGGATTGTGAATGGCGAACTTGAAAAATTGGCCAATTTTTTCAAGATGCGCCGTCCGTGACGTAGCTCCTTTAAACGTGAACGCTATCAGACGCCGTTCGCCTACTAAAATGCTTTGCTGACACAGTCTTTGTATAATAAATTATTATTTATTAGTACGATGGCACTGAACTCTCGCGTTGACGTTTTTTTTTGGATAAAATATTGGGCATATAATGTAGCTAATTCAGCGGGGAAAAAATCAAAGAAAATAGACCGCTTACTGCTGTGACCTCCTAGTTTTTTTTAATGATTCCCCGGCTCTTTTGGGAGCATGCAATAAATCAACCTCGACCTTGAACGTTGAAGTAATTTTTAGTTTTTCACATTTGTTGTATAGAAATCGCCGAAACATAGACAAAATCTAGGCATATAATGTGGCTAATTCAGCCGAGTACCAGGGAGGAGAGGACATTAATCCTTACTTTTTCCTTTCCCTCTCCTCCCCCCTCGAAAAGTCTGATACACTGGTTAGCCTATAACTGAGTGTCTTCGCAACACCGATATTCACGAAAACAAAAAAATGGCGTAATTTGCACGTAGGCGGTTTAAAGACATTAAAACTCGAAACAAGAAAATAAAAGTTAATTAAAAGAAAGGTTAATTAACAAGAACTAGTCATAAACTTCCTGCTTTTCCAAATGATATCATCGATGAGAGAGATATTATTCTGTCAGTGACACAAGCTACTCGGAAAAAAATTCCGAGTTCCCCCAACAGGAGTCGAACCTATGACCTTCCACACATCATCGATGTTGGCACTTATTCGTGGAAAGAGATCGCCGAAGCATAATTATCGCCGCGAGGCTTTAATTAACAAATAAGGAAGCCAAAGCTGTGTATTATGTAACATATCAAACACGAGAGACAGTGTTTCATCCGATATCCAAACACCGAGAAGAGAGTTGAAAATACGACGTATTTTTGACGAAATTTGAGGTGTTTGGATAGCCGATGAAACACTTTCTCGTGTGTTTGATATATCTTCTCAATCGAAACAAAAACTAAGGAGTAAACGGAGAAATAAAATCGAAATCTATGCTAATTAAGACCAGGTATCCAAACCTCCGACACGGTTATGATTTCCTTTGTTTTAACTTGCTGAATTATTAATGAATTAGAAAAATTAAAAATTAAAAATTAAAAATATAGAATTAGAAAAACAAGGGTACTGGCAACCCGAAATAACCATTACCTAACAGAATATATTTTTTTAACCAATCAGAGTGCGCGCATAATTCAGTCTATATTATAACATTCTGTCATTATAACTAAGCAGAACGGAGACCATAATTCAACTTAAAACCCTTTATGAAATAATAATAATAACAATAAAAGACTAAGCCAGTGTTATGGACCAGCATAGGACGTTATTTCACATTCGATCTTATTCGAAACGAATTTAGCACTCCAATTTGTAAGTAATAAAATGCCACTGACATTTGCGGCATTAAAATATACACTTAAGGGCTAAAACTTAAGAACATGTTAAGAACATACCTCAGGCTGAAATTTAGTGATTAACCCTTTCACTCCCAAGAGTGGCCAAGTTCAAAATTGAAAAAAAATTCCAAATTTCATTAAGTAAAATATTGCGAAACGAACAGCACCACATGAAAATACTGCTCAATAGCTTTCATTTGAATGGTCGCACACTAGGGTTTCATCCACAGACTTAAAAGTTAGCACCACGGTAATTGACTCTAGGTTTGACTCTGGGAGTGAAAGGGTTAAATAACGTTTTACTCCGCCCGTTTATACAACGAGCAGTGTAAAGAAAATATCATAGAATGTAACAGTTTGGTCTGAGCAGTGGCATAGTCCAACTGAATCCAACATGGTCGAATACATATAGCAATATATCGTGACACGAACAATGTAGTTTTTGCGTTATCGAAATGTACACTTCTCTCCATTCAAAATAGGAAATTATGCACGTTTAGCAATTTTAAAATTTCTAGAATTAACATGTAACTTGAGAACATTTCAAGAACGTTCTCAGGCTTAAATCGCCCAAAAAATAAGAACCGGTTCAGTCCTGGCTCAGCCTCAGCTCAAAAACTAGACAAAAAGAGTGTAGCGAAGTTGCTAATTCTCAACTAAGTCGCCAAAGACTACCTTTCACTTCACTTGAAAGTAAAATTGAATTCCAACAGCGCGCGCACGCATAGCGATCGATTATTCAAGAAAATAAATAGCGCTTTGAACATCGAACTGCCCCTTGGAAAGCGTAGGGGGATATCTATATTTTTTTTATACCGGAAGAATAAAGAAAAAAATTACTGCCACGCAATTAACATTTACAAGTTAACCAAAAACCCAACAGTTAATTTACGCGAACCACAGCAGGTTAACAGTGCGAAAAAAAGCAGGATGTTTTTTTATCACAAAAACGACAAGACAGACATCTGTGTTTGGGAGGCAGTCAAATCGTGCAGTGCTTTTACTTCCCTTGGAACTAGTGTCTAAAAAAACAGACTGTCAATGTTTGATTGTGTGGGATGATAAATAACTGCACTTATGCAGGCCTAAAATTAAACTTTATCGCCCGTGAAAACACTTCATTGTGATCGGTCGCAATCACATTGTAAGAGGCATGCAAAATTTAACGTTGTACTTCTATAAGATTTTCAGATATCTAATACGAATAAAAATAAAAGTCGAGTTTATTTTCATGTTCTCAAAGAAACACGTGAACAATTCAACTTACATCCGCAAATTTCCTGCAAACGGGCGGGTAGGGGTAAAAAAGGAAATAAATACATGCAAGTCACGAACAAGCTTAACAAACACGAACAAGTGATTACAGGAACACTAAACGATTCTCACCTCAACTGTCGAAGGCTTGAAGCAGCGATCCGACCATATCCCCCATAATCCAAATATTTGACCTCCACTTCGTCTGGATTGGCCGTCGGCCCTAGCACTTGTGCCCTATACCAGCCATTATATGTGTACGCCGGAGCTGCACAGCACGAGCCTACCACGATGGGCTGCGGCAGAGGTAGAATAAGCGGTGCTGTGCCCTGTCCGTAACACTGCAGCATGTTCTGATGAAGATCTTGGAGCTGCCTCTGCATGAAGTCGTTGTGCAGTTGCACGAAAAAGTGGCCGGCATCCGCAACGCTCGTCACCACAACATCGAAGTTTGCAACGCTCGGAAGCATGGCTTGAACGAAAGGCAATGCCTGCGGTGGCGGCATCGCAACGGCGACCATCGACTGCACGCGTACGGCGTTTGCCGGGCCGTTCAGAGCCGCCGCCGTGTTTAACCGCGTCAGGGGCACGCAAGGAAACTTTTCGTGAATCGAATCCAGTGCGGTTTGAATCTGCGCTGAATTTCCTGTGACTGAGATGATTCTGTGAGTGGAAACCTCGCCCGGTGACTGAGGAATCAAACGAATTTTCGCACCGGATTTCTCCGAGATAACACGCACGTTTTTGCCCTTCCGTCCTATCAACCTTCCGCATAGAATCTGTGGGAACTCAATTTCCCAGACGTCTTTGTCTCCGCCGCCGTTTTGCAGGCTTTTTCGCGACTTCACGTTGTCCTCGCCGAGAGGAGGAGTGCCATTGTTAAAACCTTCCGTGAAGCTCAGCAGGGTACTGCTATCGACACTCCCCTCACTGGTTGATCCCTCTTCGCCTCCGGACGATTCTTTGAGTTCCGAACTCGTCGATGGCTTCGTTTCTCTCCCAGAATCTTGCTGAACGCTTTCTGTTGTACTTGATTGTTTTTCCAGCGGGAATCGCTGTACGGCATCCATCGCGTCTGTCTCCACAATCTCCTCGCTTACTTCACTGATGTCAGTCTCTGTGACAGTGCAGTGCTCCAACACGATCCTTTCCTTCTCGTCCTCGCTGTTTTCTTCTCGTTCGCCGTCAAGCTGCTCCAGCTCTTCGGCTTCCTTGTTCTTTTTTCTCAGCCACAGAAAACTTACGAGGATCGTAATGGCAGCTGGAAGGACCAAGGAAACGAACAGTTTGGTTGAAAACTGCATATCGGCCAACCTGAGGACAGAGAAAAGAAACAAACTTAGCAGAGCACTGGCAAAGAAGGTCAGAACGAAACTCGGGAACTTTGCACAATAGATCTTTCGTAATGTTTGACTTTCGTAAGTTCAAACAGATCTAACTCACAAGGCTGTTTCAATAGCATATAATAATAATAATCAAGCATTTCTATTGCGCAAATTCCAAGCCGAGGCATATAACCCGTTGGGAAGTAAGGAAGACTCATTTCGTTAATTACACAAAATTCACACAAGCTGTTGGGTTAGCCCTCGGCGCCATGTACTTCGGTTTGTAAAGCAACCCTGTAACACTGAGGAAAACGTCAGTAAAACTACATAATGCACTTCTGACTGCGAAAACCACAATTTCAGTTTTTTAACCCTTAGGCTTAGACAAGTTCACTTCGAATAAACCGTAGCAAGGTAATTTGCCTTACTTACTCTTGAGGATAGAGTGTCGGAAATTTGCGATTTTTTCGGCGTCGAGTGTTCATTCTGCAATATACAGACTCAGTTTGTTCTATCGGGCAATGAAACGGTACATGAATCGCTACAATAGCTTAAGGCCAGCCACAGGAACACTTCGCGCTTTTCGTGCAGATTGCAGGAAATCGAAGTTCAGTTTCCGCGACGCGAAAAGGTTCATGGCCAATATTTCAAGTCTGGGACATGCGCACTGACACTCAAATTTAAGTATGACGTTAATATGACTTTAATTATTTATACAATCTCGTTCCCAGAGTCCTTACCCTTGTCCAATTATGGAATGACGTTGTACACGATAACCGGCGAGAATGATCCAGCCCGAGGTTTAACTGAAAACACAGACAGAGAGCTTGGTAGTTTTGCTCGTGTAAGCCGAGAACTGAAAAATGGCTACCTATAAATACCGAAATGCATGCCAAACGCACTTTTGCAAAGGTTTGCGCGAAAAAAAAGGCTGTTGAGAAATGTGGTACCATTTGTTATGCTGTACAAGGTGGTTCTAACGTTTGAGACTGTGGATGAAACCCTAGTGTGTGTCCATTCAAATGAAAGCTACTGAGCAGTACTTTCATATGGTACTCAGTTTATTATGGTGTACAAGATTGTTCTAATTTTTGAGTCAGCGATGAAACCTTAATGTGCGACCATTCAACTGAAAGCAATTGAGCTGTACTCTCATGAGGGTTAAATTCGTCTAAAGGAAGTTTGACCCGTCATGTGATATGCACTGATTGAGGTGTGATCACAACAACTTTAGGCGAAGTCCCAGTACACACGGATCAACTGTACCAATCCAGATCAGTAGGTAGGTAGGTAGGTTTGGTAAAAAAAATACTTTTACCACCGACTCGTCACTGGTTATCTTCAAAATTCAGATCGATTTTCTACTTTTTGTTTTCAATCCCCTTTTGCTACTTATTCAGCGGGACAAATAGAAGGAATTAGAAACTTGAATGATATAATTATGAAGAAATGAAGAAATGCTCTCAAGTCGAAATTAACTCCCTCCCCAACGGGAATCGAACCAATGACCTTCCAGGCGCCGGTTGGACGCTCTAGCCACTGAGCTATGGAGGACTCATGGTGAGGACATATTGGACATATTACAACGATTTGGCATAAGCCGATTTTTATATGCTAATGAGTACCATTACATGCTAATGTAGAGGAACAACAGAAAATTGCATGTGTTGCAATGAACTACTGTTTGAAATTATAACTTTTGTACATACCAGCGTGTAATATACATATTTCTCACACATCAAACGTATATTACACGCTGGTATGAACAAAAATTATAATTTTAAACAATAGTTTATTTCAGCGCACGTAATTTTCTGTTGTTCCTCTACATTAGCATGTAATGGTACTCATTAGCATATAAAAATCGGCTTATGCGAAATCGTTCTATTGTCACATATGAACCTAGTTGTATGGCCTTGCTCACCATGAGTCCTCCATAGCTCAGTGGTTAGAGCGTCCAACTGGCACCTGGAAGGTCATGGGTTCGATTCCCGTTGTTGGGGAGCTCAGAATTTGTTTTCGACTTGAGAGCATTTCTTCATTGATTCACTTTATCCAAGTCACCCATTCCACTTAACATGATATAATTATGGTTATCTATCCAGAATTTTACCGTAAAAGCTCTATTTAGCCCCCTCCAAGTCAGATTTTAAAATAATCCCTCCTCTCTATTAAGCCACCCCCACGCGTTAGAGGCCAAAGTTAAATTGTAAATATAGCATTTAAATTGATTTCCGTCAGGCTGATGTAAATGACTTTTTAGCAATATTTTCTGGCGTTTCAGTCACTTTGTATTGAAAAGTGGTCTTTAATTTCCAGAACTATCGTCGAGTTAGGGTATAAATGACATTGTATTCGTAAGACGGTGATACATAGCCCATTTCTTGTTCTGTTTTAGTTCGTGGTGTAATAGTAAAGTTTCATTTTCTCGGGGCCTGAAATTAACTAAGTAACCGAGGGCTCAATAGAGCTTTCACGGTATGTGCATAGGCTTATTTTCGGGGGGGGGGGGGGGGAGGGGGGGAGAGGTATTATCGGAAGGAGTTTTGCGTTTTGCGTTTTGCGTTTTGCGTTTTGCGTTTCAAAACTGGTCGGGCTATTTCTTAGAAGAGAGTTTCCGTCTGATACATTTTAGGGGCACATAATAATGCATGGTAAAACTCTCTAAACAGTATGACATGAAATAAGCTCTACAGTCGCCAAGTCTGAACATATAACGTATATAAAATGTAATGTAACGATATAAAATGCAAAACAAGGTCTACAATAGAGGGTTAATAATTGGATGAAAGTATATATCGTCCTTTAGAGCTAAATCTAAACCCATGGGTTTATATATTTGGGGGAGCAGATCTTTTTATCGGAAGGATTTCAGTGTGTGAGATATTTGAGGGCTTATTTTCGGGGAGGGGGGAATACTCGGAGTTTTACGGCACGCTACGGCGTTGTCAGGGCCACTGTGGCCGGAGTGCAGCTAGCCCTTGCTTGACAAACCTGTTGGGTGGTCGCTTACGGGAGATACGGCTGGCTGAATACGCCTAGCCTCGCTTGACAAACCTGTTGGGTGGTCGCATACGGGAGGTCATAAAAAAAGGCAGGCAGCGATGTCGTTCCTTGAAAATCAAACCTCGAGATGCAGCAGATTCCATGCACAATGCCCGTCTCGACACTTCATTCGACGTTCTGATTTATTTGTGATGTGAATATAAACCTAGGAACCGTTTGTAATGCAGATCCGACTTCTCCTGTTTTGATTCACGCAGGTGATTGGCTTAAGGGCCTATTTACATAGCGGCCGGCCGATAAGGTATGGCTCATGAATGTCTAGTTTAAGCGTGAAGCTTATGGCGTCATAGTATAGGATTTTTGTCTACTGGCCACTCGATTTTCTAATGGATTTCGTCTTAATCTCCATGAAAAGTTTGGTATTGATCCAGTGCTTCGTTTTGGAATTAGAGCATTTTGAAATTTGTGAAGTCCCGGATGAACGTGTTTCTGAACTGTCACAAAAACGGGTATTTTTTATGACATTTTTAAATTTTTAGACGTGATAATAATTCAGAAGTGATGTCTAAACAGATTTGAAGTGAAAGCTAATGATATTGACGGTAGAATCTACTCTACTTCTTGTGCAATTTTATGGAGGCCATATTTGTGCCCCTCTGAAGGGCACAAACATGGCGGCGGGATACTAAATACGGTAATTTTCTAAAAATTCGTGTGGTAATAACTCGGTTATGAAAAACGCTACAAAGCTATAATTTGGACAAAACGTTTATTTCTGCCTGCTCTTTTACCTGTTAATTTTCTGATGTTGTTCATGAAAGCAGACAGTTTTTGTAACGTTGATGAAAACCACCAATAAGTAAAACTGAAAACTGAACGCACTTGACTTAGCATCTCATTAAAGTCGGCAAATTGAAAGGATTAAAGTAAGTAACGGAAAAAACTATCCTTATTACACGGGTCTTAGTCTCCCTGACCGCGCGCTACGGAAAACACTGTTGAAAGCCTATATTTTAGGAAAGATATTTTGTCGTATAATAAACAATTTATTCAGCGGAAAGTTGTGTATTAAATACGGCTGGGCATTTTTACTCGTCATTGTTTATTTTTTCTCGCCTAAAGGCTCGAAAAAATAAAAACTGACTCGTAAAAATACCCAGCCGTATTACACAACTTTCCGCTGAATAACCTCTTTATATTATATTTGTATCGCTGAGTTCAGAGTTGTTTTGTCGTTGTTTTCGAGAAATTATTTCTTTCACTGGATCAAAAATTGTTTTCGTCGCTGGATTCAGAGTTGTTTTGTCCACGCTGTATTCAGTAAAACTATCTTTATTCGCGCTGGTTTCAAAGTTGTTTTTGTCGCTGGACCGTTCAGACGGTTGTTTTGTCCGCCGCGCTAGGTTCAAAATTGTTTTTGTCGCTGCAGGCGTCAGAGTTATTTTGCCGCTGGGTTTGAAATTATTTTTTTTGCTGGACCGTTACGAGTTGTTTTGTTCTCCAATCCTTCAAGTATTTTTGTCAATTGATAGTCAACGAAATTGGAACTGCCGTATCTTCAAGGAAAACAGCCTGTAGGCATAAAACTTGGCATGAAGATCAACATTGCCGCGGTAATTAAGAACATGTTAAACTGAAGAAAGGCTCGGTAGTTGAGAATAAGCGGTTCAGATTTTGCAATTTTGATATTGTCGCGCGAAAACACCCGACCGATAAAGTTAACCGAGGAAAAAGTCGAGAGAATAGTTGGGACAAGAGAAAAAAGTCAGGGGAAAATGAAAATAGAGCGCAAATTTCCATGGCACTAAATGGGCTCCATACGGGTACGTTGATTCGCCTTAAACCGCATGTCGAAGCTAAGGAACGAAAAGGTATCATATTTGCACTCGTTTTGGTGCGTATATTCGAACGCTAAAATGCTATGTCGTATAATAATAATCTGAAACTAATTGAGTGCATGACGAGACTCCAAATATCTTGCTTTGATTGGTCAACAAGTATTGGGTCGCCCCAGTTGAAGTCTTTGTATTGTATATAAATTTCTATGTTTAAAGTGGAAAGCCACATCAACCGTAGCTGGGTTTCATGCGGTACCTCTATACACAGATCGAATTTGAAATTTGGCAATGATGGTTTTTGAGGAGGGAGTAAAGCCCCGATGAAACGGTCACAAAATTTGTCTCAACATTCTCTCAACATTTGTTGTGACATGTTGTGACCATGCCCGGTCAAACGACCTCAACAACCTCTCAACATTTCAAGAACAAAAGAAATGTTGTGAAGATGTTGAGACAAAGTTTAAATGAATTTAAACTCTTCTCAACATGTCACAACATCTCTCAACATTGTTGAGAGAGGATGTCAAACGGCCTCAACATCGCCGGGCTTTCAACAAATGTTGTGACCGTTTGATCGGGGCTTTGATAGAAACGGAGTACTGTACCCGGGAAAAAAACCCTCGGAGCAAGGATCCGCGGAGAACCAACAACAAACTCCGCCCACATATGACTCCGGACAGAATCGAACCCAGCAGCGAGATAACATGTTGACTCGATTTTATATAACGGATGTTTTGTGAGATTAAACATAAATCGAAAAACATCCGTTGTAGATAAGATGGGTATTCATGCCCGTTTCATTTTGCATGTAAAGTTGTTGAACATTACACAAACACTTTTCAGGGTAGATCATTTTAAGGAGCTACGTCACGAATAGCGCATTTTGAAAAATTTGGCCATTTTTTTTTTACTTTTAACTTAAAAGTTCGTCATTCGCAATCCGTCTTAATCTTCTCTCTTTGTTCCTGTTTGGTTTATTATTACCTCTTTGGTGTTTTTCTACCTCACAATGTTGTGACAGGCCACAACAACCTCACAACATTTCAAGAACAAAAGAAATGTTGTGAAGATGTTGAGAAAATCAATTCAAACTCGTCACAACACCTCACAACATTGTTGTGAGGGGTGGTCAAACGGTCTCAACATCGGCTCACAACAAATGTTGTGAGAATGTTGTGACCGTTTGATCGGGCCTTTAGTAAACTATTATTTTGAGGCTTTCATCAATTTGAAGGTGATTTTGCAGCCATCGCTAGTCCTCAATACAGATCGAATGTTGTTGGGGTTTTTTAGAATGAAGGGAAACCGAAGTAACCGGCCAACAAACGCCCAACAAACGCAGCCCACATATATGACCCGAAATCGAACTCGTGTTGGTTAGGTAGGAGGCGAACGGTTACCCAGCTGCTCTGATGCCATTGGTCACGTGACCCTGTTGATCGTAACACTGTTACGAGTCGTCGACGACTCTCAGAAACAAAATTGAGCAGAGAGTCGCTAGTCGACTATCATCAAGCGTGGCAAATCTCGTTCCTAGAGGCCTCGTTACCCTTGTCCAGCGGTGGAGCGGCCAACAAGGAGCTCTGTGCGGAAGCGATCCGCCATGACAGGATTCTTGGACTTCCGGCTCTACTGCGCATGTGTTCGACCCCATGACGCCAAGATTCTTGGACTTCCGGTCTTACTGCGCAAGTCAGGCGGATCGCTTTATCCCAGAGGTCCTTGTTGGCCGCTCCGCCGCTGGACAAGGGTAACGAGGACTCTGGGAACGAGATTGCAAGCCTGGAACGAGATTGCAAGCCTGGACCAAACGAGAGAAAACTCTGACGAAATGTTTTAAATTTTCTGCAGGTTCAAATTCGATGAGAGTCATTGAGAGCGCATGAAGTTTTGAACTCTCAACAACTTTCATCCTCATTCTTTACTTTAGAAGAAATCAACTGCGATAGCGACTTGCAGCAGGTTTTACCATAAGTAGTTGAATAATTTATCATCCCATACCTTTTCTTCTATTTCGCGGAAAGTAATTGATTTCTTCCGCATTGCCCGCTTTGTGTGAATGCCATTTTTCCGCGACTTAACATGGGTTAAATGGAAATATCTCGTTCACGTTTCAAGCAATCCAAAAACTCTATGCTCATCCCATGAATCTATGTTATGGGGTGTTTTGTAAATTATTGGGTGATTTTTGGGTATGTTTGGAAGGAAATAGTTTTTCTCAAAGGAGTTGTAAAATTTAGGGAAATAAGAAATATTGAAGATTTGATGTAGTTTTAAAATTAGAATTTGAAGTTAAAAATTAGTAGATTGAGATTGACAGACAGTTGATAACCACGCAAGAGCACCCGCGTGGGTATCAACTGTTCCAAAAATCATTTTCTTTCTTCTATCCCTTCTTTAAGCAAAATTACCCAAAGTCGTTTATGATGCCCGTTTTGCCTCGTTTTAGCTTGGTTTCGATACGTTAGACAAATTCACAGCAAAAGAGTCCACAATCAAAATATTTCAACCTCTCCATTAAACCTCTTAAAATTTCATTGAAATTTAGGTTAAGTCCCGCCTAAGCCCACCATTCACAATCAACATAACTGCATCACAGTGTCGCATAGGGCATAGAATTTACACGACGACAAAATCGACGGAGGCCGCCATTTGAATGCACTTACCTCGAGCGACAGCAACTTGACAAAGTCGTCGACAATTTCACCGCTTTTATGTTTGCAGATGTAATTGAAAAACGTAGAAATGGGAAGAAAAGGGGAAGCAGGAAGTCTTTTGACGGAAGGCGAGGAATGTGGTGCGGTAGATAGACTGTAACTGACCTATTTATAAAACCATTTAGCAGTTTTCGAAGTAAAACAAATGAATATTGAGTTCTGGCTTTTTGTTGAGTTAACAAATCAACCTACACACTCCGCTGCCTATTTCCATTTCGTTAACGGTCGATGTCATTCGTAATGGTCGATGTAGAACAGCTCAGGTTAGCCTACAATAGCGCTCCGGTTAGCCTACAAAAGCACTCTTGTTGGCCTATAATAGCACTGTGGTTGGCCTACAATAGCACTTCGGTTAGCCTGCGAATAGCGCTCCGGTTAGCCTGAGAATAGACTCTGGTTAACCTGAAAATCGCATTCCGGTCAGCCTGAGAATAGCACTGATTCGAGAATTGGTTATAGCTTTCATTTGTAGGTAGGGTAACACTATATATATTTATATTTACACTATTTACCGCTTCTGGCAGCTCACTCGTGATGCGAACGACCCGTGTTCGACGTCCTCCATGGTTTCCAAATATGTTCGTCCTTTTACTTTAAAATAAAAGTAAGTTCTAACTAAGTTCTTACGAATGGCATCGTCCGAATTTGCGTCGCCGCTAGGCAGACGTTTCGGCGAACGCGTTGACTTCCTTTGTACTGCCTAAAACATCCTCTGCTTTGCGCTTCCCACGATCAATTAAGTCGCAAAAGTTCCCGCTGTCAGTTTATTCTTTCAGTGACAAGAAAACGTGCGCTTTCTTGGCGAATGTTGTTAGCATTTTTCGCCCTCTAGTCTCAAGCAGTGTGCAGGTCGCGTGTGTGTACCGCGAGTAGAAGATTTTCTCATTTCCATGGCACAATGACCTGAAACGTAGGTGGCACTGAATGGTGGTTAAGCAAGGCGGAAAGTTTTAATGAAATTCCCACGCACACGCGAGCCTCCACGCAGTCCAATCGCGCCGAATGGGCACGGAGGGGAGGTAATACTCCCTGAAACTGATAGTACTGAAAAAATATTCTTCTAAAAACCATACCCAATTCCAGACCAGAGTGCACAAAATATACCATACTTCAGACCAAAATGGTCAAAATTATACACTATTTCAGACCAAAACGACTCAAGATAGATAGAAAACTTTATTTACGTGTCAAGCCTTATAGCCTGGGAAAATCCCATACTAATTTGGGGACTCAAAAGCCAAACCCTTAGGCGCCGCACATACCTATATAGCTTAAGGGGCTTATTGAAGGGAGTACCCCGGGGTGTACGCCCCCCCCCCCCCCCCACTACCGCGGCACAATCGTTATCTCACAACGCCGAATGACTAATGATAAACAGGCAAACATTACGTAGAGTGAAAACTATGACAGTCACGGTTTATAACATCTGTCATATAATGCACGAAAGCTTTAATCGAAGACCCCTTCCACCTCGAAAATAATCCCACCTAAAAAGCCTTTTGAACAAAAAAAAACCTCGGGATTTTACGGTAGATGCAGTGTTATTCAACCACCAGTAGCTAGAAATCCAAATGACGGATCTTTTCGTCATGTTGGCTAATACAGTCGAAGCTCTCGTAAGCGACCACCTCGGGAATTCGAAAAAGTGGTCGTAACTAGAGCTGGTCGCTTACGAGAGCTTTTAATTACAGAGTTTGAGTGACAATTCAGTCAAACGAGGTTTCACAATGGCGGTCGTAATTAGAGCTTGGTCGCTTACGAGAGCGGTCACAACGAGAGCTTTGACTGTAGTTATGAAACTTTAGTTGAAACCATATTCAACATGGCCGCAATAACGCACCGCGCACATCACCGAGAAAACGTGAGAGAGACATGCCATCGCTGATCCCATGACACCACGACAACAAACGGGAAACCTGATTTCCATTAGCCCACGCCTATTGAGTCACCATCCATTGCTGGAACACTTCCTTTCTCTTTTATGTTCCGCTTATAAACATGTGCTTTCGCAAACGAGAAAAAATTATACGCGTGTCGTGGATCGATGAGATTGCGCGAAAACGCTAATGGGAAAATTGCCTTCGGTGATTTCAGAAACCACTTAGGGGTTTCTGGTAATATATAGTCAAATTCTCCAAAGTAGTGTTTAAAAAAATGTAATATACGTAGGCTATGTTGATTGCGCGTTTGTTTTAATTTAGACCCAATTTAAGTCGCATAAGCATTTCAGTCGCGTCGAATGTAATTCAAGCCGCATAAATCTCGCTGAGATTACTTTATTCGGCTATGTTGCATACCATGGCAGCAACGTGTTCTACTTTGCTATTTGTGTGGGAATTGTGCTGATTTCAGCGATTTCAGCGAGTTTTCGGGGACTTAAATTACATTCGACGCGACTGAAAAATCCGCATGTTGTAGACATTTTAGGACGTTAACTCCGCGATTTCGGACAGTTTTATGCGGTGTCTGTGCTGTAGACATTTTAGGACGTTAACTCCGCGATTTCGGACAGTTTTATGCGGTGTCTGCTCGAGCAAAATATATTTGAATAAACGGTATACAAGGCGCTTTCTGATTGGCTGAAACATCAAATTAGATTGAGGATCTGCAGAAAGGGCTCAGAAGGGGTTGAAATGACAGCTGTCGGTTTAAAAACCCTTTGTCAGTTGCCGTTCAAAAAGTTAATTCCTCCTACTGACTTACATACATTTCTTTAAATGCTAATTGCGAGAATTTATAGTTTAATCCTCTTGTTGATGATTTTCTTTAAATTCTCTTCACCTGTTTGTATGATTAAGTATTGATATAGTTAGGAGAATTTGGCCATTTATCGGACGGTTCGCTCCATTCAGTTGACCCTCTAAAACAACTCTTTATCAGTCGATAAATTAAAAACGTTCAGTGGAATCCCGAATTCTCGTTTTCCTTGGAGGTTCGAGAAATCGGGATTCCACTGTATATCAAACACGAGAGAAAGTGTGTGTTGTTTCATCCGATTTTCAAACACAGAGGAAAGCTGAAAATACGAAGTCTTTTTTGACGAAATTCGAGGTGTTTGGAAATCGGATGAAACACTGTCTCGAGTGTTTGATACATTTTCTCAATCGTAACAAAAACTATAGAGTAAACGGATGAATAAAATCGTAAAAATATAACCAGCTATCCAGACCTCCGTCGCGGTTATGATTTCCTTTGTTTTAACGCGATGAATTATGAACGAATTCGCTATTATTGGAGCACGACTGACGTAAATGGAATCTAAAAATGGCGGGCTACGTACGAACCTCCTACGCGGACGCTAATCACGTCGAAAAAGACAACGAACGTCTGCGACATATAACCTCTTAAAACTCCCAACAAGAAACGCGGCGTTCACAAAGTAACATCTTGTGCAGCTTGCTTTGAAGTATCGTACGACCAAACCATGCATAAATACAAGCGATTACTCCTGCTCCAGGGCGCCACAGGTTACATGATTATTCCTCGCGGAGTAAATACAAATGCACGTGGTTATACAATACTTAACCACGCTTCTTTCATTGAAAATTTTAGAATTGTTTTGTAACAAAACTGAGAAAATACTAATAATTTTCCAAATGGCTGACTTTCCTAGAGATTCTGTCAATGAATTCCGAGTGTTTTGTTTATCGCTGTTGCGAAAACTGACTTGAATATGGCATCTGAAGTTGTTAAGCTAAGTAGCTTTCCAATATAGTTTGTATTATTTACTGTATCTAGTTATCACGTAACATTCGAAGGCAAAAGAAAGAAAACAAAATCACCAATATCTCCATGATGAAATATATAATTCTTGCTAAATTATTATTATTATTATGTGCTTAACAACCGACGCACAAATTTCAAAAAAATTGAAATCGTCCAGTAAGAGCTATGCAAATTTTTATGAGTCACGACATGTGCGGTCGGATAAACATATTTTCAATGCAATGCAATGGAACAAATTTGCAACAAATCTTGTGGAATTTCACGCCAGATGAACCTGCTAAATTGTTACAGGCAGTTTGCTACAAATGAAGATTTATAATATATAGGACTTTGAACTTTTCTCATTTTGTGGCACCCAAAGGCTTGTTGTCATATGTCAGACAACGGTCGCGTTTTCGGGCCGGAAGTCCATGTCTATCAAACGCCTTTCATGCATAGCAACTAAAAGGTTGAGCATATAGTTCCTATATTTGAGCAGTTTACTCTTGAGACTGAGAGTAAGCCTAATTACCCATGATATTTTTCATCCAATGGTAGAAGATATTTCGAAAAGAACGCGAAATTAGTGGTTTGGGATTAAAACTGTGCAAATTGCTCGCTTCTTTCCGTTTGCTAAGCGGAAATTCAACTGTTGTTAACAATCTCATAATTTGGTTACGTTACTTCACTTTATTAATATTACTTTACCTTAAAAAGACGTTTGTAAGTCCTCCATTTTCTGCAATACTACAGCAGTTGCCGCGGATCAAATCTTGTTCTGCTTTCATCAAACACGTTAACAATGTCTCGATTTTAAAAAGGGTTGCACGAGTAATAGCGGTGACAGACTGATTCGAAACAAGGAAGCAAACGAAATTCGCTGTCAGCGTGAATTTTTTACACAGTTTATTTACCTTTCTAATTAGTTCCTGGCGGTAAAAAACCCGCTTTTGATGTAGCGTAAGGTCTCATAAGTACGATAACTCTACAAAAGTGTATTATAAACGCATTAGACAAGCTTCTAAATAATGCTAACTGGGGATTTCAAAGTCTGAAGGTATTGAGTCATTTTACTATTTTTTTTTTCTAATTCGAAGAGGAAAAAAACCAAACGGAAACAAAACAATGAAAAGCCGACAGAAAAGAAATTTTCACCAAATATCTATAAGAATGAATGTCTTGGATCTGATACGAACTTAAAAAAATACTGACCGAAACCTGACATACTTCTTACATGTATTTCAACCGTTCAAACAAATAACTGTTTCGTCAATGCTAAAACGCCGCATTTAATAAATGAATCCCTTCAAAACCGTCTTGACAAGCTCAAACGATTTTTTCCCTTCATAATTATAATGTCATAGTCCATTTCCACAGTATGCTTAAAGGTGTACTTAAAGGTTTACTGAAACATAACATACCTTATAAAGGCTGCCTTATTCCGGACCTCCCCGCCGGCCGAAACAAGCTTCTGAAACACGCGTCGTTCAATCGTTCAAGACCGGAACTGAACCATATTCTGTCTGTAAATCTAAAAATAGAAAGGTTTTTGTCAGCACCACAGCATGCATGTTTAGCATGACATGAAAAGCGGGTTTCGCGTGGTTTTCTTGATAACGTGAGGATGAGCGTGAGTTACGCGCGGCGATCTCGCGCGGCGCAACAAGGTTTTCTCTCGCTCCGCGCGAGACTCGCGTTACTGGGTAGGAAGTAGTGTATCCTCTTTTAGGAAAAACGAGGTTCAAATTGCTGTCCATACCGATATAAAAATAAACGAATAGATGGAATATATATTGAAACATTTAGTCATAAGCCTTAATTATTAGCAATATTCATAAAAGCAACAAACTGACTGACATAATTATAAACAGTTTTAATTTATATTCCTATAAAGCGGTCCCTTATGTTAAGCCGGTGAACTTCCTGTTCGTTTTGGAGAAATTTTTTTTTTTTTTTCAAGGTTACCATTTTTAGGTCCTGGTTATTGATACCTATTAATATTATATATATAACTATATATATAGGTATGTGCCGCCCCAAAGGGTATGGTTTTTGAGCCGTTTTGGTCTGAAATAGGGTATAGATTTTGGTCTGAAATAGGGTATGTTTTGTGCACTCTGGTCTGGAATTTGGTTTCATTGGCTTTTAGACAAAACTCTTTTTTCCATTAACATTGGGGAATTTGAAGCCCTGTTCAAATGTTTGCGCAAATGGAACCCATTCCTGGGTAGCTGAAGTCATGTATTAGACACGTGTACTAATTTTATATGTCTGAAATAGGGTATCGATTCTTGGGTCAGGTCTGAAATAGGGTATGGAAAATCACATATTTTCGTCTGAAATAGGGTAAGGATTTCAAGAAGCAGGCCGCACACCCCCACCAAAAATTACAGGAAGTACCCCCCCCCCCCCCCCCCCCGGGCATATAACTAGCATCCTGATTGGTTGCGCAGTCGGTGTGGCTATATAAACACGGTTATGACGTATCATTGCATTTTGTTGGCTTTATTTTATAACAGAAATAGAAAATGGCTGCTTCTAGATCTTGTTTACGTAGCCTGATGCAAACACTCTTGATGCAAACACTCGAGGGAGTTTGAACCCTCGCCTGCGGCTCGGGCTTACATAAACTTTTTGAATTCTCCCAAACTGCTTCAGGCTACATTATTAATACAGTTGTACATATGTATGTAAACACACGTGTCATTTTCTATTTCTTAAACTTTCAATCTGATTGCTATACATGCACAATGCAGCATCATAACTGTACCTTTGATAGTTTTCCACTTAATGGTCTCAAATCCTTTGAGTTAAGCAGAATGCCCAGAGTGTATTGGAGACTTTAATCTGTAGTCTGAAAGAAAGAAAAAAACATTCCAACACATATTCAAATATGAATTAACTTCAATCAAAACATAGAAATGCTTTGATATAGGTTTTAGCTTCACTAACAAATACTGGCCCATACATTAAAAGGGGGTTGTACTGGTGGCCTACAACATACCAGATTTAATACCAGTGTTGACAATTTGAGAATAAATCAGTTTGGTGAACAACTAAGCTGCGAAAAAGCCTCTTGAAAAATAAATCGGTTCTCACAAGATAATAATAATTATAATAATAAATTATTAGAATGAAAATCAGCGATATTAAAGTCGAACGACGTTTTGATGACTCCATGTCATCATTTTCAAGTTCAAAGTACATAAATTATAGAATTGATTATATATGGGAAAAATTGTGTGAAAATTAATGGAATTTAGATGTGTTCAGAAAGTATTCAATTGATGACATGGAGTCATCGAAACGTCGTTCGACTTTAATATCGCTGATTTTCATTCTAAAAATTTTGACTAAACCTTATGTTATTAATAATAAATTACTTTTTTATATAATAAATTATTATTATTAATATTACTATCTGTTCCAAAATTGCCACTTCCTTGCTTCTCAAGACTGGAAACAAATCCTGCCTCACTGTCTCAAGACAGGTGTCAGGTCTCTCATCTTAGAAGATGTCAGACAGTCATCTCAAGAGAAACTTTACATGTACCGTAAAAGCTCTATTTAGCCCCCCTCTCTAATAAGCCCCCCTCCCCTCCCACTTTGGAAGTCAGATTTTGTAATAAGACCCCCTACCCCTCCGTCAGGCAATATTTTCTATGATGTTGCATTTGTAAGACAGTGATACCATGTAACTCATTTCTTGTTCTGTTTTAGTGGTGTAATAGCAAAGTTTGAAAAATTACTGATGTGAATTTTCTTGAAAATTTGTGGTTTGAAATAAGCCCCCCTCTCTATTAAGCCCCCCTCTCTAATAAGCCCCCCTTCTTGAGGCCTAAAATTAAATAAGCCCCCCGGGGGCTTAATATAGCTAGCTTTTATGGTCTGTCACTATAAACATCTTCCTGTTTAACCAACTCTCACCCCCTCATGCAGTCAATAACAAAATAATAAGTACAGTCAAAGCTCTCTGAGTGGACACTCTTGTAAGCGGACAGCTCTACTTATATGTACGGCCGCCTTGACAAAACCCCATTTGAACTCTGTAAAATTTACACATTCCCATAAGTGGCCAGCTCTAGATGCGGACACTTGTTCTGCTTCCCGAGGGTGTCCACTTACGGGAGTTTCAACTGTACTGTGAACCATTCTTTGTTACCTTTATCACAGATAATTTCAAAACCTTGGGCGGGTATAGCTACTACTGTGTTTTTGTCAGTATTCCACAGTGATACTGTGCTATTTTCATTTTGTACCCTCTGTACATGTCTGTTTTCATTGACCTTATAAGAACGTTCTCAGATCACACCTATTTCCCTTTTTATGTCGGGATGATGATGTCATCTCCGAGGAATTAAGGAGTGATTTAATTCATGGATGAAGTTTTAAGATAACACCAGCGTATAACTTTGCCTTTAATCAAAAAATTGTGATCACTCAACTCACAGGACCTCAAAAGTGTGATTTAAGTCTGATCACAATAATATTGATTTTAACTATTACCTATAATAATAATAATAATAAAATGCTTTAGTACACTGTATAATTCACATTGTACCGGATCCACTTTGGATCCGGTACAAAATTTACATGGATAAGCCTTCCGCTCACACTGTAACTGCTATCCGGACAGGTTTCGGACCGCCTATCCGTGCAAGTTTTGTACCTGCTCCAGGCCGGAGCAGGTACAGTTTTGGATCCATAATGGTCTAAAGTTGTACCGGCACAGTGAACAGGTTGAACGGTTCCGTTTTCGTACCGGTGACACCATTTTTAAAGATTTGGGCATTTTGCGCATGATTTCAATCTGTCTTGACTGTTCTGCGCACGAGTAACATGGTAAAAACGATTGTGGACAGCTGGTACAGTGTGAAGATGTAAAACTTGCATGGATCCAAACTGTACCTGCATGGATCCAACCTGTATGGTACAATGTGAACAAAGCCTAAGTTGCCGAGTCTTTGGCTCTCTGGCATGCCAAACATCAATAATATTTGGCTTCCTGTGTACTGTTCGACCAGCTCCCACTCAGTCAATAACATTTTACTACAAGTGTTTATTATTATATATCTTATGACATGAACTGAACATTTTTCATGTGATTTTTTTTATAAGTTTATCACTAATGATGAAAAATTATCTGACAAGCTATTTATACTACAAAAAATTAATTTGTAACTTCGACACTACTATATAAGCTTACAACATGTAAGTTATATATGCAATCACATTTCTCATAAATATTCAAGATTATTTTAATCAAACAAGTTCATATTCAATCTTACCAAATATCGTAAAATTAACAACTGCTTACAGGAAGGAAGTCGTAAACACAAACTACAAGCCCGCTGGACGCTAAATTTCACCGGAATTCCGCTGGTCGACTATATATTTTTATTTGGTTTTGTACATGTTTGTTTTCATATCCTAAGAAATGTCTTTGATCTATTTCACTTTTTATTTGGGGATGAATTTTTTTTTGGAGCATTTTTACAAGTTATTTCCCCCAAAGTCAATAGAAGCACGCTGTTTGTGAGAACTGTGAGTCGAGTTTAGAAAAATAAATGAGACTGCCGTCGCAACTCGAAATAATATGCACGCACATCAACATTCTTTGCACGCTAGAAATTTCACTTAAGCTAATATAACACTTACTTGGTGTGATTCTTCGCTTCCTCTCTCTTTCCACAAATGGCCACGCTTTCTCTCGAACGATCGGTCGAAAACCACAACAATCGGCGAATCAATGAGTATTTCCTTCGGCACAAATGCGAAACAAAATTCAAATTTGCCGGTAGAAATGTCGAAATCAAATCAGCGCTGTCGCATCAGTCGACCGACTCGGGACGCTGTCTTTCTCTCGCGAGTGAAAATCGGCAGAATTCCAGCCATCAATGCACGAATCATGCCGTAACAAGCATCTTTTCGAAGCATACAACGCCTTCGGAGAGTAAAATTCTGTCAATTTTCATTCATGAGAGAAGAGATTCTTTCGGCCCACGTGTGTGTACTCCCACGCGAGGAGCTTTTTCTATCCCGTAATGCAGTGCGACACGGTGCCCGTCCCACGCGCAAAAAAAAAAACAAGATGGCGGATCGCCCCGCCAAAAACAACGACAATTTTTGTTTTGTTTTAACCGTGAATCTCCAATGTTTCGATGGGCTAAATCATCAAGGATCAATTGAGATAATTCATAAAGTATTTTTGGGACCGTCATTTTAAATAAACTCCTCAAAAATTTGGCAAACAGAACGGTCAACTTCGGATTCCCATTCTGTATTCTTTTTATTAGTTGATCACACTTTGAACGTTAATAGGCATCACTACTGTCGGATTATTATTATTATAGATCACATTAATCAATTTTATTTTCATATATTTCGTTCATATCGTTAGTGATATTAGTACTGCTGTATCAGTATACATTTTTCTAACACCTCCTCCGCCGGCGCTCTCCGCCGGCCAGCGCCGGCTATCATCGTCGAAAGAGGAAGTTTAATAAACGCCCTGTACAGTCTATCCGCCTGAGGAACCGATGAATAGAGTTGAGACGAGTTCGCCCTAGTTTTCAAAATCTATTTCAGCTCCATCTAAAAATACCCGAGTCGACTTTTCTTTCTTTTCCAAAGTGCGAAGAATTGCCTTCATAATAAGACTGAGTTGTACTTCCGTTTTGTTATAAAAGCACAAAGCCCTCCCTCGTAATGGATTGATATTTTAGTTCATGCTAATATATTTTTTAAAAGGCAGTGGTTGCTAAGTATTATTTTAATTCTCAGTCAGAACATAAATTTCTGTCAGGATCACGAAAATGAAGACTTTGCTTAATAACCTCCGATCCGCATTCGAACATGTTTTTCCGGATCAGTCTCTTTATTGAAAACCCAATAACTATATAGTAATCATTTTCGTTTGCTATTATCTTCGACTTAAGCCGGGAAATCCATTATATATCAGTGATATCCCCTACTGACATTTAAATGACGGCTGCTGCGAGGTGGTTTAAGCCTGTCCCACGCTATAGCTCCAAAATTTCTGCCCACGATACAGTCTGGGGTTTTTTTCTACCGTTTTTTGTGTGCCCGGCACCTGAAGGCGTTTTTACATCTGTGCTATCATCAAATCGCAAATTTACAGAAGATTGTGAAATCAAAAAGGTTTGCGATGTTTTTTGGCCGCTTTTCATAGTCGAATTCTTTTTTTCGGAAAGAATGATGACAGGCGACCCTCCTACCGCCCAACTTCCCCTCATAACTGCGCAGAGGCTGAAGAACTATGAAATGAAAAAATTGCCGGTGAATAACAAATATGAAAAATAATAGCGGAGTAACTAGTGACTCTGAAGTGAGGTCAGTGTTGAGTTTTCATAGCAACGAAGGCTTTTGATAATCTATATAATTGAGGGTGTAAATGAGTTTCTTCGTGTCAGCGACATTGTAAAGCACGATTCTCAACTTGTTATCTGCGTGACGCTATGGTATATCCTACGCATTCGGGTAGATTTCAGCAACTGATTCACTCTATTGTTTAAAATTGCTCTTTATTTTGTTTCGTTTTGTGAAAAAAATCTTTGTATAGCCTTCTTTGAACTTCGAAATCTAAAAATAACTTCATCGGTGGTCGTAATATATATATATAGGTGGCACGATTTTGCATTGAAGATTAAAGGGCAATTTTCGTATATTTCAGACATAAAAATTATTAATAACTGAACCATGTTAACGATCGATATACGACCGGGGAAAATCGTGACTTCGTTAGGTAACTTGCCGACCGACTATAAAACTTATAGACTAAGTGAACTTAATATTAATATAGACCCGTTCGCTATTTTTGATAAACGATTACTGATATTATATTTTTATATAGTGCATGGTGCCAAGAAAACTTACTTCTAAAACTATAAAATGTAAATGTATTCTGTATGTTTGTAATTTAGCAATGTCATTGTTTTATTTGTAAGCGCTGTATAAATCATGTTACTCATAAAATTTAAAAAGGGAGGTCAAACAACTTAAAATAAGACCGTTACTGCTCGTCATAATAAAAATACAACTAAAGTTTTTTGTTATTAATTGTTAGCAGCGATCTTCAACTATATATGGCATGGGTTAACATTGTTTTCAGTAATTTAATATAGTTATAACGATTAATACTAAACTTACCCAGCGTATTTCTTTTGTCAATAGGTATTGGTACAGTAAAAAAAAATATCCAGCTAACAGACAGAGCTGCATGCTATCCGGCGATGCAAAGTCAAAGTGCCATATGATGCTCGATCACTGACTGGTTCGTTTATCAGCATGGTTCAGATATGAACGGTAACTGAGGCAGAATATACGATATGGTGGGATGAAACATTCCTTGTGTCACAGAAACAACAGTATATGTGGGTACACTTAGACATGTGTAGATTTAGATCCGTCATAGTTTTGTTGTATACTTAACTTTTTAATAACTATTTGTCGGCGTGATTATATATATAGCTGCTTCTCAGTTGTTATCCCACCTAAACGAGTGTGTTAGCTATATTTAATTTACAGCCCCAATATAGTTTATATCGCAGAGCATTTTGATCATTGTGTTTGCGTTTGTATCTGTCAGTGTTTGTAGGGAGTCAGTCTCTTATGCTTGTACGTGCTAATACCTGCGCTTAAAGGAGCTACGTCACAGATGGCGCATCTTGCAAAAATTGGCCATTTTTTTTTCAATTTCGCCGTTCGCAATCCGTCTTAATCTTATGCATCCTCAACCATCCTTGTTCCTGTTTGGTTTCTTATGACCTTATTGGTGTTTTTCTACCTTAATAAACTATTATGTTAAGGCTTTCTTTAATTTGAAGGTGAGTTTAAATTCTTCAAAAAATGACTCAAAATATCGTGACATAATAGCTTCTTTAATTGTGCTTGCTTGATTGGTGAAAACCGGCGAGCTCATTTATGAAGCGAGATAAGTTTTTGCGCATTTCGAAAATTTAACCTTAAAAAGTTTGAAACAAGTTGTAAAAGATGGCGATTTTATCAGCCATGTGCTATCAGACCTTTGTTCTGAAAAGAGAAATTATGTTGTTTTCTTTTTATACTTCCAAGAAATAATTCATTTGATCTTTCCTATTCCGTCACATTTTGGGTGACAATCGGTCTCAGTGAATAAAGGAATGAAAATCAAGGAGACAGAATATTTGAGGATCGGTTTTTCGTTGCCATAATTAAGAGCGAAATAGTATATTGATGCACAAGGTTTTCTCCCGATTACATCGGCCTAATTATTCTCAAATTTGTTTTAATTTCTAACATTTCACCCGATCCCGCCCCTTCTCGCTACAAACTGCAACTCTGCTAATGAATTGTTACAGAAAGGTGGTTCCACTTGATCTATTATTTAGAAAATTACGCTTTATACACAGTTAATCATTTTGTTACTGCTTTCTAGAGACTATACACTGCTTCTAAATCTGCATGATCCGGTGATATTGCGTGGAAATTTCCTTTTAAATTTTCCTGTCCGCTGAGATGTAACTGCTAAGATATTTTAAGTCATTCACCTGTTCTATCTTCTCTCCTTTCACTAAAATCTTTATCTTGGTGTACGTGGGTTTTCAGTTTCATGACCTTGGTTGGGTGTATCGAAAAGGCAATTATTTATGTCATCTACAAATATAACATTCTGTGTGGGTTTTTGAACACGTTATTTCTAAAAAAAAGGGAGGTTTCCAGATACCCAACGCATCCTACACATATTATTTTTTTATTTTATTTACTTTCGTGCGATTTCCCCCGTGAAATGGGTGGCACAGTCATCTGAATTTAAACAATGTTCGGTCCAATTGATTAATATATAATGCATACAACAACGAATATTATAAAAAGCGCTCTGGACTAGCTGCTAGTAGTGGAGTATTCATACAAGCTCTTGTTGAAAAACAACAACTTTAAATTTAGGCATTCGTTAATAGAGCATAAGGTCTTACATGGCAGATCATTCTGCATGGGTGATTCATTATAGCTGAGGACTATTATATTACTTTCGCCTATAAACTGATGTGTAACTGAAAGTCTGGATGAAAAAACTGTCGCCCCTATTTTAGAAGGTGCAGTTTTGAAACACCTTTTTTTTGCCCGCGAAACCGCGCGACAAACGAGAGAGGAATAGGGAGGAGTAAGCGAATTCCCTCTCCTCCCATTCCTCTCGCGGCCTCGCTACAATTGCTTTGCTCCAGCCTAAGCAGCTTCCTAGCTACTTGCAGTCTTGAATTTTAGCTAAAAGCTTTCATGAAAATGTGCGCAGATAGCTACAATCCTAGCCAATAAATTTGGGACACTTTGTAAATTTTGCCCATAAAAATCGATTTATATGTTAACCCCCCCCCCCCCCCCCCCCCCCACCACTGCTGCAATGTTGAATCACAGGACTATACTATGCGGCAAATTTAAACGATGGCTTTTGAGGTTCAACATTGTATAGGGGGAAGGAAGGAATCAATGTGGAAGTTTATTTTTTAAGCCGCCAATTATCGCTAGATTTCAACGAACTAAACGAAAATAGTCCAAAATGAGAAGTGTCCCAACACATTTGTCCAGTATTGTAGCTGCCTACCTGACGGTACTTTGGTCATTTCTGACATGCATGCATGTGCAGAACCTATTCGGAATTCCCATATCAATCCCTGATGAGTTCATACTTGTTGAGGGTAAAGACTCACTGATTTGTTGGCAGTTAAAATTTTAGGCTGGCATTTGTCTGTTACGAGTTTGAAAAAAAACTGTCAGGTTCCCAGTATCTTCCTACCAGACTCTATAGTATGTTCAGTAGTTGTAACTTTCATAAATTGTTATCACCATATAACGTTCATTTTGATTTTCGTCCTGAAGTATGCTTATGACATTTTGCAGAATTATTGCAGGTAAAAAGAGTGATGTTTACAACTTTTATGAATCTAACTGCGAAAGGAGAACAACTGATCTCACGATCCCGGGAGGGGGAGGGACTCCCATATAAAAGTGACGGGGGTGATCGCAGTACCTTTTAGGGTTAAAATTCGTGGTTTGGTACCGCTTAGGGTGTTAAAATCTAAAATGACTGCCGTTAGAGTTATTCTGGTACCTTTTAGGGTATTAAACTGGAAAAAATATGTAACAGGGACTAGTTTTGTCTTAGAATTGGTACCTCTTAGGGGTGAAAATGAATTCGAGCCACACCCACAAAACGAGATTTTGGTACCTTTTAGGGGTTCTGTTCAAAATTTCCGGCGATCACCCGTCACTTTTATATGGGAGTTTCCCCCCCCCCCCCCCCTCCCCCACGGGCTCACGATATGTCAGACGGCTTATTCATTTTGACCGAGCGAGAGCGCCAAAAACTGTTTTAAAATCAGGATTTTGGGATAATTAATATCTTATTAGACATTTTAGTATCGCAGTTTATTATCCAACTTCACTCACTGAAAGGACAAAATAACGCGCGAAACGAGTACAAAGTACAAATATTTATTATTCAACAAATCGTAACACTGTCCAAATATGGTCATGATGCACTCAATATCTGTCGACCGTGTAGCGCGTACTCAACAGATATCCTGCGATATATGTAATTTCGTATGCGCGCGGTAAAATGTTCAAGTCAGTTCTTGAAATAAAAGTGGAAGAGTATTTTTTTTAGTTGTGTTATCAATTTGTTGAATAATAAAACAATTATCGTGCTCAATCTTGCGGAATATCGCAGGATAATTGTCATACGATATTTGGACTCCAGGAGACCGGTTAAACAGGTTTTCTGTAGTCTTCGTATCCGCGCAACGCAAAACACGGTTCAAAGTCTGGATTTCGGAAAAGAAAAACGTTAAATAATAAATCTCTTATTATACATTTTTTAGTGTGTAGCATACGCTTTACATTTTTAATCGTCATTTGCATTTTAATTCGCCTTACTGGATCGCCAAATTAAATACTGCAAAACTCGTACAAAAATACAGCAATACTACATTCTAAAATTTATAATTATATAATAAGATAGATGAAGTACGCAGAGCCGTAGTAGGTATACTTACGACCAAATAAGAAGTTGTAGTAAAGGTGATGTTTTCTTCTCTACTTCTAGTCATCTTCTCCGAGACGAGACAACTCCCGTTAAAATATGTTTTTTTTTATGAGAGAGGCCATCCCCATAAAATGGTTTGTTTCCCATCGCCCGACCGACGCAATTTTTTCAAAAGTAAAAATAATACAATTCATTGCCTGCGACCTTTCTTGGGTGTTACGAAGCTTAAAATGCTTTGTTTATATCTTAAAATCATTCTGACTTGAATTTTGCTGCATTGGAAAGTGTAGAGTCGGAATAAATAATCTCATTTTGTTGTGTGTGTTTGGGACAATCCATTTCGAGTGCTCTTTTTGTGTTTGTTTAATTTGCTTGTTTGTTTTAACTTTATCTGTAAACGTTTACACGAAGAGGAGAGCTTGGAGTTAAATTTTTTTGCGAATACAGCCAGTCTGAAGAGACACAACGGAATAGACGATCAATATACTAATTATAAAGAATTAGTTAAAACTCCGGTCAATCGAAAATACAATTAATTTAACGTACTCACGTAAAAGACCATATGTTCAAAGATCCGCGATGTCACTGACGTCTGCTCCATATTTTGCGTATGTCGATATCATAATTTTCTTCCATGCGTGACTAGTCGTTATTAAAAAGACATTCGCGGTAGTATTATATAAATTTGAATTATTATTAATTTATTATTATTATTAAATCCCCGTAGGTGTGAGTAAAAAAATTATGTGTCAAATTAAAATTTTGAAGCCAAGTTTATATTCTGCATGAGCAGGTTTTCGGTGAAAGAAAATTTAGTAAATCACTGAGAGCATCTGGTTTTAACTAGCGCGAAAGCATAAGCTAAATGCGTTCTTTTTTGCGGGGCGCTTGTAAGTTTAGAACTTCGTGTTTGTATGCATGCCTCGCGTTTATGCTTGCGTCGCTAGTGAAAACCGCCCCCAATTAAAACAAACACTGTGTCAGGCGAGTTCTAAAATATAGCACTTTATGGAGCTCTTTAGATTTAATACTTATAAGTAAACATGTTTGCTGTGTATAAAAGTTGACTGATAGAGTGAACGTCTCTGCGTCATGAGCTGACAGAATATGTTTGGTCGAGCCGTCAGAGATTTCAAAGCGACATGTCTCCAACGCAGTGCAGTGTATAGACGTGTAGCTTTGCACGAAAATTTGAAGAATAAACGGTTTACGTTTTTAGTCGAATTTTAAAAATATTAGACAAAATAAAAAACGTGTTGTAACAAATTTTTGTTACAACATGTAGAATGATGGGCTTGTGGCATATACAAATACATTTTAAGACTCCCGGACACAAAGTTCACATCATTTACCCCGGGGGGGGGGGGGGGGGATACTCCCTTATGTGGCCTATATGGGGACGTGCCGCTGGACAGGGTATGGTTTTTGGCCTCTCTGCCCTGAACAGGGTATATAATTTCATGCGAGTCTGTCCTAAACAGGGTCTGAACCTGTCCGAAACAGGGTATGGTTGCACGATTGTCGTCGTAAAAATATGGTTTCTACAGTATTTTGAGATCGGAGACGTTTGCCGCGTATCAGTCAAACGAGGTTCGCTAAATTGCAACCTAAACAGGGTCCTAAAATAGAGGATGTTGCCCTACACAGGGTAGGTTTTTTATTGTTTTTTTGCCCTAAACAGGGTCAGGTTTTCAAACCCTCAGCGGCACCCCTATACCCAAACATGGGTCAAGTACCCCCCCCCCCCGGGTCATTTACGTAGGCGAAAGTCGAAAATTGAGTGGCATTGTCAGTAGCAGCTTTAAAAAAATATGGGCACAGCCGTATTTATTATGAAAACAAATGTAATTTACTTGTCATTGAACATAGTAGAAAAGGGATAAAAGTTTTATCTTTTGTTTAGGACACACTGATTTGCGGTATCCATAATCAGTAAAAGAATTACAATGATGTTTATTGTAATTATAATATTTTATATTAAATTGGCAAAAATGTCTGATTGAAAGAAAGGAAAAACAACGGAAACAGGTGCCTTAATTAGAACCAATGAACAAGGCTTTGAAAGGTAAAACCTATAACTTTACATTTAAAACGACTGAAAAAATTAGGGAGGAGAGAGAAAAATGTCTTTAAAAAATAGGGAGATGGAATATTTAACTGTCTGTTCCAGTCCCCTGTTTTTGCGATGGATAAAGTTCACAATAATAGTTTACGTTATGTCAAAAACGGGCAGCAGTGTTTTATCAGGTTCAAACCTGATAAAACAGGTTTTATCAGGTTCAAACCTGATAAAACAGGTTTTATCCTGATAAAACACTCGGCTTCGCGTTCTGTGAGTTTATTAAACAGCTTAAAATAAAACTCTTAATCCAAATCTATTCAATTTGATACTTATCTCGAAGTTTAGTTTGCTTTAGATAGAAAAAGTGAGCTGAAATTTCAGCGATATCTTTATCAGATTTTAAAATATAAAACCATGTTTTATCAGAGTATAAAACATAGAAAAGCTTGTTTTATCGTTTCGCGCGTGTAAATCTATATTTTAAAGCACATAAAGAAGCCAAAACCATGTATTATACTGTCATAAAACACGACGGGAATTAGAGAACACTCGAGAAATTTAGAAAACACTCGCCTGCGGCTCGTGTTTTCTAAATTTCTCTCGTGTTCTCAAATTCCCGTCGTGTTTTATGACAGTGTAATACATGGTTTTGGCTTCTTTATTTGTTAATTAAGACACTTGTTAGACATTAATTTCTTTTTGTATTTTCTTCATGAGTTATTAAATAGGCAATAATAAAACAAAAAGGAACTAGGATTGTTAAGATTAGGGAAGATTGAAACTGATTACGAACCATTAACCTGAAATATTTAGATATCGTTTCAAAATGCGCCTTGATGTTGACATAAAGTCGAAAGTGTTCGTTTTCTGGCCTCGTAAAACCAAAAACAAAGCATTCACAATGGCCAATCACAAAAAAACGTAAACAACACAATGAACCAATGAAAACTCGAAGCCAATACACGTAACCGACACGTATGTCCAAGTAGGGTGGAGGGTGACCCTGGGGGGGGGGGGGAATTTTTTTCCATATAAACACTTTGCCTATTGTTGTTTCACCTACCAGGGACAAGTCAGGACACATAGAGCATGCGCGAACCCGAGAGGGCCAAGTTTTGGCTCGGTCAACAGGGACAACTTTTTTCATGTAAACGCTTGGTAAAAGATGACTCGGGGTGAAAAGGTGGCGCGAGTTTTTTTTAACCAATCATAGTGCGCAAAGTGCAAAGTGCGTAAAGCAAAACTAAAGCAATTCAGCGATTACTTTCGACAGTCAATTGAAAACCGCTGTAATTATAACTGTTATGTATGTAGGTTTTTATTTTCTTCAATGCAATATTTAATTTGACACTTTTTAAAAATTGATTAAAACTGATAATGAAAACAGGTGTAATTGAGCGTCCGAAGTATGATTAGGGATAATAATAGTAGATGAATAAAATAGTAAATAATAGACTAATTTTTAAATTATATAATTTTAGGTAGGTGTCCCCTATTCGTAGAGGGCTTTCCCTCGGCTAAAATACTTACGACACATTAATAAAGTTTTTGATTGATTGATTGATTGATTGATTGATTGCTTGCTTGCTTGCTTGCTTGCTTGCTTGCTTGCTTGCTTGCTTTCTTGCTTGCTTGCTTGCTTGCTTGCTTGCTTGCTTGCTTGCTTGCTTGCTTGCTTGCTTGCTTGCTTGCTTGCTTGCTTGCTTGCTTGCTTGCTTGCTTGCTTGATTGATTGATTGATTGATTGATTGATTGATTGATTGATTGATTGATTGTCTTTTAAACTTAAAAAGGCTAGCTGTCATCTCTAGTGAAAATTATTTTATTAGTTTGAATATGAATTGATGGCATTCAAAAGAAAATCGCTTTAAAAATTATTATTTCAAATGGCACTAGATGTGGGAAATTGAAAATCGGTTTCATATCTCGATAAGGTGATGCCGCTAAAAATAATTTGACATCATTGAGCAACCTAATGAAAACTGAATGAAAATAAGTATATTTAAAATTGAATAATATTTGAGTTATCTTTGCCAAAAAATAAAGTGTTTCTCAACTTTATATATCGACACCAGCTCTTAGGAAATCGGTTCAACATTCTTTGCATAACGCGAACATATTTCAATCTTACGATCGTCGAGACTGTTTGGAGCATATTTCAAACGAGTACAGACTTTCATAGTTTTATTTGCTAGCAAAACTAGACAAAAACGTCGCAGCTAGGCAAACAGCAATGTTTTAAGTCCATTTTTTTCTGTTAGCAAAGCTGCAAGTATTTTGACATCTTTACTAACATTTTACACTAATCCACATGTTAATTAAATAATTTTAAGATGATATACGTCGACGTTTTTACGAATTTGGGTCGCTCGGTCAGAGTACAAAAAAAACATTAAAAAAATAAAGAAAAAAAGAAACAGAACAGAACAGAGCAGCCCGCATCATTACCGTAGATCCTGGAACCAACAAGACGTGGCTATGAAATCAAGACGAAAATATACGGCTTACTGTAGCTGTTATAGTAAAAAAAAAAAAGGTAGAAAAGATGCTCCATGTACCACAACTGCGTCAGCATTGAAAAAATACTCACCGTTTTTCCAATCCCAAGCCAGAACATTGTTCCCCATTTTTAAAATCAGTTTATCCACTACCTAACTTCTATCAGTAAAGCCCTATCAGTAAACGTTTGCTTAAAGGCCCGTGGCAAACGAGGAAACATTGTTGCGGACGCCAAATGTTTCGGCGAGCAAACGGGGAAACATTTGTTGCGGACGCAAAATGTTTTCTGAAAGAATTCAGAAACATTTTTTGCGTCTCGGGCGCAAAATTTGCGTCTCAACTGAACAAATGTTGCGTGCGCGGGCAAATGGGAAAACATTTGCGTGCGCAACAATGTTTCCGCAACAATGTTTCCACGTTTGCCACGTGCCTTTAAGAACAAACTATTTAACAAATAAAATTGCTTCCATACGTAGCATCTTGAGGTGCAGTGGATGTAAACTCTGCAGCCGAAGAAAATTTACGAAAACGTTTATATCTACTGCAATTTTAGAATCATCGAATGTCTATTTCTCCGCCCTCTGTTCCGTTTAGTCATTCAATTGGGAAACACGCGTATCACTCAAAAGATTAGCTTGCGAGCGCAGACGTACTCTGACGTCAAACGTTTTAAACCAATCACAATTGAGCTCATAAAAGTCTAGAACTGAACACGCATATCGTGCGCGAGGCAAACGAGGACGTTTGGAAATGGTGGACGATGGGGAGAGCGTTTACCAAAGTTTGTGTGATTAGAAATACCTCAATAAGCAACAGGACGAGGCTATTGGATGTGTTGTATCGGAGGGATGTGTTCGTAAATTTCCTTGATATTCCGCTAAGTGATAGAAACCTGTAGAAACATAGACAAACCGGCATGAGTAATCGTCGTTGCACCGATTGATCAGTTTAATGAAAGATCAGTCAGTCGTCTAACCTCGCTTGGAAAATGGAAAGTATTCTATCGTGTATGGATCTCCCGAAGTTGACTGATCAAGTCCGGAAAATGCTCTCGAGTGATATGAAGCCTACAATAGTTTTTCAGCTGTGGCTGTTGTAGTATAAAACCTTTGTGCATTTGCCTCAATGTGGTTTGCTTCAAGCGTGTTTCTACCGGCACTATATGTTTAATTATGACGAGGATTTTCAAGTAGAGCCTTCGACTGTGTCCGCGTTCGCCCTGTAGACGGTATTACACTCACCTTTGCTAAGATTTGTTTCGGCTCATTTCTTTATGCTGTTTCAAGATGTGTCGTTTGGAATATTAAACGAATATCATATTTACTGTCGTACGAAGTCAGTTTATATAATCGGCTCGTACGGTATCAAAATGCCCTGAGAAAAGTGGGGTTTGCTACAGCATAGATGTTTCGGAAAGCTATAAGAAACTGTATATACAAAACGCAACAGTCGACTTGCGTGATATATTTATATTTCTATCTTGTGGTGCAAGAACGTCACACAACGAACAAAGGAGGATACAAACATCGAGCTCCGGTCAAATTGATGCAACAAGTATAGCCTTAGCATCAGGCATACAACATCTCTCTAAACAAATTCTTGTAGCTTCGTAGAAGCTCCTTTTCTCTCTCAGCGTAAACATTAACGTTGACTTTTGTCGCCCGAAGGATCGACGATGCGATGTCCACATTACTTTTCCCTAACACTCAAAGTTTATCTTTCGCCAATTTGAATAGCTGTACTTAAATAAAAAGTAAGAATCCTCAGACCGCGAAGGTTTCTTTGTCCTATCGCGCATATCCACCTAGAGCGAACCCCCACAGCTGAAATCCTTGCATTTCAATAAGTTTGACGTCAGAGAAATCGCCCCCCGGCTCGTTTTTTCGCAGACGTTAGTTTTCGGCGGGGCAACTCGAGCCGGAAATACGTCTGCGCTCGCAGGCTATCCAAAGATTTAGCTTGCAACGTAACCTCAAAACCGTTAATGACCACTCAAACAATAAGTACTGATATCTGCCCTTGTAACTCCCAATAAGATTTCTTTCTTCGCTCGCGGATGATTGTTTTCGATGGCTTTAGCCCCAACGACCGTTAAATGAGGAGCAAATTTAATTCGTGCCGTCAACTGAACATCACTTGCCCAACAAATAAGAACTTGCTGTCAACCGTCAAAGGTCAACGAAGTGACAACCACCAAATCAGTGGACGAAATTGATAGGTTAACCGAGTAAAGGAAAGTAATTTTTGCAAGCATATTTTTATTATTACCTCTTTGGTTTTTTCTGCCTAAGTAAAACGGCTGACATGCCGTAAAATATAAACCCTGAACTTATGCAACTTCGTAAGGGCTTTTGAGTGGACTGGTTATAAACGGAGTGCACAGGAGGGGTTTATAAGTGGTAAACACGTTTTCGTATGAACTATAATAAGAAACGAGTTAAGGGTAACTTTACATGCATGCCTAATTAGTAAGACGGACGTTTACCATTTTCTGAAATTAATCCATAATCTCAGGCAATATATTTCCCTAATTTTGTATTGGAAGTTTTACAATGATCAGTGAGGATTTTAGCAACGGAAATAAGGAAAATGACTGGGATATTTTTTGTTTAGAGGACACGTGGGCCGGCCTATAAGAGCGGGTTGGGAGCTTATAACCGGGATTTTACGGTATCTCCTCATTTGGGAGTCAAGGTTCCAGTGGATAAACCGCTGTTGACTTTTCGTGTGCAATTTTATGTAAAAAGAAAATCAATTTGTAAAAAATATACAGTTGAACCTCTCCACAACGGCCACCCTTGTGCAGAATTATCTGGCCGTTGTAGAGAAGTGGCCGTGGTAGGGAGGTTTCGATAAGAGTAAAGTGTATGGATCGGCTCATGGTCGGGATAAAAAATCCTGGCTGTTGTAGAGAGGTGGCCGCTAGTGGCGGTTTCGACTGTAGTACAATTTCTCTACGTGGTTGGGTGGTAAGCATATGTTGGTAAGGTCTTCAAACGTTCGTTAAACAGTCCTGAACAGCAACTGCAACAGTTTAACGTATTTGCTGAAAATGTCAGGCAAGCGGCTAAGAGACCATGCAGAATCTTGTCTGCATATTTCATTTCTTTTAAAGGAGCTATCGATCACGCGCGTCGGATTTTTGCGAAGTGCAAAATCACCTTCAACTGAAGAAAGCCTCAAATGATAGTTTACTAAGGTAGATAAACACCAAAGAGGTAATAATAAACCAAACAGGAACAAGGATGGTTGAGGATGGAGAAGATTAAGACGGATTGCGAATGACGAAGTTGAAAAAACGTAGCTCCTCATCGGATCATTTCTCCGACTTGGACCGGAATAGGCCGGGAAAAACTACGACTACTGTTGAACGATTGTAAAATTCTTGACTATCCTAGGCTCATATTGAGAACTACAGGCCGGGAGAGAAATAATTTAACGCGGACAGTGCATGGGGTGGAAAATTAAACCTCGCGTCGTTTCAGGCCGGGCCGCGCCGGTTTGGTGCGCCACGTTTCAACTCGGTTACATTTCCTCGCTTATTTCAAAAGAGGTGTCTGTGGGTATTCCAAATTTTACATAAAAGAAGAAAGACCTTCAAAGTTAACCTGCAATTACGAGGATAGCGGCTCGTTTTATGTGACGTTCACCCACGAGGCCGGTTTCGTCTAACCGAAAAAATAAAATAACCTCTAAACCGATTTTGAAAGAGAAATAAGTAAATGACATACCTGTTTTCCAAAGTCCTTTTTGTCACTTCTCAACTATTCTGAGAAACTTGTAACTCAGAACAGAGCAACTTCAATTTCCTTTAATAAGTTCTCGATCGCTTTTCCGTGAGTCCGCTTTTATTTAAAAAAAAAAATTAAAAAAAGCATTTCGTAATTCATTTTGTGGCAGGCATATGTCCAGAATCGCTTATAACTTCCGTTAAACAGTCCGCAATTGAGCTTTTCGTGTTACATCGCACTCGTGCTGCCAGTTGTGACGCATTTGTAAACAAGTTGACTTTGCGTTCACTCTGATTGCTTACGCAACGGTTTGGCAGAGAAAGTGCGTACACGACAAGACACGTCATGTCTGTATATTCGTTTGAACTAATTTCTCCTGGCGGTTATGCAATGAGAAAATAAAATCGAATATTACATGCTATAGTTAAAGGAGCTATAATCAAGGTTTGCGACTACGGTGCAAAATCACCGTTAAATTCGAACTGCGGTACAAAATTCGCTTCAGCTTCCTTGCTTCACGCGGAAAAACGGTCCGCGTGAAGCAAGGAAATAGGAGACTTCTGCACGCAGGCTATACAAAATCAACTTCAAATCGAAGAAAACCTCAAAATAACAGTTTACTAAGGTAGATAAACACCAAAGACGTAATAATAAACCAAACAGGAACAAGGATGGTTAAGATTGAGGAAAATTGAGACGGATTGCGAACGACGAACTAGTTGTGCCATCCGTAACGGTGCAGTCTTTGTTTCTTCAGATCAAAGGAAACCATAAAATAATAGTTTACTAAGGTAGATAAACACCAAAGACGTAATAATAAACCAAACAGGAACAAGGATGGTTAAGATTGGGGAAGATTGAGACGGATTGCAGGGGCACCCAACGAACATTTTTTTTGTAAAATGCATTATTTTACCCAGATAAATGAAAGTAAATGATATAAAAGCATTTCCAGGTGTTCTTCTGCGTTGCTGGTGAAAATATATCTGTTCCTCTTTGCCAGCATGACACACGGGGAAATTCCCAGCCAGCTGGATAAAAATTGTCTGTTTCCCAGCCAACAATAATAATAATATTAAAATAATAATAAGTAACCAAAAGGGGCATGGGAACCAATTAAACATCGATGGAAAACCTTTCGAATATTGTTTTGTATAATGTACTGCCGTCTCAAACAGTTTGAATATTCGGGAAATTCTATGTTCCCTTTTCTCAGGAAATAATGACCGTGTAATCATTACTATTTCCCAGCCTAAAAAAATAGACCGAAATATTTTGCCAGCCAGCAAGAATTCGGCTGGGGAACAGATAAAGTGAGGAACAGATTCGTTGGGTGCCCCTGGGATTGCAATTGGCTTAATTGTTCATGACGAGCCGCGCCATCCTTTAACATGTCATTTGTGACTGACAACAAGCACTCCGCAAGTCCATGATAACAATAGGCTAATGGACATTAGTAGAAATTTGCTGTGGTCAATCCGTGAATTTGATTGGCTGTGCCATAATATCGTTAATTCGCTGATAGACAACCCTCACTGCTAAACTGTGTTGCCGGCCAACGCAAGCTTCTCATGGTCACGAGCGCGTTCTCATTTTCGAATTCAGAGCATAATATTCCATAAAATATCTTCTTTATGATAGCATAAGAGAAAATAAATATATTAACATTTTATACTAATACAATTTGAGTTAGACATTTTGAGCAATAGAAAACTCAAGTTGTTAGTCAATGGAGCATCGTCTCGGATGGCGCCTAAACTTTTCAAGTTGTTCGTTCGTAATCCGTCTATATCCTCCTCAATTTTAACCATCTTTGTTCCTGTTTGGTTATTATTACGTCTTTAATGTTTTTCTACCTTAGTAAACTATTATTTTGGAGTTTCCTTAGATTTGAAGCTAAGTAAATGGCGTTATAAATTGCAGATATTAGACATAACAAGCCTGTATTATTATCTGTTTGGTGTTTTTGTACCTTTTTAACTTTTAGAGTTTTTCTTCGATTTGAAGATAATTTTGTTGAGCGCTGTTAATCGTGCAGACATATTGCTATTCTACATGCATATGGTTTGTTATTTATAGAAAGTCGTTAGAAATAGGCGCTATGAATTACTGTAGATGTACATTGGACTCCGTTGGTAACTGTTAATGTTCCCTCAGTGGCAATAACCAATATAACTATTTAGTGCACGTCTTACATCACGACCCGAATTTGCGTTTTAATTATTAATGCTCAGCTGGCGAGAATATATTTGTTTTAATAATGATGATGTTTTGTGTTCTGTGAGTTGCTGTACTTGTGACACACGAACATTACAAACGTGAAAATTAAGCACCGAAAAAGCGAACGAATTCGAAAAATTGTGAGTGCTATAAATGAATATTTCTATTCAGCGAAAAGTTGTGAATGACAACGGCTCTTTGCGGCTTCCTTGTGGACTACAGTTTTCAAAAGCAGTCTGTTATAGTTTATTCGTTATTCTTCGATAACATTAGAGAGCTTTTAAGCTCACACTGAGGCGTTTTTGAGCCACGCACGGTAACCGGAAGGCGAATGTTCGAACATTCGACTTCCGGTTGCCAACTGTGGCTCACTGAAAAACGTCTGAGCTTACTAAAACGTCCGCGTTTGATCGACTTTACGCACATGGCCGAACAGTTTCCATTGTGATTCAAGCGCGGCTGACAACCTCGTTCCCAGGAACGAGGTTACGTGGCTGACTGCTGGGCGAAGGTGGCTGACGGCTGATGTAAACACAGCTTGGCATTATTACTATACAATAATAACTCGCTGCTGTGAAATTAAAAAACTGCACGCCGCGTAGAAGCTAACAGCACGTGACTGACACGTGGCACGTGATCGCGATGCGGACGCGTACATGTCAAGATGTAGGTGGCTTAAAATTCGTGGGCAAACGTTTGACAAAGGGAAGAAGAAAACGTTTACAACGTGGGAAAAATAATTCCTGATCACGTTTTGGCCAGTATATAAACAGGAATATTCAAAAATAATTTGCGTGATCATTGCTAAAATACATCGAGTACCTCATTGTCATATGTCACTTCCAAAAAAAGGCTCGAGGAAAACTTTAAAATTTTGTTGATTCAGTACGTGTTTAATTAAATACAAACAACAGCTTAACACTGAACACGAGAAAATTTGCAAAAGGATCGAGGAAAGTATGCTAATGACCATACGTTAATTAATAACAATGCTGCAATATTCAGCTTAAATAAACGAAAGTCCACTGAAAAAGGTTTGTAATAATAATTGTCAACGTTTTGCAGGCGATGCTCCCAATATTTTTCTTTGCATTTCCCCGTTTACCAAGCAACGGAGCCACGAAACATTTCTTTCAACACACACTGTATATACTGAGCAAAGGACCGTTGCCATAGTAACTGCTGAGTCTTTTTTGATCATCTTTATATTTGTTAGCCTGCGTCAAGTCCGTCTGCGACGCAGGCTATATATTTGTCTTCTCGCGCCATTCATCCTGATGTTTACCTGTCGTGAGTGACTGATTACAGCTGTAATTCTCACTACCGATTGTCATAAATTTCCTATAATGTTAGCTTTGAGAATTTGCTGGTACATAGAGCACTGAGTGTTCTCTGATGATTGACGCACGGCTCGTCAACTGCCTGCTTACATGACATGCAATGCACTGATGCATGTTGTAATGGTTTTGATCGAGGCATATTTTATATCTGCGCTTTTAATCGATCAGAAATCAAAGTTACGGCTTATCACGTGAAGGAAAATTAAAGAAAAACAAAACACGAAAAACAGTTATTGTATATTGCTCATGCAGTCGCTGCTCAAACTCAGCCTGATCTCGTTCGACTTCAAGCCGGCTAAACCGGTTATTCCAACGAATGTGAGCTAAATATAACGAGGTACAATAATGGCAGGCCAAAAACTGCTCACGATAGCTTCCACTCAGCTAGCCTTTATTACGTTTGTGATAAATACCGAGTCAAACCTCAAGTCAGTTAATGTTATTGAATTTTACAATGTTACGTCTGTGGACCAGTGAAATGACAGCTATATTGAACAGTATTTTCATATGATACTGCTTATTATGCTGTACAAGATTGTTCTAACGTTTAAGTCTGTGGATGAAACCCTAGTGTGTGACCCTGATTCAAATGAAAGCTATTGAGCAGTACTTTCATGTGGTACTATTTATTATGCTGTACAAGATTGTTCTAACTTTTAAATCTGTGGATGAAATCCTGGTGTGTAACCATTCAAATGAAAGCTATTGAGCAGTACTTTCATTATGTTGTGTGGCCATTTTGTCTATCTTTTTCTTTTTTTTTCAAAGATTAATTTGGGATTTTTTGTCGTTTTGAACTTGAGCACTCTTGAGAGTGAACACTACATAATGCCCTTACTAACTAGCTGGCTCTCTAAGCTGCACACTTATCCGGCTTTGTACAAAAAAATTGTTGTTATTATATATATATTCTTTTTTTTTTTACTTGAATTAGTAAATGAATTGTGTTATATATAAATATTGGATCTGCATGTTTAACAAAAGACGCTGACGAGAACTTACGCACTGTAAGCCTTACCTTTATCAAGTTGTTCCCAAATTGGTCATTATAGCCTGCTGCCTAGCAAAAGGATACTCGTCTGGCAAGTTTTATTTTGTTGTCCTCTGCAGAAGCAAACTACGGAGCACGATTTTTTTCTTAGCACGCGAAAGGTGCAAAGGTGACTTTTTAAGGGTAACGCCTAAAAATCGCCTACAGCCTGCGATATAACGATGACAACATCCAAATCAATGACGTTTTGTTAAACAAATATACTCGTGCCTGTCTCAAATCCACTGATTTGAATCGCGGAAAGTTAAAAATTAAGGAGAGTATTTGTAGTCGGCTTTGTCATTTATGTAAAAGTTAAAATTGTAATTTTCAAAACAAAACAAAAAATTAAAAAAAAATTGTGTAATTTTCAAATTAAGAATCTCCAGGACGTATTTCTATTTCGGCGCGCTCCTGAAGTACCAATGCTAGTCAAATTCAAGCAACTTAAAAACGGTTAAGGAAAGTGTCGTATAGATATGTTATTGGTATTTACCCATTGATATCATCGCTTGGCTTCAAAAAGACATCCTAGAACTGATTAATGAATAAAACAACTTCTTAGATGTTTACTAGACTACAGAACAGTCCGTATTTTAATGCGAGTTCGTGGGGCGAAACACGGTGGCCCGCTGAAAGGATCTGGAACGAGGGTGAACAAATCACAAGTGGGATTGGCGCTTCTCGCCTCCCGATTTGCGTTTCACGCTCTCGTGAGACCAGAGAAAAAAAATTAGATGTTACGTGAATATATACCTATGCGTGTTAATGCCGCTGGTTATAATGGAAGTCTTCCTTAAAGCCGGATCACTATTTCTTTTTCGACGCAACACAACTTTTAAAAGACGATCGACAACTCACCACAACGCAATGCAGTGCAACCCAACGCAACACAACTCAACGCAATGCTACACAACGCAACTCAACACCACGCCAAACCACACAACTCAACACAACACAACGCAACTCAACACACACAACACCACACACAACTCACTGAACACAACGCAACTCAACACCACACAACTCACACAACGCAACACAACTCAACACACACAACACACACAACTCAACACAACGCAACACAACTCAACGCAACTCAACTCAACACAACACGACTAACTGAACACAACGCAACTCAACACAAGACCCACAACGCACTGAAACACAACTCGTCCAACTCAAGTCACACCATACAACAACGGCAACTCAACACCATACCACACAACTCAACTCAAAACACAACGCAACTCAACCGGCCACACAACTCAACTCAAGACCACAAGACCACACAACGCAACTCAAGTCACATCACACCATGCCACACCTCACAACTCAACTCAACACCATACCACGCAACGCAACTCAAGTCACACCACATTACACCTCTCAACACCACCGACACAAACACAACGCAAACTCAACACAACTCAACACAAGACCACACAACTCAACTCAAGTCCCACCACACCATTCACACCTCTCAACTCACACCACACAACTCAACACCACACCACTCAACGCAACTCAAGTCACACCACGTCACACCTCTCAACACCACCGACACAACACAACGCAACTCAACACAACACAACTCAACACAAGACCACACAACTCAACTCAAGTCCCACCACAGCATTCACACCTCTCAACTCACACCACACAACTCAACACCACACCACTCAACGCAACGCAACTCAAGTCACACCTCTCAACACCGCCGACACAACACAACGCAACTCAACACAACGTTAACACCACACAACTCACTGAACACAACGCAACTCAAGTCCGCCCCACACCATTCACACCTCTCAACTCACACAACTCAACACAACACCACACAACTCAACCCAAACGCAACTCAAGTCCCATCACACCTCACACTCAACGAAACTCAACTGACACCACACCTCGCAACACAACTCGAACACAACACTCAACTCAACACAATTCAACTCAATATATTTGATCGGTTTGCATAGCATCTATGCGTTTTCCCCTTTTTTCTCTCACAGCGGAACCCGTATGCTTTCACGTACATTCCGCAAAACACTCTTTTTCCTTATGTAACAACGTTGAAAATTGGAGTTCAGGCTGAGCCGGAACTTGATGTTCTTATTTTCTGGCCACTTGGTCCTGGAAACGTGTTCTTGTTATGTTTATTAGTAAACTTTTAGTGAATGTATTGACATTTATGGGTTGCTATTTTTGTTCATATATAAATAAAGAAGGTTCAAATATAAAGTATGAAAATAACTCCGAAGAACATCCTGCAGTACTCAATATTTGAGGCAACAACGAGGAGATATATTGATAGAAAGGTAATATTTCGGTTTAATTCAAAACCATTTTCAAACGATGAAGGTTCCATATAGAAGGTGAAGACTAAGATGAGGTTCCATATAGAAGGTTCCATATAGTAAAACCGATATTGTACAGTTTCCGCGTATGTATGAACCATACATGCATTCATTGAGTATGTATTCTAGAATACAGCGGTATATTATCAATTCTAAACCTCGTTGTACGAGATGTTTCTTAACTAACTCTCAGCCTTGGCTATGGTAAGTTCTCAGTATGTTCTTAAAATTTTGGTCAATCTTAGCCTCGACGCTCTTGTAAAAAAGGTTATTTTAAAAAATGGTGTACGAAAACCGTCGGTTTGACACTTCAGCTCGGTCCATAAACTTGCAAAAAAGAACTTGACCAATATTTCCCCAAAACGGACCTTGCGCCATTCTCGTCCCCAGAGGCCATGATCCTTTTTGGTCAGCACCAAGAATCGGGACCTCTGGCCAGAACCAATTTTGTTGAACATGCGCAGAGTACTCGTTCCGATTCTTGGTGCTGATAAGGCCATGAATCTTAAAACTGCAGAGAAGGAGCCACAGGGTAGTTAAGCCGGCTAGAACGCCGGGCAAAATCGCGAATTAAGCCGGCCGAGAGAGCTATCTTCACCTCCGAGGAGTAACGTAACATAACTTATAAATGGTCGTGATATTTTTTTTTTTAAACTAATGCAAAATGTGAAACGGCTGGCATTCATGGTTAATCGATCATTTGCACGTTTTCACGTCAACCCAGAGAATTATCACATTTTGATGAAGACCAAGCGATAAATGGAACCGCTTTTTGACTGTCATGGGTTAAAATTCACGGCTGAAAAAAAAAAAAACACCACTACCGGCAAGGAGACCGGTGAACACTGCTATTCGCATCGACTTAAACTTGCATTTTAAAGAATATAAAAATTTCATTTCATTTCGCACTGTCAGTTGAATTAAAAACCAAGTTCACCGGAAGGACCGAATAGCAGGCCTCAGTCTGATATTCAGATTAAGGTGTGATGAAAAACCGGAGTTTTCCTTAGTAAAATGGCACCTCGAACTTTTGTAACATGGGAAAACTAATGCCTGTTGTTGTCGGAGATAAAAATATCGTTTTGGGTACGAAAAATGCCAGGTAGGATTTTCGGAAAGACCGTGAACAGCAGCTCGCACATTCGGTTCCTAAAAATAGATGCCAGTTTCATATTCAGCTAAAGCGGAACTGATCCGAACAGTTCAGACTGTATTAGTTAACACAAATATGCCTTTAAAAGGCCCGAACGATATGAGAAAAACTTTATAACGCTTATTGAAGAATACTCCCCTTCATGGACATTACGATCTTCTAAACGTTCACTTCTAACACCTCCGACTGTCAAATCCGTCACATAGATATGGCGATCGCGCCTTCTCATCTTCAGCACCGAAACTCTGGAACTCTATTGTACTATTTTAATTTTTTTTATTAATATTGTTGTAAATTTCATTCAGTTGTCATATAATTTTATTACTGTAAGGCGCATTGAGTGTCCATAAATGCGCCCATATAAAAACTTGTGTATTATTATTATTATTATTAAAAAGAGAAAAACGACTGAAAAAAAGGACAAATTTTCCTGTGGGCTCCACTAAAAAAGACATTCAACAGTTTTATGTCAAAGATGGAGGTCGACAAAACAGTCTGCGCCGAATGCAGCCGACCCTCGGTCTCACCTGTTTGCACTGAGTGGTGGTGGTAAGGCTGTATTAACAAAACAATTATGTTTACAACGCTTGTGTAGAGGAGAAAAGTATTACGCTGATAGTATGCATTATTCTCGTTTTTTCCTGCACACCCGGCCCCGTGATAGATTCATTTTCTCACTCGGAAGTGAAACAGACTTACAGACTCAGAATACGATTCCAACCAACATGCTACTACATTACAGTGAGCCGGCATAGACAATTAAATATACGTGCAGTAATAATAATAATAATAAATAAGTAAGCGTATTTACCTCACAATACAGAAATGCACGTCTTCGCACCAAAGAGAAGAGATATTGCACCTTGGAAGAGAAACTGAGTTATGTTCAGGAAAAACTGGGCGCTTCAGACTTTTATATCTCACGGAATAATTATTCATATGGTGGTGGGAGTTCCGTTCTGTATCGCAACTTCCTTTGCTAGGTCAAGGCCGTAATAGATTTCATGAAAACATACAGCAAAGCCGTGCGTTACAACAGTATAAATCACTGCATTCTCTCATTATTTTTCCCACGTCACACGACTTTAATTTACCTGACAATTTCCTTGCGAGGCCTGAATTTTCGTTTGTTTGTTTGTTATTTTGTATCAGTAGCAATCAGTGTGTTGTGGCGTGTGTGAGAGAGTGATAATTTATATTTTTTTGACGCATTTTTCTGATCTTTTAACCCTTTCACTCCCAAGATTATTAAGTTCAAAATTGAAAAAAAATCCCAAACTTCATTGTGCCAGATATGGAAAAACAAACAGTACCACATGAAAGTACTGCTCAATGGCTTTCATTTGAATGGTCACACACTAGGGTTTCATCCACAGACTCAAAAGTTAGAAACACAATCATTGCCTTGATGCTTGTTTCTGGGAGTGAAAGGGTTTAAGAGCTAAGATACATTGCTGAAAGGTAAAATGATATATATCCAAGCCTAAAAAAAATACATTTATTAATGGAAAGGTTCTTTACCCATTTTAGTCACGATTCGCCGAGCAATTTTTTCACGATGGGCCAATAATTTACTTATTTTATTCTTATTTTTTTTTCAATCATTGTCATCGACCAATTTGTATCCAACCTACACCTTTCTGATCTCGCGTGTAGTTTTAATTTACATATTTTTTTAGTTTACTAATTCACCAAAAAGGTAGTCTGAAGTGTCAGCCGTCTCCTCGCTCGGGGGATTAGAGCGAGGAGACGGCTGACACTTCAGACTACCTAAAAGGGCGTTTAGCGCTTCAGTCTTCATACCGTAGCCCACCCATCACGGTCAGCTTATGTCACTGTTAAATTAGTGAACACTAACCCACGGTAAATTTTCCAATTGGTTCACAGAATTTAACAGATAAATTTCAATTAGTTTCACATTGAACAGTTAAATTTCTGGCTTTTTGCGCCACGGTAAATTGATAATGACATAAACTGTCTCGTCATAAACTGCCTCCCACGCAATCCGAGTACAATTATTGATCAATTTGTCTTTTTGTTTTTGCCACTCGGAAACTCGTAGTCTGTATAAAACGAATATTACTTTAAAGGTGATGTACTTAACACAGAAAAACAAACTTGGAATATACGTTTTATACTGTGCGAACTCAGAAAGCGTGAACACTTTGATTTATAAGCTTGGATTTTCCTTTGCCAAAACTTGGTCTATTTTTTCCTGTATTTATTTTATTGCTTTTCTGCAAAACAAAGTATAAATTTGTGTTTCCTGAATATTCTTCTTGCGGTTTGATCATGTCAAAGTTAAATCAAAAAGTGTTCGCGCTTTTTGATTCACACAGTAATAAACAAAGCAAGGTTTTAGTCAAATTCTTGGAATGAAACTGATTTCTGTAAGCTTAAGCCTAAAACACGTACATTGGAAACTCAAATGGTGGACGGAAAAAAAGACCTGTTTCCTCTCCGTGTCCGGCGACAAAAACAACATCAAGCAATGTATATTTTAAGTTGTAATATTGCATATAATTACAGGAAAATGAGGCGAAAAACGTTGTTTTGTTATATTTTACAGTAGCAAAACCGCCCCCGCAGTTGATATACGCCGTACAAACCAAACATACCATTTCACAAGTGACGTAGTATGCGGGGGAGTTACGAAATAACAACGTCACAAGTGAGTCATACAGCTATAATTAAAAAAATACTCCTTAGAAATTGAATTTGTTTTATATTTAGCAGATTTCGTTCAGATTATATAGAGATCGTGCATATATCAATAACATTTAGTGACGTGTAAGTGTATTGTAGGTGTATAGTACTGGAAGGCGGTATTGTAGGTCCACGTTCGTGTGTACTGTATTGTAAATAAATTAAAAGAAGTAAAAAGGAAAAGTAAAATTTCGCATACCGTATGTATACTTTCATCTGCCGGCTCATGCGATCGGAACAAAGTAATCTTGAACTAATGTTCTTACATTCACGGTGCCGAGTGCTAATGCTGAAAGCTGCTTAAAAGCAACGTCTTATTCCATGTCATTTTCATGATGATTTCATGAGCCACAAACTCTGTTTCGCTCGACTTCAAATCAGTTCTGAGTCGGTAGCCGGATCTGAATAGCAAAATTAAAATGAGCTAACCTGGTCAGAAAAACAGTTAAATTATAAAAACCGTCGACGCTGCTACGAAAGAGCTCCCCGAATTCTTAAATTTGTACTAGTTAAGAGCTATGTGTTCGGCCTGGTCGATGCGTTGGTAGTGTACGTAGAGAGTCGAAGGTATATCATTGCAAACTACGCAAGTTTTAAACTATACTGAGGGTGGCTGTATACGCAGTTTCTCCTACACCCCCTGACCAAGAACAAACTGCCCTCTATCATATACAAAGGCCAATAAAAATGAAAATCCAGTGCTGTGCGCACTTTTATTCTACTTGATGCAAGAAACATGCAACGGAAATTGAGAATTTCTAGAATTTCTAAAATATCCAAGACTGATTTTCGGCAGTATACGGTCTTTTAAACAATTCCTGTCCGAGTCGAATATTGACAAAAACAAAAACGCCTTGGCTCGATGTGTCATATAATTTTGTTTCAGTCGTGAATGTATTGTTAAAAACAAGCATATATATTGAATAATTATTATATACCCATACGATCGCGAGGTGTCAATAGAATTTTAGTTAGTTATCGGTTGCCAGCTACACGCCAAGCGAGGATGAGAGTTGTTGAGAGTTCTGTCACTCTCATTCGGCCTGAAACTCTCCGCTCATGCACTCTCAGTAGCCTGTTCCAGGCGTTCGGATAGTGGGCGAGCGCCGCTAAAAGACGCGCGAAGCTCAACGCCACTGAGGAACAGGCTACACTCTCACCGACTCTCATCGATTCCCGCCCGCTCCCATCGAATTTGAACCTGCTCAAATCTTGAGAGTCGCGTCGAGAGTTTCTCTCGTTTGGCTCACGCTTGATGATAGTCGATAAGAGTTTAAGAAAACTCTCACGAGAGCCAACTCTCAACAACTCTCATCCTCGTTTGGCCTGGGTTTAAGATATGATTTGTAGAGTTAAAATTGCACGAGCCATTTGTCGCCGTTTGTCAGTAAAAGGATGCATGTTTGACATTACGGTTTTAGTGGGTTCAGACACGACCTTTCAGTCGGTTAGCCGTGATTTCAGGCCATTTGCCACTCAGTTTTTGAAAAAGGACGGCTGTTTGCTTAGTTGTCAAAGGATTAGCTAGATTTTGAAGTTGACGTACGACTTAAGTTAAAATTTATATTTAAAAAAACATATAAAATACATTGCTATGTTTAAAGCGGCCACATGAACAGCTGGTAACACGCGTGGGTCTTCTATACAGACGAATTTGGAAATGATGGCTTTTGAGGAGTAAGGAATCCGGAATACTCAGAGAAAAACCCTCGGTACATTAGGATGAGAACCAACAACAAACTCAACCCACATATAACTCCCGGGCGTTTACCCAACTGCGCCATCCGTGCTCCCCATAAGATTAAATTTTGATATTCTAGTAGTGGGTGTTGGATATTTTCTGTCCGGTGATCACGTCTCAGCCGTCCCCATCTCTTCTGAGAATGTTTGAAGGAGCCGATCAATTAAGAGGCAAGTATGATCTCACCTCCTTTAAACAACTATATCGTAGGTTTATCAAGCATTTTACCAATAAAACGCTCGCTAAACCTACGTTGTTTCGCGTTTTGCACTCATGGGTGTTCTCCGCTTCCGGCAACTGCCTATACAAACACGAACTCCCGCTTTGCTCAGTTCTGGGAGCCGATATCTAGCCGGAATGTCGTCTCAGTTGGTCTATAGTTACATTAATCATGCTAGCCGATCCATGCAGAGGTTTCGTGGACGAAATCATTTCTTCTACTAACCGTTCATTACAAAAACATCATCCGAAGAAACACGAAACACTGCTCAGTTCTGAAAAGGTATATAGCCGAAGTTCGTCTCGGTTGAACTATACAATCCTGTCAGTAATCCATCGAAAGGTTTCGTGGATGGACTCGAGCTCATTTCTTCTACTTCTCAGTGAATCAATGTAAGTAATCTGTTTAAGGTTGGCATAGAGACAGACTACCGTAATATAGGAGAAGGTTTTATTGTACACTCTTTTCTTATTTACCGTTAAGAACGTCTTATTTTCAGGCTGACTGGTAGAGCCAGGACAGTGAACGTTCTTATTCTGTGGGCGATTTGAGCCTCAGAACGTTCTTGAAATGTTCTTAAGTTGTATGTCTTGTATTTTAATTCTAGAAATTTTATAATTGCTTGATACATGCATCATTTGCTTTTTGAATGGGAAAGAAGTGCATATTTCGATCCGGCAAAAAGACTACATCGTTCTTGTTACAATATCTTGCTATATGTGTTCGACCATGTTGGATTCAGTGACTATGCCACTGCTCAGACCAAACTCGGTTACATTCGATTTCTATGATATTTTCTTTACAATGCTCATTGTATATTTTTAATATATTTATTGTAATTACTATATTATTGTATTTATATTCTTAATTAATTTAAATTTGTATTTGATGCTGAAAAACCCACTTAGGGAGCTTCAATAAAGTATGTATGTATTGTATAAACGGGTGAAGTAAAATGTTATCTAACTTCCTCAGTGGCTTGTTCGTTGCTGTACAATCATGCAGTGTATCATCGTAAACATAACCTGATATTTATATACCTTTTATAGTGCCAGTAGCTGATAGTACAGAACTTCTTTTAACCCTTTCACTCCCAGAATCCTGAAGCATCAAGTCAATTATTGTGTTTCTAACTTTTACGTATGTGGATGAAACCCTAGTGTGTGAAAGCTATTGAACAGTACTTTCATATGGTACTGTTTGTTTTTCCATATCTTACAAACTAAATTTGGGATTTTTTTTCACTTTTGAGCTTTGGCACTCTTGGGAGCGAAAGGGTTAAACATATTATATTTTCTGTTGTGTACACGGGAGCAGAAAATTTCGTATCAGTTTGAGTTTTTCATCACAGCTCATTACAAAAACAGCCTCGGCAGAAGAAACATTATTACTATATATAGCATTAAGCCCGGGGAGAATGAGGATTAGAGTTGTTGAGAGTTCAAACTCTCTCGTTTGGCCTGAAACTCTCGTGCGCTCTCAGCGACTGCTCTCACCGACTCTCGTGCGCTCTCATCGAATATGAACCTGCTCAAATTGTTCTTGAGAGCCGTCGAGAGTTTTCTCTCCTTTGGCCCATGCTTGATGTTAGTCGACGAGAGTCGAAGAAAACTCTCATGAGAGCCAACTCTCATCCTCGTTTACGATGGACTAGCATCCCATCCAGGGGAGTAGCGATACTCATGGTCGCTTCATGTCCTTCATGAGTATGGAGTTCATGGAAACCATATAAGCTCAGCTTAGGCTTCAGTATAGACAGAACATCTCTCTCTAAAAAAAAACAAAAAAAAATAAAAAAAAAAAAAAAAAACCATGGAATAATTATGGAAAAAATTTGTTCGACTCAGGCCTTGTGCTTCGGCAGGGCATTTGTGGCTAAATTTCCACAGTGATAATTATCTGTAACCTATTCAATTTCAGTTATTTCCATCGATCGCTTTCTATGAATTTTTCGGATTTTTTTTAATACAGACCTTTCCTCGTGATTTTAAGGCACTCGATTGACTACAACAACGTGGAATATATATGCGCGTCAGACAGTCTATAAAATGTGGACTGGTATAAACCACATGCGGCAGAGTTTTGTAAAAAGATAGCACTGCCACGTTTTCGTTTCGCCTAAGACAGAAGCAGTAAATATACGACTTCTTACAGGACTGTGCAATAAATTATCAGGGGGGGGGTGGGGTTGGAAATGGGCTTCATGTAGCCAAATATTAGGTAATACCCACCCCTCCTAAGGAGTGAATTTAGTTATTGCCCCCGCCTTCTAATCAGTCAGAAATTATGTATCGACGCCCCTCTCCTCCACGGGAGTATACACACAACCTTTTATACAAGTACCGTCTGCATTTTTCTCTATCAACGCACACTGTGGATTAAATCTTATACAGAAAGAAGAGCTGCTACTACATGTTTAATTTTTTGGGACGATCCGCGTCTGGAACAAACACCACCTCCGTAGCAATGTTCAACAGAGCCATAGCAGTATCAGGAAAAGAGCATGTGTGGTTATTTTTCAGGTCTCGATGAAGGCCCGAAGTGGCCGAAAATTTTTCGGTCCCCACCTAACTAAATAGGTTTGAATCGCCAAATGTATATGTACTTGAAATAAAATGTTAAGCCCCCCTCCCCCCCCCCTCTCTTGAGTGGACAGTTATTTTACCTTGAGCCCCCCCCTCCCCTATCCTTGCTTTGATTTTTACATATTATGCCCCCTCCCCCCTTATTGTTTTCCCCCGATGCCCCCCCCCCCGCCCCCCCGCACCCGCCCCCCCCCCCCTCCTTTGCCCCTTCAAGCCTGGTAATTATTGCGAACAGTCCCCTTATTTGAAAAACGTATTTCAAGTCGCTTCCCTGTACCATCCGCACTCCACTCTTTTTCTTCTTTACTAATTTTTGTTTTTTTTGTACATTTTTGATGTTTTTTTTCATTCTTTTTTTGTTTTTTTTTCTCTTTTTTTTTTTTTTTTTTTTTTTGATTTTTCCTTCTTTTTTTTTCATGGACCCATTTTAGGGCTAAAAACTGGAGGCAATTCAGTAAACCCGTGGAATGGTCTCATTCAACTATATAAGTAGACGAAAAGGCGATGGAGGACCGTTGTTGGCTTGATGCTGGGCATGTGTCTGAAACGGCTATACGATTTGTAATATTAGTAATTGTTATATATGCGTTTTCTGAAGTTGGTATAATAAGCAATCATGCCAATGCTATTCATAGAAGGAAAGTTTTTGATAGCTCAAAGGCAACTAGAGTTCGGGCAATATTAATTGAATCAACTCGGTTTAAAGGGGGGGGCGCGATCATAACGGTCTCAAACCATTCTCTCAAACATTTTGTTGAGAGATGCTGATACCAGTACCGTGGTTCTAAAAGGGGGGGCTGGGTACGTCCAACCTATTATCGGCGAGTCGTTCGGGAGAATCAAAAGAAATGTTGAGACTAAAGGGTGTGGGGCGTCAAACGTCCTCGACATCGGTCGCGGGGCTCTTCAACAAATGTTGAGCAGAATTGGTGGAGAAATAGGCGAAAACAAGACTAGAAACTAACAAACTTCCAAGAACATAGAAACTACTTGCCTTGTTCTTTGAATTGTAAAATTCGTATCTGCTTGCTGTAGCTTTGCCATCCCTACCCTCTCTCATGATCTCCTCTGCCCCTTCAAACCACAATCTCGTCGTGAATTCCAAATCCTGATTAACATAATATATTGTTTGGTTTTCACTGGTGTGGCCCCATCATCAAATGCTACCAAAGTCTTTGTCAAGTTCCGAAAAATAAAAAACTTTCAGGCAAATAATGGTTTCCCCCCCCACCCCAAAACAACCCGTCCCGTTTATTTCCCCCCCGGACAGTAAGAGAGCGTTCAGTAAACGAGGCGTTAACCGTTTTACCTGACCCAACGGCAGCCTGCAAACGGTCTTAAAAAGAATTAACTGCTTCCACTTGTATCGTATAATTTCTCAATACATTCTACTTTGCGTGCAGAAACTTTGTGGTTGTATTGCATTTTGACCTGGCCAAAATGGAAACTTGCCTTAATTTGATATCCTTCCTTTTCAACTATATGCTTAAGATACCAGACTGGGTTGCAAACACGCTGGCAAATATGTCAAAACCTGGTTAATATTTGCCCCCACCTACAATTAAGAGAGATAAGGTGAGTAGGTGAGTTCTTTGTTTTGTTGCATAGCTTCAGAGATAAGTTTCAGTTGAAAAACGAACCGTTTACCAGGCATCTCCACAGCCACAAAACCACTACACACCCGCAACCCCCACCCCGCAGCAGGCCCACCAAAAGGAAAAACGACAAACGCCCTTAGAAAACTATAAAGAAAATAACCTTTCTTTCACTGTAATTTCTCAATGCAGAGAAAGCTTTTGCGTGCTGAAAATTTTGCGGGTTGTACTCATTTTGGACACTCTGGTCTGTTGTTTCAGATTTGTTACCGATCACCGAAGAATGAGAAAAAAGATGAGACGCTATGTCAAATTACTGATTTTTTTGACATCTTATTTCGTTTACAAAACTCTGGTTTTTAAAAAAAAATAATGTTTTTTCCCATTTTCCTCTAACAGTTAAATCAACCTAGTGTGGGCTGAAACATCACCACTAGTTGTGCTAAGCTTGGAACCCTTATTCTTCTCGTGTCTTTAAATATAGTTTTCCTACTGAGGCTGCTTGCAACTATCTCGGCGGTGTATTAACTAGTAATCCGAGACACGTCATTTCCTGCGTCTGTTTCTGGTTGGGTCGTCAATGTTGCACGTGAGCTTGAGAGGCGCTTATTTAAAATTGCTGAGCTGTATCAGTAAAATTTCCATCAAAACGCGGCTCATGGGGCTTGGTGTCAACTTTTGAAGACCTACTACATCTCATAATCACACGGAACTATATCTGTTAAATTTAATGATTTAAAAAAATCTTTTTGCTCATCCTTTTCCTCGACATTTAACCCTAACGTGTTGGGATGAAACGTTACAATTGTAACTTATTTTTACCTGTTGGCTCTCGTTTGCCTTTAAATAGTTTTTTTAGTTATTCGTTGCTGCATAATTTCGTGGTGATAACGTATCGTGCGCGTACAATCAGAAGAAAATTAGGGAGGCTCTTATTATTCATCGTCTAAATTCGCTCAATTTGACATATATTTCACAAACTCTTTCAGGAGTTAAAAGGTTTGCTTATTGTTCCTCTATAAAATCTCGCACTGCTTCCGCAATATTCAAACCATCGCGCACATGAAACTTTGCAGCCATACGAAATTTCGCACTTCAGCTCGTTGAATCGGAGGAAAGTTTTCAGTCGGTTGTGTGGGGAGGCATTCATATACAAGGATCCTTCGTGATCGGCATAAAATAATGAACGTGTAATATCTCAAGCACAGTCTCTGTCGAATACTCAGTGTGCTTTGCGTTTGACGAGAAATATGTATTCAAGCGAGTTGTCGTTCATAACGATACGCAGTTAAAGTGCTTTTACAATGCAGATAATAACTCTAAGGCGCTGCAGGCCCTGTGAAAATTAACATTATCGAATATATATATATTTCCAGCCTAAAAGATGGTCCTACCTGGAATCAGTACTAATAAAGTACATACTCTAAACTGATGGAATATTCCTTAATAATTAAGACAAACTCTGGAATATTACCTTTCCATTCAGGTTCTGCAGTTTTCAAATGAACACTGATCCATTCCCCCTTTTTTTTTCTTCTTTTTTTTAATCACACGACTCCACGTGGAGTAGTAAAGATACTGCCTTTAACCACCCATCCAAAAAATAATTAACTCCGGGGCGCCCCTGCAGGCCCCTACCCTGTCCCGTCCAGCTAGAGGGTCGACTACAAAATGCGTTAACAACGAATTTTATTAATGGCGCTTTAGTTTATAGTATTGGGGAGTTTTTTAGCACTCTTTTCCCTCGTCTCCATTTTTTTTCCCACCAGTTTAATTAAAAACGTTTCTGGGTGTAGGATTTTTATTTAACCAATACTTATTTATTAACTGACTTCAGTTATTTTTCCTCCATTTTTCCATTTGGCATTGACTATTTTTCGTTGAAATGTTTGCCCTGTTAGTATCATAGCATGCAGCATATGATGACAAGTAACCTAGTATCATTTTAATTTACTGACAACGCGGTTCAGTAAGTTTTTAATTGACTGTTCTTTTTTCCTGATTCATTTTCATCTTTCAGTCGCTTGATTGCTGAAATCTGGAGGTTAGTCGTTTTGGATGCATTAGATTCGGCAAAAACAAGCAAAACGAAACGACCGCCGTGATTTTTTGGGGAGACATTACCCATGCACAGCAACGTCTATGCTCATCATTTAAAGGTTTTTTTTTTAAATTTAAAAGTTAAAGAAGAAAAAAGTCGGACAAGGTAAACACCAGTTCCTAAACAGACTTGTTTGCATAGCTGTCAAACGTAAAAAAATCTCAATTAAAGAAGCTATGTCACGGATGGCGCATCTCAAAATTTTTGCCTAAATGTTTTCAAGTTTGTCGTTCGTAATCCGTCTCAATCTTCCCCAATGCTTAACACATCCTTGGGTGGTTCCTTTTGTGGTTTATTATTCCTCTGGTTGTTTTTTTCCAACTACTCGCGGACGGCGTAAAACTACGACGGCGTAACTATATTATTTGAGGGTTCTTTTGATTTGAAAGTAATTCAAGGAACCTTTTGAAGGAGGGCACACTGGAGAAGAGAGAGAGTGGGCCACAGCCTAGTCCACCGTAGTCGTGTTTTCTCTTTCTCTCATCGAGCGAGCGCGAAGGTAAAACGTAAGGAACACTCTGGGAACGGGTTTTTTGCGTGGCCGGCCGTGTCATTTTTTTCGGTGGACGTCATGAAATTTTCGCGCCAAAATCCCGCCAATATCAAATATCCCAAAAAAAAATAATCGAGTAAGTAAAAATCGAGTAAGAAGCGAGAAAACAGGGGGAAAGGGAAACAGCCCCCTTGGTGTAGCTAGGGGGGGGTACTCGATTGGGCTGTGAGTGTGGGGGTAGTGGGGCGCCGCCGCGCGGAGGCTATTGGGCCGGCAGGGGGGCCGGCGGTGCTATATTTACATTCCCCAATCTCGTATCGAATTTTATTTATTTATTTTATTTTCTCCACAATCCTTCTATCCCTCGATTCCAATTGATCTCCTCGGGAATCTCAACATCTCGACCATCTCCTCGTACCCAGAGTCCAGTCTGAGAAAAACACAACCAAAATAGTCAAAGTCAACGGTCTTCCTCGGTCGCGGGTCGTCGCCAGGTCATTTGCCCCGCAGAGTCTAATCCTGGCGACGACTACCGCTGACTGAGGAGTACCGTTGACATCTGGAGCTCCGAGAATTGGGTGCTAATTCCAAATGCATAAACCAACTAACACACATGAAAATACATGCATGCGTAGGAGAGTTTTTAAAAAAAAAAATGGCATTCTTAATAGAGCGGTATTCAACATGTTGCGTGGTCGAAAAACGCAAACTCAAAGCAATTATGACAATGGCCAATTCACAAGAAACAATAAACAAACAACGTAAAACGACCAATGAGAACGTCCCAGTCGAAGCAAACAACACACGTGACCCAGGCCAGCCAAGCGCGGTAAAACGCGTGTAACTAAGATCCCCCCCCCCCCCCTCGTGATTGGTTTTGGGTTTTGCATCTGATTGGTTTACAGTGAAGATGACGCTACCCGTTGCCTACTCGACAAAGTTTTTTTGGAAAAAAATTAATTTTTTTTTTACAACTTTTTGACGACTTTCGCGGATGGGTTTCCGTTTGATTTGACGCGCACAAAGTCAAAAATCCAAGGAGTGTTGGAAGGCCGCGCGAGATCGTGAAATTTTGAATGGTTTTAGTTTCTCTAGTCTAGTTCAGGTTTGTGGCGACCCCACAAAACGGAACCCTATCAAAGTTGTCAAATCTCAAGTCGTCTAAAAAATTAATCAAAAACATTTGTCGAGTGGCAGAAAAACGGTAAGCGTCATCCTTCACTGTAAGTAGCTGGCGTAAGATTTTTAAAACGCAATCAAAACAGCAGAGCGGGTTTTCAATTGAGTGTCCGTTAAAGACCACAAAAACAAACCAAAAACCAAAAGCATTAAACAATGGGGACGCAACAATCACCGAAACGAAAACGGTAAACACCACGACAATAAACAATGACCAATCACAACGACGGTAACAACACAATAAACCATGAGAACTTGAAAAGCAAATACACGTAACCGGCTGCCAAGCAGCGCGGGAAAACGCGCGTGGCGAATGACACGATTGAGTGTTTTGGGTTTTGCATCTGATTGGTCGAGCAAGTGGCGCTAGTTTTTTTAAACCAATCATAGAGCGTAGGGCATGAGCGTAGTAAAGTAAAACGCAAAGCAATTCCGGATTGAAAACCGCTCTAATATACTGTCTTCTCTCTTGGTACATAACAATCTTAATTACTCCGTAAATGTGGTGGACGGACAACTCTTAGACTACGAGTAGTCCCTCATTTTTTCTCAGGGATCAAGCGCGCGAGCGCGCACGAAGCGTGTCGGTGGAAATCACCTCCCGCGAGAAGACGCGACGCGAGGCCTCATTTTTCACGCCGCCTCGCGTCGCGTCTCCTCGCCCGCGCTCGTCCGCTCCATCCCTGAGAAAAATGAGGGACTACTCGTAGTCTAGACAACTCTTTAATAGCATCAGTATAGTTGTCACGTTCTCTCATTCTTGTCTCCAGCACTTTCTTTCGCATTGATGTTCCGGACATACGGAGCATTCTGGCTTCTGCCATGACACCCTCCGCGAGTCGGCGCGTGCCATCATTAACGAGGAAATCTTGTTCTGGCAGCTGTTTACTAGGATGCAAGAACAAGAGAGGATGATCTAAGAGAAGGATTCCCCGTGCCCCATTTTTGAATCTATTAATAGTTTCGCGCCATGCTGTGAAAGTTATTTTTACTTCCTTCTGATCGAGGCTCCGACATCACTTTTCTCGAGCTGACCAATCAGATAGCGCTCTTAAAGTAGCTCAGCTATATATGGACTGAAAGTTAAAAATAGATTTTAAAACTTATCACTGGAAGAGACCCATGTATGGGGGAATGCTTCTCTTAGATCATCCTTTCTTGATAGATAGATATTAGGGACTGGTCAAAAAAGTATAAAGGGGGTGGGGGGGGGGGGGGGTGGGCCGGAGCATTTGGAAATGTGGTGGATAAAAAACACATGGCCCACCCCTTCCTTTTGGCACAAAACTGAGTGACCCACCCCTAAATGAAGGTTGAAAATTACATGACCCACCCCTTCGGGAGTAAAACATGAAATTTTTGGTTGCATAATCCAATGAAACCACATTTGCGGATGAACTTGTGGTGGTGTTGATTTACGTTTAGATTTATTTCTTAACCAAATACAAAAGCATCTAAAAATAACAATTATTACTCTTTCAACTTTAAGTCATGGTCTAATACGCGAGTTTTATGGAACAATATAGAAATAATTTTACCAGCAATTTATGAAATGAAAAACACAAGAGGAAAAATATATACAAAGCCATGTACAGTTTTCTCGGTGATAATCCAAGATTCATTTTAGTTGCCTTTTACTTGTAGTCTTGTAGATGGAACAATACAACAATGAAATGCAAAAAAAAACATCCATATATTATATAAAATTACGTTTTATATAAAAAGACACAAAAGAGGTTTGAGAGGGTTTTATATAATAATAATTTCGGCTAGATGTGTTTTATGTACAAAAATAGATTGCAGATCGGTAAAGCTGCCCGCTTCAAATGTGTGTGCCAACTGCTCCAGGACCTATTTAGCCCTTTTAGAAACCGGAAACCCGCTCAAAATTTCCGTCAAAACAGAAAAACCGCAATAAAAATCGCTCAAAACAGAAAACCGCAAATGATAATGATCAAAACCGCAAATTCACAAACCTCAACCCCCCAACCCTTGATAACAACAGCGAAATATAGCTGTTATTTTTGGCGCATACTTTAGTAAATTAAATAAAAGGCGTTTAATTTAGTTTTCCTTTTTCAGAGGGATGACATTTTATTCGAAATCATTGGCCGTTTTCACACTAGAGACGGGAAACCTCGTCCGAGACGAATGTAACCCGTATCAGACGAGTTTTCCGTCTCTAACGTGTCTTTAAAAACTACATCGAGCCCCACCTCTTCATCGCTGCTTTCATCGAATTCGTTTGTCTTCATAATTGTCAACAGATTTACTGACATCTTCACTTGGTTAGGTTCGTTGGCGTCTTCATTTTTTCACGAAGAAACTATTTAGAGCACCAAAGGCGCACCCCACTAGGGGGTTTGGGGGCACGCCTCCCCAGAAAATTTTGAAATTTAGGGTCTCGGATCGGAAATGCCATTTCCTGCGTTTTCCACAGGACATTTTCAATAAATACTTTGTTACTTCAACACATCACATTAGTAAAACAAAACTAAAAACAGATATCATCCGAGCCATAATGGGCTCATGTCTGGGCCAATCAAAATATGAAACGAAAAAGTATATTGAATGATTGTTTATTGAATCAAAGGAGACGCACCACGTGAACCTACAGATTGACCGAGGTGAAATAAACATGATAAAGAGGCCTAGAAACTAGGCAAACGAATAACCAAAACCGAAAACCGCTTTTCTTGCCTATTCCTGTTATAAAATAGGATGACCCACCCCCATGGGTAGCTGAAAATTGAACGACCCACCCCTTACCAAGGGCTCAAAAACTGATGACCCACCCCCTCTCTGCTCCGGCCCACCCCACCCTATACTTTTTGACCAGTCCCTTATTGAACTAGAACAGTGTACACCCACTTTTAACCTTTTCATATAAGCTGTCAATGGAGGTACCATAAAAGTACAATTTCGGTTAAAATTTTTACTAAACGGTCGATAAACCATCAAACCGAATCAAATCGTTCCACGCTCCTACAACGTTCGGTCCAAACCGGAAGTCATTCTCGTGAGATTCGTTCAGCGGAACGAGATTGACCGGAAGTAAAATTGTCTGGGTTCCAGCGGTAATCCCCATTGCAATCGGCCGCCATTTTCCTGCATTTTCCTTTGTCGGACCATTTCGACACCTAAATTTCCGTTATTTTACTCAAAAAATCAGGGATCTGTCAACACACGGTCTATACGAAAGGAACTTTCCGCGCGATCTATGGCCGAGCGCAATCGGCGAAGCTCTCGACGGCTCGAACGAAGCCCGGCGAAAGATTCCGAAGCTTCGTCAAATTTCAACTCGTGGACTGTAGTAAAATTACGACAAGAGTTGAAGAGACGAGGCTGTTCTTCAACAGGCTTGAAAGCAGAATTGGTAATGATCTATTTTCCAGACACGTTTATTTTTCGCCCTTTGAACTGGTTGCTAAGCTGTTGTACTGTGGCTTCATTTTCAATACAAATATTCAAAAAATATTTGGTCCGTTTCCGGCTATAGGTTGCTCGTTTCGGAGACACTTGTCGTATTAGGATTCTTTCCAACGAACATGCCCCGCACAAATCATACCAATAGGTAAGCAATTGGAGTTCTGTTCGTCGGTTAGGATTGTCATGTCACAGTAGCAATGAATTTTGTGTGTGTATGAAGGCAGCCGATACAAAATCCTTTCACTCACATAAGATTTGAAATGAAGTTGGGTCGTGAGCGACAAATTAAGACGATCGTACGATCTAACGAGAATCAAAATGGTTCTTTAGATTCTGTGGTCACCTTGCATACGTGTTCAAACCTGACTGATAAGTGATTTATTTAATACGCAACATAGGATGAGGATGTATTCGTTGTTTGAATTAAACATTGCCCTCGTTTATTTATAGTGCAGAGATATGTAATTTCAATAGCTTTGGAGGAGAGTTTTAGTGTGGTTTTATTAATTTCCTGATTTCCAAAGGTTTGGACAACTCGGAAAAATTTTCATCAAAATCATGCTCTGATCGCATGAGTCATGATTATAGCCACGTGTTTGATTAGTGTGTCGTAATAAATTCATTTATTTACTAAACCTTATCTATCAGCTGCTATAAAGTTGATCATATTGTTCTTTCTACCCGGAGCGAAAAGTTGCCTTTGTCTATGTACATATTACAAGATAGATCCAAATAATAATTTCTTAGTATTATTAAGTAATTATTATATAGGCCCATCACCATAAAAATGTTTTGTTTACCATCGCCCTCTCTCTCATTGAAAGTGGGTCGGGTCGGTCGGTTAAAAAAAAAATGAAAAGCCGAGAAAACAAAATATTGACAAATAATTTGAAATACATACTGTAATATTTCCAAGCGAGCGCCTTGATTATATCTTCACCATGACCACCATTTTGCAACGCGAGCCGATATCACTCTGAAAAGTGTTCGAAGACGTCATTACTGGGATGATTGTAGATGTCAGAGTAGACTGTAAGATGTAAAACAAAGCGTATTAACTTGGAAACGCCCAAGAAAAGGCAGGCAGGCAATGAATCAGAAACCTTTTTTTTTTTTACTTTGTGAAAAAGATTGGCGTCAAATCGGGATAGAACAGCTGACGTTTTTGTGCAGTGTTTGGATAATAAACTGCAGCCAGGGATATTACATGCACCATGATTGGCTAATTGTTTTAGAAATCTTATGGGTTGGGACAAAAAAGTGGCCATTAATAATGAGAGGATAACCCCCAGCCTTGATCCGAAAATTGACACCGGTGATGAACACCATTCGCCTGTCGCAAGTTTCATTTTAAGACCCAATTTTATACATGTACGTCGCATTTCAGTCGCTGGTCGAAATGTAATTCAAAAGCCACAGAAATCTCACGGGTATATTACTTGATTTGACTACATTGCAATACACCATGGAAGCAATGTGTTCTACTTTGCTATTTGTGTGTGCATCGTGCTGATTTTAACGCGATTTCAGTAGTTTTCTGGGACTTGACTTACATAACATTCAACGGGACTGAAATGCGACGTACATGTATAAATAAAATGTTGGCCTGAAAGCACTATCACAGGGGGGCCCTCACAAATCAATTTCGAAAATAAATAAAATTTAATTTTAGCCTTTGAGTGTGTTCAAGTAATCATTTGTGTGGTGGCCATAATTTGTGTTCTGCTGGTGTGAGATCTGGAAACCAAAAATCTGCCGAGTTATGGGATGCATTGGAACGATCATCCAACCATGCACCATAAGAATAATAAAATGACAAGGGTTGAAACTTCTTCTGTTACTTGCACAATTTGTCTGCCATTTGGAGGGAAACGAAACTGAGATCCGAGAAAAAATACCGGCAATGTTGAAATGGGAGTTTCAGGTATGCATTGTTTTGTACTCAGCTGAGTGTAGTTTTGATAAAAAATTACTAAATTTAAATTCTCCTTACTACTATAGTAGATTCTTTTTATTTATTTTCAGTAAGCACCAAAACTCCTCTGTTGAGACTGGGGACGCAAGGTTTAGAGACAAAATGAAACAAGGTATGTACATGAACATACATGTAGACAAACAAAGCTCTCCTTCAGTTTGAGCAAATGACATTAATTTTTGTAGGTAAAGCCGTCTGGGGCCAAACTGGCCCACACTGTCAGAGCTTTAATATCCCGGGTTCCATAGCATGAAGCTGACTAGGAGTATTGCTATTAAACTCCCCCTGGATGGGATGCTAGTCCAATGTCAGATTACCCCCAGAATTTTGTCAGGTTGCCCTAACAGTTTGCCGGTACCCATTTATACTGCTGGGTGGAGAGAGGCACAGTGAGAGTTAAGTGTCTTGCCCAAGAACACAACACAATGACACTGGCCAGGCTTGAACCCGGACCGCTTGATCTGGATTCCAATGCGCTAACCTTTAGGCTACAGCATCTCCCACACATTAATTTTTGAACATCACAGTTTCAGGGTTCAAAATTTATTTTTGTGTCTAGTTGTCCCTGGGGCAACCACAGGACTTGGTTTGGTTGCCCCAAGAATATTTTGGTTGCCCAGCCCCTCGACCCTATACAAACCAAGACACGTTATCAGTAATCACACGGCGTAAGCCCAATAACATACATTTTTGTTTTATTTGTTGGATTGAAATTTCAATTTCAATAAACTATAATCATTCAAATTACCAAGAATTATTCTAAATAGAAATATCAAGTACACATATATAAAGTGTAGGTGCTCACTGCTCTCTGCTCTTGAAATGCACAAAATCGTTTCTTTATAAATCTTGAATCAGAGACTGCGACTTCCGTTCCGGGTGAACTATCCGATGTGATCGTCGGAGAGGTTCTCTGTTTCACATGCGTTTTCCTGATTAAAGTACCGTAAAAGACTCATAATAACTAAAAAAATAAACAAATAAATCGGCCTTGCTTGCCCACGAGCAAACAACATGGCTGCTACATGGTGAAAGAATCGCACTGCAATGCATCGTGATCTTACATGGCGGACGAAATCGCGAATGAAGAATTCGGGAGAGAAAAGTTTAACAGCTACTATATTTAACTTTTTATCCATGGGTTTAATTTTACTTTCAACTACCTTTTATGTTCTCTTTACTCTTCAAAGACAGAAACCTGTGATATTACAGGGATTAGTGCCAGCGGGCTGGCAGATCGGGTTGCCCACTCGGTGAGATTTGGTTGCCCCAGCATACGTTTTGGTTGTCCCGGACAACCGTTAATTTCGAACCCTGAGTTTGTCAGGGCCTCTTGTCTCGGACAAACATTGGAGAGTGGGGGTGGGGGTCGGGTGTGTAGATTGTGAAGTAACATCCTATCAAACTTGTTTGAGCCAATTAGATCATTAATTTAATTTAATTAATATATATTTAACTATCACACATGGCATATATACCTCTCTTGAGGACACAGACATTTGCTCATGTTGTTTTGTAGTCAGTATAATTATTGCTTGCAATTGCGCATGCCTAATCAATGAATAACGTTTGCCTCTCTATCTAAGTATTCATTCATCCATCCATCCATCTTAATCTAGCTGACCTGTCTGTCTGTCTGTCTGTCTGTCTGTCCACTTGCATCCACTTCATGTTAATAGATACATTTTTAGTTTCATAATGTGTCTTTCCCCAACAGCTGAAAATGACCATGTGATAAATAATAAAACTGAGCCCGCTGATGCAATTAGTGATGTTGTGATGTCAGAAGATGAGATGAGAAAGCAGAGAAAACTAGACCAGAAAAAGAGACACAGCATAGTGCTTTGGCGACGCCCCATTGTAACCATGACATATTTCTGTTTTGAGATGGGAATTCTTTTACGTGATTATAAGGAAAGGTAATGTATGGAAAGAAATGATGGTATAGTAATGGTTAAAATAATTTTTGTTAAGAAGGATTAACTGACTGGCTTTGCTGTTTAGAGGATGTGAGATTAACCCTTTCAATCCCAGAATCTGAAGTCAATGTACATACAAGACATTTAGTATGTAGTGTGGACCTTCAAACATAAAATTAGCAGTACTTTCATGGTACTGTTATGTATGATGCTGTTACAAGGTTGGCTCTAACTTTTAAGCTTCAAGTATGTGACCAGTCAAAGGACGTCTAATTGTCAGAGCAGTAAGTATTTTCATGTGGTACTGAAAAAAAAAAAACCTGAAAAAAAACCTGTCTGTATCCATATGATTTTCTCAAGAAATTTACAGGTCCCCAACTGGGAAAAAATGATGGGGTGTAGTTTTTCAAATCAATTGAATGCCAACATGCAAAACAATCAGGGGTGAAATCCATGTCCTAAAAAAGTCAACATAGGTCGGTAATGCCTTTGACTCATTACAAGTTTGATTGTATGGTGCCAATATTTTGTTTGAATTTTTTGTTAATTGCTAAGAATATTGAAACATAAGAAGACTGTGACATCCATAGTTCCTGATCTCTGTGTTAAATGGCTCTTGCATATTAATTGGAAGGGGCACATCAAGAGGTAATTTACTTAACTTAAAATTATCTAGTTACAATGTGTGCATAGATTACATGCCAGGGCTGCAAAATAACAGTCGGTCATCGGGGACAATGGCCGACTAAAATTTGCTTATGTCCGATGAAATCCAAACTGTGGTCGGACATGATGTCCAGACAATTTTTCAGTTTTGCCTTCCAACGTAAACGCCAACGGAGTTTTATTCTAAATGGGCAAACTACATGTAGGTTAATACTCTGCAATGACAAAACACGTTAAATTAGCAGGTTCGCTTATTCAAGCAGTACTGTAATATGATGTCCGACCTCATTCTTGTTTTGTCCCAACCCAAATTTTTCTTAGTCGGACACATGTCCTTTCAAGAAAAAATCTTATTTGCAGCCCCTGTAACATGCATGAATATATATATTATTAACAACAACCTTGATACTTATAAATAAAATATTAAATATTTTAATTGACCACTCTTCCAGTGGCGGGATTCTCGGAGCCAATGTAAACACTGAAATAAATATTTCAAATTCATGAACACAACATCGTTACGTAACTCCCAACTGACAGAACTTGAGGCAGACCCGTTGGATATTTGTTACCAAGTGTGGTCTGCCACCCCGCCAACTACTGTAATGGGTTGGAGTCAATAGGTGAAGGACTCAAAAGGACGCAGCTGGGCCAGAGTGTGTTCCAAAAGTCGATTAACGGCTTAATCCAGGCGTAAAAGTGTAAATAAGGCTTTTAATTTCTGGTTCTCTTGTATAAAAGTGGGTTTTTCCTCTGTTGGATGTTTTGTAAAGTTAAAGATTACTCAAAAGTCTCAACAGAAAGACAAAAAATATGAACAGAAATGCATCACGAAAGTTGCAAAAACTGGAAATCAAAATTTGCGCTAAGCCTAAGATTTAGCTTTAAATCGTCCTTTGAAACCAACCCGGCCCAGTACCCTAACCACTCAAACCACTCTGCCTCTCTCTTATGTGTCAATATTAAGTTTGAAAATTATCTATTGTGCACAGAATTTTTTATAAACAAATGCTTCCGCAAGGGGCAAGAAAAATATTTGAGGTTAAATTCTTACAGAGTGGATGTGATTTTTTGTGGTCAGAGATAATGTCGCATTCCGTTACAGACTATACATTTGAAGCATTTAAATTTAAATTGTGATTATTGCTGCAAGTCCCTAGGCCAGATGAAGTCTGTTTTGTTATGGTGGGCTATAACTGGGTTGGCACTCGGCATTCTCCTTCATCTGTTGGGGACTTCGGCACTGGACTACATTACTTTCCTCCTGTATTTGGTAAGTTATGCCACTTAGTGTCTGTGAATTTGAAAATTCTTCAAAAGGAAATATCTCATTTCACATATTCAACATATTCTCCTGTCATTATTAGTAACTAATATATTCCATGTTTATTTGAACCCCCCCCCCCCCCCCCCCCCGCGAGTGGGGAGGAACTCTCATAAAAGTGGACTGGGGGTGATAGTCAGAAATTTTGAAAGGAACCTATACTAAAAGGTAGCATCGTACCAGAATCTTGTTTTTTGGGGCGTGGCACAAATTCCATTTGCACCCCTATAAACAGGAGGTACCAAATTTTATTCTAATGACAAGTCAGTTTCCTGTCATTATTTTGCCAAATTTAAAATACCTCTAAAAAGTCAAACCTGGATAACTCTTAACAGTGGTCATGTTTAGATATTGAACCAACCTCCCCGTTCCCAGGGTCTGACTCTGCTTTCAAGATGGCGGCTGGGCGCTGAGAAGACCGCTGGGAACACGCTGGCCGAAATACTCCACGAATCGTGGAGTGTTTTTTATCACCATTGGCGGTAGTATAACCCTGTCCATCCTCAAAATGGTTGCCCTTGTACAGTCAATTCTATGCCGCTTGTAAAACTTCCACACTGGAACTCCTTAGGCAGACAAGAGGACTCAGGGTTTCAATTTCCATTTTCTAAGAAAAATTAATTATTTTTATTGGTTTAATGACGGACAGCTTATAGTGATGACTTCCTGCTTCAACTTTAAATACCAACCCCACAGCTGAAATTTGATAATTAATGTAAAAATTATTTAATTATTTAAACTTCTTCTGGCAGGGACCTTCACATTGCTTCCATTGGGAGAATTGGAACACTCGCTGCTTGGGATATGTGGCACTTTAGGGATTTCCCCGAACCACCCTACCCTGAATGAGTAAGTTTGTGATCTTTGTTACACTTGACAATAAAATCTTCTCTAACTAGTGGACTCATACCTAGAGTGGCAAAATGCACAAAATGTACAATGTGCAATGTAAGTTTTTTATTAGAACATATTTTTATATGTCATATTTCTGTGTAAACCCTAATAATTTTTACCATCGGGTTAAAAAAAAGGATTTACATTCCCTTAGTTTGGATGTTAACACATTGACTACTAAACCGCGCCATAATCGGCCAAGGAAGGAGACCACAGACTTGTACCACTTGTGACGTCATTCACTGTTCACGCCAGAGGATGTCTTTGATAATCAACGGATAAGAGTTGGAAAATGTCTAAACAAAGCATGCCTAAACGAGCACGAAACGTTAAAATTGAGACCAGAGATAACACACAAAAACAAACTTGGAATTTTTTCCTCTCAAAAATCACTCCAAAAAACGCGACCCTTCACTGCCATTGACACTCTTTGTCAAAAAAAATTCCTTTTCCGCAACGTTTTAGCCTAAAACTTTTTCAACGTGACGACAAAAGACCGACTGAAAAGGGCCTCGCCAACCAAAACCACAAAATAATATGAGAGAAAAAGGAGAAGCGAGACATGGCGCATGCGCATGCCCGAGGAAAAAATATTGGAATTTGTTGCTTCTACGTAGAACAAAAACAAAAAAAGGGGATGTTAGTTTTGCCGTGTTTTTAAACTAAGTTTTAACATGTTTTGACATTAAAACTGTTTGAGATAATGGCAGCAGAAAATAGGCACTCTGCATGTTTAGATTTGACGTTTTTTTGAAAAAGCCCAGTATCCAATGGGTTAAGTACATCATTGAGAAGTTTCAAACAGTTTCTTGTTGCATCTAGGATCCAATGTCCTGATGACGATCACTCATCCAAGGTAAACATGTGGAGCATCATGAGTAAAGTCAGGATAGAGGCTTTTTTATGTGGGTAAGTTGTTACATTTTGTTGTTTGTTTGTTTGTTTATTTATTTATTTAATTTATTTTTATCAATAATTATTTACAGTCACCATAACTAACTGTAAAAATTCCGATAGTAAGCCCTGGGCTTTTATTCAGTCCAAAAAGGACTTTCTTGATGGGCCTATTTTCGGGGGCTCGTTTAATATCGGGGTATTTATGTTTTTGAAATTTTTCATCTGAATTATTCTTTGGGATGGCTTATTTTCAGGAACGGGCGACAGGGTTTTCCTCATTCTTGGGCAGGTGACAGGCGATTTTCACCACCTGTGAACATGTCCTTCATCTGCAACTTTAATTTTCCACTGCAAAACAATCCTTGGGTTTCTCAAGCCATTAAAACCCTAACCTGCCCTGTTTTTCCAATTATTTTCTACACCAACTCTTTTTGAATTGGAAAAACCCTGGGGGGGGGGGGCGTTATTTTACCAAGTATGTAACATACAGTACTTGTCTTATCAAATTTTTAGGGGTGGGCATAGGAAGTTACTGCCATGGAGAAACTGCCCTCCTTATTTCATGGCAAGAGCAGGTAAACCAAACTTAAATGACATAATAGAGAGGATTCAAGCACGCACGTTCTAGCGGTGCAAACGGCCTAAACATAATGCTTTGCAGTCGATTTTCTTTACTTTTTCCTCCAATCATTAAATAAAGCCATCAGAAAAAATCAAAAATAATTCACCACGTTTCACGATAAACGCGAAACTACTCTCTTTGATGTCACAAACGGCAAACGCCAGACGGCAAAAGTGGGATTTTTTGGGCTCGTTTTGCGGAAAAAACAAAACGTGAAGCCTTAATAATCTCTAAATGTCTAATGTCTATTATAATATAAATTGTGTTACAATTAATTTACATTTTAATTAATATTACAGTAGAGCCCTCCCGCTATATATAACTCTCACAGGGGACCGAAAAACAGTACTGGTAACAGTAATAGTAAATGACTGAAAAACAAGGGCAAGGGGAATTGGTTTGAGTTCGAGATAGTGGGGTTTTCGAGATAAACGAGTTCGAGATAGCGGGAGTCTACTGTACATTTAGTTTCAAGACGTGTGTGCTTGCTATTTGACATCTAAAGTTCAATTAAGGGCTATTAGTAAGATTTTTTTCAGGTGAGTAAGTTATAATGGCATGTGTTTGCTTCAGCGCGTTTGTCTGGAACAGACCCGGATGATGAGGAACTGGAAGAGGTTGAAGAGTTAGAGAGGTTAAACCTCCCTTGCTGATCAGAGTTTGTGGACAAGACTAAAAGAAAATGGTTCATGATTTAGTCGAGCGAGTAGGGTTTTCTTTGGCATTCTTGTATGTGCCTCGGTGAGTAAAAAATAGCCAGACAGTTATTTTGTGTCATGGGTCCCATGTATCATTGCGTACATTGCCATATTCCTGAAAGCTATTAAACTAAATACAAAGGTGATTTCCATTGCAACTGCAATGTGGCATCTTTACCACACATCATTTTGCAGGGTAATTAGTGGGCACATATCAGAACATTGTTAGTAGCTCTTGCGTGGTTGATTTCTCATAAAACAAATCAACAATGGGAGACGCGGTAGCACATAAAATGGTTGGCGCGTTTGACTCCGGATCGAGCGGCCCAAGGTCAAGCGCTGCGCCGGGGTCATTGTGTTTTGTTCTTGGGCAAGGAAACATTTACGGTAACTCTCGGCATTGCCCCTCTACACCCAGGAAGTTTTTTGGGTAATGGCGGACAAAATGCTGGGGCATTCTTTGTGGTAAGGTGTGGCCATTGTGTTCCCTCCAAGAGGGCTGTAATGTCAATTCACCCAACTTTCTTTCTCAAAGTAGGTTTTCTGTAAAGATGTTCTGCAGCCACGCATATGCAATGTGCTTGTACATGTACCTGAGGCAGTCATGAACTGATTAAGAAGTGTTTTATTTGTCTTCCTTGCACAGGTTCCAAACCCTCAATTTGATTTAGCTGGTATCACCTGTGGACATTGTCTTGTCCCGTTCTGGACCTTTCTTTGGAAGCTACGCTCAATTGGCAAAGCCATAATAAAGATGCATTCTTCCAGGTACTGTACTTAGAAAGTTCTAACATTGCTTAAGCTATCTGCACTGGCGTTTGTGTGTGCTGCATGAATTACGGGACTCTTTCTACTTTCAAAACAATTATTGTTCCCAGACGCCCCTCGCTCTTCCCTGTGACTGACCAGAAGGAAAAGTGTCAGGTTCTGGCCGGAGATTGGGCGCGGACCACGTGATGATCTTGAGGGAATGAGCAATTAGGTTTAAAAAGTCGTACTTCGTACTCGTTCTCGTACTCGTAACCCCAATCTGAAGGTCCGTAATAAACTAAGCTTTCATACTGTACATATTATTGACATAGATAGATCGCAGGGCTGTTTCATCTTGAAAAGGGTTTGGTTTATATTTTTAAACACAATCAAGCTACAAATACAAAAATATAAAAAATATCGGGTTGCTACCAAGCAGTTACAGTGGTTGAGTCGTCAAATGAATTTTTCAAGAAGTCTATAAAACCAAAACTACAAAACAGTATGTTAAAAACATCACGTCTCCCAAATGTAGACCATAATGATATTAGATAGAGGAGAAAAGCTTTAATTGTGCTGGTTGTACAGGTATATCATCGGAGGGAGGAGAGACGTATCTACTAACAGTAATTTGTTTTCTATCATTATGATGTTATTTTACTTACAGTGTACAGTCATCGTAGGCCCCTAATTCGACGACAGGTCCGTATAGGTCCGGACACCCTCTGTTTATCGTGTAATTTTTCAATAGGACAAAACAAAGTTTTAATAAATAAACTAAACCTATCCGAAAGTTTGTCTCTTAAATCTCGCCTTGGAGCGCTTTCCTGCTGCTAGTAATACAGGGGTGTCCGGGACCAAGGGAACCCGTCCGGATTAGGAGGCCACATACTGTACATGTATTTTGATTTTGATTTAATTTTTTTTCTTTTTCAGAAAACTTTTGGTTATCTTAGCATTTAGCAAAGCATTATGTAGAGACAGTTTCGTCTTTTTGTTTGGGTGAGTTATGCGGCCACTGTTTTCACCCTCTCGCACCCCATCACTAGTTGAAAAGAGGGCAAATTATACCATATAATTTTATGAAATAAACAGATACTACGATGCGCCTTCTGAATTGGCTTCAAAAACCATTTACCGTAACATCTATGGAAAACATAAAGAAAATTGCTTCTTGCTGTTATGGTAACACTCATGAAAGTTTGGCGAGAAACTCGAAATTGCCAGTGGGGAAAAAACACTCGCTTCCACAACACTCCTTTCTCGTTCTCCCAAACTTCACTCGTGTTTACCATAAAAAACTCTATGGAAAACACGGATAGGAAAAAAACGTTTTTTTATTTTGGTATGTTTTATGAGGCAGTCATAGGAGGAACTGGCTTTATTATAAACAAAGCTACAAGTCTAGGTAAACTTCCTTACATTTACACTTGGATAATGAAAAAAAGGACGAACTAGCACCACAGGAAATCCACTGCTCAAAATCGTTCGCTACTAGGATTCATCCACAGACTTCAAAGTTAAGCCCGGGCCAAACGATGGAACGTGAGTCGCCGAGAGTTGAAAGATGAGGATTTTGTATGAGAGTTGGCACAAACCGTAAAACTCTCACCGCGACTCTCGAGTGTGAGCCCACTAGAGTTTTAGAAAAACTCTTGACGAACTCTCAAGAAAAATTTGAGGCAGGTTCAAAAAAAAAAAATTCGATGAGAGCGCACGGAGAGTCGCTGAGAGTTGCAATGAGAATTTCAGTCAAACAAACAGCGAGATGTGAACTGTTGTCAAAACTCTCGTTTGGCACAGGGTTTAGGACCAACATTGCAACGACTCAAGAGTTGACTTTGGGAGAGGAAAAGTATGTTAACACTAAAACGTATTTTGATTCGTCTCCCTCTTGTAGGCGATATTTCCGACCATTGGACCCTATATTCAGAAAAAACCTTTTAAGATAGCGTTGGGAAAAAAGCAAAAGGAAAAACTCCGTCGAAGACCAGGACAAGGAAACTAGCCACCTAGGTAAGTTGAGCCTTGCACGAAACCAGCCAGTCAGGGGAAAACAAATACGTTTTGGCCCTCCAAATTCTTCGTTGAAGCCACTCGAAGGAGTTTCCGATTCTTATTATCCAATCAGAAACTAGAGCGAGCCACTCACGGAGATACATCACGAAAGCTATCGCCGCGTCGGATACGTCATGTTGCTTAGCCAACTTCGGGCACTTATTTTCCCCGACTCCATGTTGAGACTGGGTCATTGTGTTGTGTTCTTGGGTAAGATAGTTTATTCTCACAGTGTCCCTCAGCCAAATCAGGGGTATAAATGGGTACCGCGGGAACTATTAGGGCAATTAATAATTGAAGATTTAATCGTGTAATTATTTGTCTTCTTCCCCCACAGGGACCAAATATTCTCGCGTGGATATTCGAGAAACCTCGTTATCGCCATGATCATCTACTTCCTACTCTCCATCATCAACTTCCATCGCCGCCCAGGCCTACGCCAAACGCTTGGACGAGGAGAAAGGAGACAGGTCAACAGAAAGCCTGGCAAGGGACGAGTGATTTAAACCAAGAATTTCTTATCTTCGCGCTCTGATTTTATACCGAGTGACATTTGCAATACATCTGACAGACATTTTTCAATATCGACACAGTGTGTGTTTAATATTTCGCAAGTTTATAAACCAGCGATTGATATAAAAAAAAGACATTGGGAAGGCCTGGATTGTATTCACCACACCATAACGTGCAGGGCACCGTGTTGGGCTAGTGAGGGGACTGGTAAAAAACACAACGTCAGGAGCTCATAATTATTCTTGGGCAGGCTGTAAATTGCAGGCTGTTCTTTTTCATCTGCGGTGTGTACACAAAACAGTCGGAAAAATATATTGCTGAAGATAACCCGTGTAAGAATCGTGTGAAGAAGCGAAAAATTTAAATCAAAACAAGTAGAGGTCGCCATATTCCCTTGGGTTGCGAACAACAGTCGGGGAACCAAGTTGGCCGTTTTTTGGCAATTCGTTCGTTGAAGCACTCGGAGGTTGTTATTAATCCAATCAAAAGAAAACACTGCGCGAGCACTCACGGAGGTTACTCCGAAAATTGTCACGCCAGCCATACGGCACAGCGAGGGGATACGTCATGTTGCTTAGGCAAACTTCCGTACGAAAAATCGAAAAGCTCAGTACCAACTATCGGAAGTGGGCATTTCGCCCATCAACTTGTACTTGTTTATCCTCCGGGACTGATAAGGGGGATGGGTTACTAACATTTGCTATGGTACTGAACAATTCTGCCTCTTGATTCGGGCTTGGATGTAATGTGGATCGGATCGGTCGGTAGGCACTGAGGAGCATCTAGTAAATTAATGGTCCTTTAACTGCTTACATGTAGCCTGTATGTAGGCACATATATTTCTGGCGAGCTTCTAAAAGACAAAGAGTTATGTCTTCAAGCTTGTGTGCCAGTAGGCATGAAGAGGCTGTTGCAAAAGAAACGGGACTGGATGAAAAAAACTTCTATTACCTTTGTTATACATAAAAACTGCGAGACAGAGGCGGGAGATTATGGTTACGAGGATTTCACTGTTAGGACGTCGAAGCGTGCGCCGCCAGACCACTCGTGGCGGAAAAGCGAAAGGGATTTATTTTTTCTCGTGGTGTCTCGCGCTTCCGACATTTTTTAAAGGGAAAACCTCGTGCTACTCCTACCCAGTCCTACCCTGGGAAGCTAAACTCGGTATTTGTTTTCAACCTTCGTTTCCAGGGTTGTTTGTCTTCCCGCCAAAAAACCACTCTCAGTCTGGGAAGCGTGTGGTTAGGTTCTTTTTCCTCTCCGGACTCTTGTTGTCCGTCTTCGCACTACATTCCTTTGTAAGCTCTCGTTCCGGCTTGTTTTTGGTAAATGTAAGCCTTTCCATTATTATTTTTTAATTTTGAGGGTTATGTGTTTTCTCGATAGTTGGTTTGTTTTCTTAGGTTGACTGTAAAACCATTAAAAAAATGATAAATGGTTGTGAGTTTCTATTGCACTATGTTTGGAAAAGCACACGGGAAACAAATCCGCCAATTCCTTGGCCACTGTAAAAAGCTCCGTATTCCCCCCCAAAAACCTAATAAAGGGCCCCCTTAGATTAAAACTACCCCTCCCCCCCCCCCCCCTTCCCGGATGGCTAGCCCAGGAAACCAATGTTTGAAAACAGGAGAATAAAAAAACTATTTTGAGGGAAAAACATATATATTTTTTATGAAATAAACAAGATACTAGTGCGCGCTCTGATTGGCTCAAAAACCAATTTTAACCATAACTTTCTAATAGGAAATCATCTCGGAGAAAATTGCTTTGTGCTTTTATTTTCATATAAAAAAACGAATAGAAAAAACGTTTTACCTGTGTTTTCATCGAGTTATGGTGGAAAGTTTGGGAGAACTCGAAACTTACTGATTTCGTGTTGTCTCCCAAAAAACTTCATGTCGTGTTACCACAACTCTATAGAAATACGGAAAAACGTTTTCTAGTTGGTTCCTGCCCGCCACCACCAATTTTTTTTTTTTTTTTTTTGCTTTTCTTTTATAGGTTAACTTCTTTGTGGAGATGTGTTATTAAACAGAAATAAAGCAATTTTTTACAGTCTCATTGACATCTATTTTTTGATATTGACCTCCCTCTTCTTCCCCCTCCAAAAGGGTCTTGAAAAAAAAATAAGTCTGGACGCCTTCCCTCCATCCATAGGGGACCTAAAAAAACATGGTTGCTATTTTGTGGTGAAAATTCGGATTGGCTCGCCGAGGTTAATTTGATAATGGAACGGAATTTCGTTTTTGAAAAATCGTATCGTTGGAAATTGTAAGTACCAACCCTTGTTGGACCTTTGTAAATCTTAAAAAAAACAACAACTCTAACGGTATTCAAGGCTTTCTCCTCCGCAGAGGCGCCCTTGGGAGATAAAAAGGGAGAAAAGAGCGCGCGGGGACGATGGGAAGAGGGAAACTTTTCTCTCTCTCCAGCCTCCGCGGGCGCCATTCATATTTCCGTCTCCACAAAATTCTTCCCTAATTCCCCAATATTCTTTTTAAATGTCCGTAGGTACTAAGCCTTGCATTTTTAAATTCAATTTCACCCACCTCGAGTGGACGTCTGAGTACGCTGTATCTCCACAACGAGAGAATTCTGGCAAAAAAAAAAACACTTGCCCATAGCTTTACCCTGCGTCGCGTGGCCTTTGCATCTAGAAAATGAAAGTTTACAGTTCCATTTCAGTTTCAAAACATACCGGATCCAGTTTTTATTTTCTCAACAAAGTTGCAATTTTCACAATCACGAGAAGATAATGTTCCCTTAGTCACAATTTTATTACTGTAATGTCAATTCACAAATATAATTTTTTTTCAAAAAAATTTGAAAAAAAAATATGACTGTGAACGAACTTCCGGTATCCCCTTGAAAAAGAATGACCCCAGGGTTTTTCATGTACTCTTTCATACTTACTTCCCCTCCATCTCGTTTTAGCGACAAATGATGATTTAATTAATTTCAAAATTTCCTAAGTTCCGGATCACCGGTGACTTCGGGGTTGGCTCGTGTGTCGGTTGTCGTTTAGAAACCTTCCCCCCCCCCCCCCCCCCCCCCCCCCCCACAATAAAAAATCTCAAATGTCACAAATTTTAATATTACTTGCTTTATGTATAGAAATGATCCATTTTTTGACAGCCATTATAGCGGACACCCTCGGGACGTAGTTTGGAGTCCGTATATTTTCAGTCACAGGGCATACAAAGTTCTTGGAAATTTTTATCTCTCCGGACTGCTTTCCCTCGGAGATAAGATGTTTTGAGATTTTCGGCCTGGCTGAGCTTTATTTTTATTCGAAAGCTGGTAGAAAAGCAAGAGAGCCAATATTTTCACTCTTCGTATCAATGCGGAATATTTGCGTGAATAATTAGCTAGTGACACTCAACCGCATTATTTCTACATGCTGCTACGCACAGACTGATAGCAGGTTTTAGAGACAGTCACTGGACTAGTTTCGTTCAAGATTTGAAATAGAACTTTCCCAGAATATATTTTTGTTTTTTCGAAAGTGATTGAACAGGTGCAGGAAAATATGACGTCAGTTTCTAACAATAACACATATGCGTGACGTCATCCATCATATTACCCATCAGGCCAGGCAGGGGTGCGACTTCAGCTGTCTCGTTACGACAGAAAGAGCTGCAGCAGGTTGCCAAGGATTCACTAAAACTCCAGCGCGAAAACTCAACTGCAAGATATCATCATGGCAGAATTTTTCAAGGGTCTTCTAGGCGACAAACTGCAGGGAAAAGAACGGAGCGATCGATACCCATAGCATCAGTGGCGAAGGGAAGACCGTTGGCATCTACTTCTCGGCTCATTGGTGTCCGCCTTGCCGCGGTTTTACGCCCAAACTGGTCGAATTCTACAAGAAAACTCCACAGCGATAAAAAGTTAGAAATAGTTTTTGTGAGCTCGGACAAATCAGATAAAGAATGTGAAGAGTACTACAAAGAGATGCCGTGGTTGGTTTTGCCGTACGCGGATCGCGAACGAAAGGTGAGTCAGCGCTAAAGTGAAATCAAACAATTTCGAATTTTCGATCGATCTGTTGTGTGTAACGTGTTCATCGTTTGCATTTCGAATTTGTTAACTTGAGTGATGAAAGCTAATTATATTACTCCACGAAGGTGTAATATTTCAGATTGCTCGGTGTAGAGATAAGCAAATTATTAATGACTGAGGTAAAACAGTTGAGCGATTTCGTTGTTGTGGAAAACAAAAAAAAATTAATTAATGCATAATTCTGAAATTTAACCCCCTGGCGATGAAATCGCATATAAGCTTACTTTTTAAATTAATATCATATATATTTATTTTTTACTCATACTGAAGCTGTGATTTAAGCTTTCTAATGCCTATTTAACATATTGAATTATTCTAATTTTCCCTTGTAGAATATATTTTATACAGTGAAGCCATCTTCTGAAATGTAGCTCACTTTTTCCGCCATAATTCAAATAAACTGCACGATTTATATATAGCCGGTCTGGGGCGATATTGCTAAATCATGTTTGCATCTCAAGTTTAGAAAACTAAACAGAGCATAGAAAAAATTGGAAAGCAAAACGGTTCCCTAATTATAACTTGCAACAATTACAGACTTTGTATAACTGTGTGGCAAAATTTTAAATTTCTAAATTTCATACTTTTCAAAAGGAAAATAAAATTAATACAAAACAGTATCTTGTTCAATATTGAACATATTCCAGTCATATCTGCCACAGTTTTTAAATTATTCAAGGTTTGTTTTATAAATATTTATTTAATGAAACAAATTTGGAGTTTTGTCCGTAATAACAAGGTAGAGTTTATATATTTGTCTATCTGCAGCTGAATTATGGTGTTACATGTAGTTGTCCATATTTTGTGAGGACAGGGGAAGGGAACCCGGGAATAAAGGGGGAGGGGACGAGAAGTCTACGGGAGTGGGAAAGAGAGAGCGGGAAGCAGGAAGTCCAAGGTGACATTAACTGTAAGAAATCTTGGTTCCAGGAAAATATCCATAGTACCGAGTCTACTACCACAGCCGTCATTTGTTGCGTGAATTGCATAGGAGACTACCCCCCCCCCCCCCTAGAAATTCCAGTTTAGCTTCATACAGTGGAACCCCATTAATACGACCACCGTTGGGCCATGAAAAATTTGGTCGTATTAATGGGTTGGTCGTATTAACGGGGTAGGGTCAAATTATGTTGTTAACACCCTTCTAAATAATTGCCATGACAACTATACCTTTAATTCCACTATAAATTGAACACGCTAATCACTAACAACTTTGCCGGACAACATTCACTAAAAAGCGTTATTGTTTGTCAGAATGATGATTGTGTCTGTTTTCATTCAGCAGGCTCACCAGGCATTTTGACTGGTCGTATTAACAGGGTAATTTTATAAAGAAAATAATGACTGGGGACTCCAAAAGGTGGTCGTTGGTCGTAATAACGGGTGGTCGGATTAACAGGGTTTTCAGATAAAAAAATGAATGGGCTTTTGTTCGGGCCACAAAAAAGTGGTTGTAATATAACGGGGTGGTCGTAAGGCGGGGTTCCACTAGTTACTTTCTTTATTTTGGCTTTGAGACCCCTCCCCCTTGGAATTTCCAACGACCTTCGTTGGGGGTGGGTATGGAATTTTCTGGAACCGCACAATATGTTTCTTTGCAAACATCTTGTAATATTTCACAATAGATAAAGCACAATGTTTCAGGCAAGAGCCGTAAGTAAGGGGGGAGGGGAACTGGGGGTAAAATGTATGGGAAGCAGGAAGTTCACACCCCCTGTCCCCACCTACGCTATTATAAGCTGAGGTTATTTTTAAAAGAAATGCAAGGGGATTAAGCCCGGGGGGTTACTCCCTTATATATGCTTATATAGGTACGTGCCGCTGGACAGGGTATGGTTTTTGAGCATTTTTGCTCTGGAACAGGGTATACCAAAAGGCATTTTTTTGGTCTGGAACAGGGTATCAGTTTCCCAGAGTTGGCACAAAGTTCGGTAATTGATACTCTGGAATAGGGTGGACGGAGTCTACATTAGTCAGACTAAATGAAACGCGTAGGAGTATTAAAGAAGCTTTACAACTACACGTTCGCAGTACTACTTAGTAGTTTAGCCTTTTGGGTTAGAAAAAAAAAATGTTAAAAATCCTCTGGAACAGGGTATCTTTTTTCAACATCTTCTATTTTTGATGTTCTCAAAGCTTTTAACATTACTTTTTCAGGTGAAAATCACTTCTTATGATAGATAAAGAAATAAAACAAACCGTTACAGTTTTAAAGTCACTCACTTTTTAGTCTGGAACAGGGTCGCAAAATTAGCGTTTGTGGTCTGGTACAGAGTAAGGGTTTTTATAGCCCAGCAGATCCGTGATAAGGATTAGCGGCTGACGCTGCAAGTTTGCTATGATGGTAAATATATACCTTTAGCCATTTCAAATTGATTATCAACTAAGTGCTTCACTTGCCCACACCAACGCAGTACAACAGTTTCTTAGGAACTACATGTAATCACTTTGTTCGTATCACATGTATATGGAGGCCCATACAGTATTTCTGAGTGCTGAGCCCAAGACTTTGGACTTTTTAAATTGCGAGACCAAGACTAGAGGACTCCGTGAAGGCTTCACGAAAAAATCGAGACTGCGAGATGTACAGAACTACGCCAAAAACGAGACTGTGAGACCGTGAAATTCAACTAAAATTCTGCGAGACCCATATTTTTGAAAAGACCATTCACCACCCTCTAATCTCCTTACATACATACATACATACTTTAAATGTAACTCCCTAAAAGGGCTTTTCAGCTACAAAGTAAATAAAAAGGTGAATAAATAGAATAAATAAAAATAAATAAATAAGCGGGTATACAATACAAGTTAATATAAATACTAAAATATGGCCAAATTCTAAAGTCTAAATTAAACTAAGAGTAATTGATTAATTACATGCTCTTTAAAAACGTTTACAGAAATTTACAGATTTAATATTACTGTTAAGATTGTTCCAAAGCCTTAGCTCCTTGGTAGGCCAAATGACCGCTGACCAGTGGCCAGTCGGCATCTCAAAGTGTTCAGGTTGTTGCTTTGCCTAGTATTTCTAGTACTGGTTTGGGAGCGAAGCGTAAACTTATCATCCAGGTAGTCTGGGACAAGATTATGAATGCATTTAAAAACCATTACACAGTGTCATTCAGGTAGGGTCTATCGTTAACAGGCAGCCAACTTAAAGATCTCAATTTAAAGATCTCCTTCTTCTTAAAATAGGATAGTATTTCAAAGAAGTACAAGGTTTCTGGAATTCCAACACTGGTCCTTTTAGATGGAAAGGATGGCAAAGTAATAACAAAGGATGCTCGTGCTATGCTCTTGGACGATTTGCCGGGCGAGAAACTTTCCCTGGAGACCCAAAGGAATCAAAAGATATTCTGAAAGATGTCAAATTGGTGAACAATAAAAAAGAGGAGAAATCTTTGACGATCTGGCTGGAAAGGTTATTGGATTTTACTTCTCTGCCCACTGGGTAAGTAGAGATAAGACGTACAGTAAAACCCCGCAAGTAAGAACCTAGTTTTTAAGAACCTGTTAGGCTAAAATTTGCCAGTTAGACAAGAAGACATACAAGCACCTGTTTAGCCTAAAATTTGAAACAGGTTCTTATTTTCTAAAATCTATATAAAAAAATGTGTACACTGCGTCAATTATAGTCATTTTTACATAAATACTTGGTATGCAGATTTTATATAAGGAATAGGTGAATACCACTAAAATTCTATTAGCTACAATGTAATTTTTTTCTTCAGAAAATAAGAACCTATTTAAGAACCTAAATAGCCTAAATTTGTGCTAATTACCATTTATGTAAGAACCTGTTTAGGCTAACTTGGGAAAATGCAGGTTCTTACTCGCGGGTTTTTACTGTATTTGTTCACTTACTGTATTTACTTGAATAAATGCCCTGGGGCCGTTCATGTTTATAAAAAAAACTGAGTTCTTATAATGGCATTAATCCATTGAAAACCAAAGTCAAAAAGACGATTACAGCACACAGAAATGAATGCATGGATCCTATAATAAGTATTTACAATTTTGAATTAAAAAATAATAGGGGTACTGGCTACCCAAAATAACCTAATGAAGTTAAAAATGCCAGGCAGCCACGAGCCTAGTGGACCACAAACTGCTGCGAGCTTATCCCGGTTTCTGTAGCATGAACCGGCTAGGAGTATCCCCTGGGTGGGATGCTAGTCCATCGCAGGTTACCCCGGCATTTTGTCGCTGGTACCCAAATATTCTCCTGGGTGGAGGGAGAGGCACTGTGAGAGTAAAAGTGTCTTGCCCAAGAAACACAACAAAATTTTCCGCTTGGGACCGGACCATTCGATTTAATTTCCAACTGAAATTTTGGCTTAATGGAAAGCACCCCATGTTCTTATTTTTGTAGTGCCCTCCTTGCAAAGGTTTTACACCAAAGTTGGCAGAGACCTACAATAAAATTGTTGAACAAGGAAAGCCTTTTGAAATCATTTTTGTGAGTTCAGGACCGTGGACAAGAGGGCTTCGACGAGTACTTCAAAGACATGCCATGGCTGTCTGTTGAAACCGTACAATGACGAAAAGGGCAAAGCGCTGTCCCGACATTTTGGCGTCCAAGGTGAGGAGTCACTTTAATTAGGGTTCCATTAATTTTGAATTACCGCCCGCCATAAAGATTATTAAAGGGACACTGTCCCGGAGTATTTGCTCAAAAACTGTTATAAATGCACGAAATGGTCCCTAAAGCTGTGAAATAAGAAACTTAATAAACTCTAACTAAATGATAAAAAAGCAATTTCTTCAAGAAATTCCATACTGCAACAAAATTTTTGCAAAATTTCAAAGATTTCCGAGCCAAATGTGAAGCTTTGAAAAAACTGACATCCTGACGTTTTTTCAAAAATCCATATTGCAATCCATTTCCATCCTCGCTGTCGTTCGTCATCCTCACTTCCTAATGGGTTCCTGTCATTTGTCGAGTGTTATTCTACAGAATCAAACCATTATTGATCAACTTCCTATGATCTAGATATGTTTCTGAGCTTCCCAAAATCATGCTAAAATCAGGACAGTGTCCCTTTAATAGTTCCCTGTCTTCCTCTATGTACATACATGTACATGTAGCTTACAATGTACATCAATTTAAGGGGGAGGCATGCCTCCAGGACGCCCACTTTTCAAATCCTGGCTATAGCCTGCCTAGTCACTATAATTATGGAACTGACTGATTGTGGTCATTTTAGATTTAAACACCCTAAGCAGTACCAAACCATGGATTAAACCCTCTTAAAGGATGACGGATCACCCAAAACAGATAATGGATGGAACATTGTTATACATGTCAGGTTTTCTGGCTTGGCATGATGTGCATTCTTTCATACAACGATCACCCTAACTTTTATATGGGAGTTTCCCCCACTCCATGTAATGTCACTCGACTCATTAGCGATTAGCCTCATTTGTTCGAGCAGAATAAATAAAGTATGTATATGTATACTCCCGGCGAGATGCCCAAGGCATTTGCTACATAATTGAGCACAAAAAAAATGTATTTCCTATCTTTACTAGGTATTCCTACTTTGATCCTTGTGGATGAAAATCGAAAAGTCATCAGTTCAAATGGTCGTACTCTTATTTCAAATGACACAGAAGGAGAGGTAAGTCGATGTAAAGTGAGAAGAAATTATTTTCAGTGTTACTGTAGCAAGTGTGTTAACTTTACAAATGTAGGTAACTCTTACAAGGTTGGTTTTCACTAGCGGTGCAAGTATTAGCATAAGTGTAAGCTATTGAGAGCAATAGTGGCATAAACGTAGGAAATTAAGCATAGTCAAGTACATATGAAGAACAAGACTAGTGCACTCAAGATTCTTCTTCTCCGCTAAACATAATCATGGATGTTCCACACCGTTGTCATATCTTCATAAGTTGGGAATGATCACCGACATTTGCAGAAATCTGGAACAAACACCACCAAAATATAAATTACATTTCTATTTTTGCAATTAATCCCAGACCTCATTGTGGGAGGACACGATGGCCTAATGGTTAGTGCGCTGGACTCCGGATCAAGCGGTCCGGGTTCGAGCCCTGGCCGGAGTCATTGTGTTGTGTTCTTGGGCAAGACACTTTACTCTCACAGTGCCTCTCTCCACCCAGGAGTATAAATGGGTACAGCGACAAAATGCTGGGGGGTAACCTGCAATGGACTAGCATCCATCCAGGGGGAGTAGCAATACTCCTAGTCGGTCGGCTTCATGCTAAGGAAACCAAGATAAGCTCCGGCAGTGTGGGCCAGTTTGACCCGAGTGCGGCTTTACCTTACGTTTTTACCTACATTGTCATGCTTCCACAAGACAGGAGTGTTCGGGACAGTCCAGATCATCTAGGATTTTCCTGAGATATGAAAACAAGGCTTAAGTTGTACTCTTAATTACTTTTTGGCAGAATTTTCCTTGGAAACCCAAGCCTCTGAGTGCGCTGGATGAAATGACAGTTAGTACTGTGAATGATGAGGCATGCCTGATATATTTCACAGGTTAGTAAAAATAATTATTTTGAACAAAATTTGCTTAGAATCATTCTACTGACTGAGAATTCACAAGTTACCGGTATCAATAAAGGTAACTACAGTCGAACCTCCCGTAAGCGGACACCCTCGGGACCAGAAAAGGTGTCCACTTAAGAGAGGTGTCCTCTTATGGGAGGTTAAAAATTTAGTGTTTGTATGTAGCTGTGTACATGAATAAGTGTCCGCTTACGAGAGGTGTCCGTTAGCGGAGGTTCAACTATACCGTCCTGTACTGTGTCTCAAAAATGCTAAAATTGTTGCACACTGCACTCATTGTGGTCAATGATAATATTTTTTTTCTGCAAAATAAATTAAAGCAAATTTGAAGAGTAAATTAGCCACAGGACTTTTCATTTGATCTCTCAAGCAGAAAGCCTGATACCCAAGGTGGCGAGAACCGGGAGGAACAGGAAAAAAATTTGCAACATTTTGTATAATTATTTTGCAATCAGAAATTCATGGGGGCAGGCAGCGCCCTTTGATCTTGCCGCTTTTCCGCTATACATGATCGCACAAGTAAAGAAATCTGTCAATCATTCGAGAAACATACCTCTACGGGAGTTTGCTGTGGAATTTTCATCCATGGTGTCCCACAATAACCAAAGTTCAGTTAAACAGCGACCGAATCGTTCCCATAGATGTTTGAACGTGGAATCGCCAAAATATTTCTGAACGAACACAAACGCAAGTCATGTCCGCCATGTTTATTTTAAACAAACCAGTACTTAGTCTCGCTCGGCCAAATTTCTTAAATGTGCCAATAATGTATACTAGGTCCCAGGCCTCGCTGCTGGCCCCCCCTGAGGAAATTAAAGCACAAAAAGGAAGGAAGGGGTGGCGGAAAACAGAGTACAATGTGCGGGAAGTTCAGACCCCCTGTTTGCCCGCCCTCCCTCCGTTTACCAACTTACAGGCACTAGGTGTATTGTCTGCTGCCTCTGCCCTGCATGTATAATAATTTAACTGTTTTCTTATTTAAGATGGCGAGGAAGCCTCCATTAAGAAAGCTCAGGATATAATCAAGCCTGTAGCTGAAAAATTTTTCAAAGTGGCCAAAGAGAAAGACGAAGACCCGCCGGTGTTCTTCTTCTATACCAAGGGAGATGAGACATCCGACAGCTTGTGTGAGTTTGCACAAATTCCTGATGACGACAATCTGCTTGTCATACTCGATATTCCATCGCAAAATGTGTACATCTCGGAAGAGGATGTGTTGACCCGAGAGGGTGTCGAGAAGTTTGTGATGGATTTTACCAACAACAAACTGGAAGGCAAGAAGTTAAAGGGCTAAAGTGCAAAATAGTAGTGTTTTTCAATAGACTGTCGGAAGAAATTCTGGTTTACCTTAGTTGGTGTTTTATAATTTCTAAATTAAAATACAATTGGCTCGGAAAAATTGTGCGACTTGAAAAATGTGGGAAAATTGTGCAAATTGAAATATGTTTTTGTTTCAACCAAAATACCTTTCTCCAAAATGGCCACCCCAAATTCATATTAAGGTAAGTGGAAAATAAATACCAGCACCTGAAAGACCACCTCTTGTTTGGTAATCGTACAAAGTTTCGTTAGTTAGGTTCTACCTGAGTCGAGAAAACGGAAGTTGAAAACCAGTCATACAAACATCTCTAAATTTTCCAGTTTTCACCTTCCGTTTTCTCGACTCAGGTAGAACCTAACCCTAACGAAACTTCGTACAATTACCAAAAAAGAGGTGGTCTTTCAGGTGCTGGTATTGATTTTCCGCTCAGTTTAATTTTAATCATATTGAATTTGTGGCAGCCATTTTGGAGAAAGGTCTATTAAGAAATCATGACTTTCCTCTGCATCGTTTTCCTCTGAATTCGTTTGTTGGGTTATTTGTTGGTATAGACTTTAAAACATTGGAAAGACATGAGGAATTTAATTTTTTCCAGAATTTCTGCCTTCTTTTGTTGATTTTTTTTTTTTCTCATACTCCAAGAGGGTTTGAATGATCATAGTAAGCCACTAACATTCTGCTTCTTTGGTTTTATTTCACGACAGTCATTTGAAAATCACTCTTGACAATTTGATAACGTCTCTCGTCAAATTTTAGGACAATTTTTTTAACTTACTTTTTGTAAGGTGTTATTTTAAGTCTTCAAGACTCTGTAAACTCTTAAATAACGTAATTTATTAACTAGCCCATCCGTCTCAGTGTCGAGAAAATTAAAAATAAAATTAATAGCTGGTTAAGGTTGATAGTTAATTATGATAATTACATGTACCGTGGGTTGAGCACCCCCCTTGATTAAGTGCCCTTCCTCGAATAAGCGCCCCCCATCAAATAATGAAATTTAAAATATAAACCCCTCCTTAGAAAGCAATCAAAATGAATGTATGAAGTAAGAGAAGGCGGAATTATTCCAGGTTTCTTGCCAAAAATAAAATTGTACAAACAAATCTGGTTTAATCATCAAGATTGACAAGGGAAAAATAAGCGCCCTGGGCGTATAATCGATGAAATACAGTATTTTTCAATAGCATTGACTGTAGATCACAGGCATAATTATTTGCCAGTTAAAAATACATGTAACATGTTTTGCATTTCAAACATTCAAGCTAAATACCAGGTTATTGTAAGTGCCTGGGTCACAATATTTTAAGTGATTGTGTGACATGCAATCCAGATTTTAAAGGGGTTAGGATTCTGCCGATATACAACCTGGCTTTATAGGGGTTAGGTAGTGACTCTGACATACAAACTGACTTTGCTATTTAGTGACTCTGTTACATTATTTTAAATAGGGGGCTAGTTCACACTATTTTTAAGTGGCTGGTCACACTATTTCAACCTCGATTCCAGGCTCTCTCTCCTTTTCCTCCCTTGCGTAGGTCAGGCTTTTTTGCGTCTTGATGGAGAAGATAATAAGTCACTCTATTTTAGGTGATCCTGATATGTACAACCTGCTCTTAATTATTTCACTCCCAAGAGTGCCTAAGTTCAAATCTGAGGACAAAATCTTGAATTTCATTTTGCAAAATTGTCAAAAACAAACAGTACCACTTGAACGTACTGCTCAACAGCTTTCATTTGAATGGTCACACACTAGGGTTTGGACAGACTCAAAAGTTAGAACCACATTTATTGGCTCAAGGTTTGAGGAGTTGAAAGGATTAAAGAGGCTAGGTCTAGCCTAAACTTTAGAAAATCATGTTATCATCCATGATTAGTATCTGGCGTTTTCGTCAGTTTTATTCTGTACTAACCGTAACAGTTCAAAAGAAATAACAAGCGATGTGACTTTAACATCCAGTTTTTAGGTAGTTAAGTACTGTGCACTGTCATGAAATTTTTTTGTCATTTTCACGAGCAGTTTGAAATAGGTCCGCACGGCGTCCATGTAAAGTTAACGTACAAAAGTAGAAGTATTCTATTTTAGCTCGAGACAATGTGTGTTTTGAAAATAGCCATAACCGTTAGGGTAACTAAAGTTTTGGCATTAAATGTGTGTTCAAGTGACTGAAGTGTGTGATTATTTTTATTATCTAGAATAACTTGATTCATCTATTTTTCTGATTGAATCTTTCATGTAACATGTCTCGCAATGGTGAGGCATCGTACAATATATTATGAGTGCAGTGGGCAAAATCGTTTGCTGCAACAGTTGCAGAAAGAACTGAGTAACGTTTCATTCCGATAGTAAGCCGTGGGCTTATATTTGTACAAAGGCTTTATTGTAGTTGGTTTATTTTGCTATTATCGGAAGGAATTCTGCGTTTCAAAAACGTTAGTGGAGAGAAGAAGCCCGGGGGGTACTCAAAAAGTTTTATACGGGGAGGCTCCGCCCAGAGGTCCAACCCCCTACCCTTTCATGTATACCATTTTTCACAGAAAAGGTACCCCTTTCATATACCTTCCATAGAAATTATGAAAATGGTACCCCTTTCAAATACCTACAGTAGAAGCCACTGCATCCCTTTCTATACCCTTGTAATGAACAATATATATCACCAGAAATCATCAAGCATTACCTTGTAGAGATGTTAACCAAACAATAATATCATTTACTCGTGAAATCTCCCTACCCTTTCATATACTTCAACTCGTGAAATCCCTACCCTTTCACATACCTCGAACCTAAAAAAGGACCCCTTTCGGGCGGAGCTCCCAGTATAGTCCATTATAGGAAAGTACCCCCCCCCCCCCACATTTTACCTCTCAACGCGCAGAGGACAGTCACATAGGCACACACTATAAATGCGTCAAGCAAAGCATGACACTGAGAAATGTAAGCACAAGCACACGAATCAACAATGTTTTACTTTATACAGTCGAAGCTCTCTGAACGGACCACTTTGTAAGTGGACAACTCTACTTTAATACGGCCGCCTTGAAAAAATCGCGTTTGAACTCTAGCTCATACAAAACTCAGTTTTTGCACATTCCCGTAAGCGACTGCGGACACTTTCGAGGGGTGCAATTTGGATATTTATGTTGTTTCTAAGCGGACAAAAACAGTCCTATATTAGCCTCAATCAGAGGTCTATAACCAGGGGGGGCAGGCAGCGCCCTTTGATCTTGCCGCTTTTTCCGCAATACATGATCGCACAAGTAAAGAAATCTGTCAATCATTCGAGAAACGTACCTCTACGGGAGTTTGCTGTGGAATTTTCATCCATGGTGTCCCACAATGACCAAAGTTCAGTTAAACAGCGACCGAATCGTTCCCATAGATGTTTGGACGTGGAATCGCCAAAATATTCTGAACGAAACACAAACGCACGTCATGTCAGCCATCGTCCGCCATGTTTATTTTAAACAAACCAGTACTTAGTCTCGCTCGGCCAATTTCTAAAATGTGCAATCATATATACTAGGTCCCAGGTCTCGCTGCTAGCCCCCCCTGTCTATAACTATAGACTTCTTACCTCATCCTATTTTAACCAATGAACTTCACACCACTGTTTGTCTTGATATTGTTTTGTCATTAGTTTTGTTTTGTATTTTTTCGCATTAATACTGTTTTGTGTGGCGGTAAAAGCTCCAGTAAGCGGCCACCTATCGTTATACTGCTAGTGGCCGCTTACGAGAATCCCGCGATTCCCGTAAGCGGCCAGCTCCAGTTGCAGACACTTTCTCTGCTTCCCTAGGGTGTGCTTGTGGTTTATGTCGCTTGTGATAACCAGGCTATACCGCGCAATGGACAATCTCGTTACTGAGGCAAAGCTGCTGCAATGGTTGCGTGGAAGTACCGTAAAATTCAGATAATAAGCCACCCGAATTTAGATTTAGCTCTTAAAGAAAGATAAAATTTCTTCCCATTTGTACAGCTTGTTTTGTATTTTTTGCTGTTACAGAGTTGACGTTCATGTGATGTTCATTTGTTTTTTGTTGCATATCGTTGTTTGGAAACATTTACCATGCAGTATTCTTGCAATTGTATGCACCTAAACATTTTCAGTCGCAAAATCCTTTCCAAATACCAATAACGTAAAAAGCTATATTATAGCCCCGAGGGGCTTATTTAATTTTAGGCCTCAAGGGGGCTTATTTCAAATCATAAATTTTCGAGAAATTTCACATTAAGTTGTCAAACTTACCATTACACCACTATAACTAAAACAGAACAAGAAATGGTTATGTATCACCGTCTTACAAATACAATGTCATTTATACCCTAACTCAAATATAGGCTCGATTTCCGCCGCTCTCTCGACGGAAGGGGGGCTTATTACAAAATCTGACTTCCAAAGGGGGAGCTTATTAGAGAGAGGGGCTTAATAGAGATGGGGGGGGGGGGGGGGGGGGCTAAATAGAGCTTTTACGGTAAGCGCTCCCCCTATCTTGAGTTTCTGTTGATGATTGTCTCTCCAGTTGAAAGTCTCTCTTCAAGAAGATGGCTTACCAGCCATGAAGCGATTAGGACGGTATCGGTTATTAACTCCCAAGCATTTTTGTCGGGTGGAGAGAAGTCACTGCGAATTGGCTGAACTTTAAATGATCAGTTTTGAAACCGAAGCAAAAGGCAACTTGGACCAATGGAGTGAGTTGACTAATGTTTTCCTGGTGCTTACATTTGCTAAAAAAAAATCGTTTAATTTTGACCTTTGGAACAAGGCAAGGGCTTTTCCAAAAATCAGCCGACAAACCATAGGTTTCGCTTATTCTCAAGAAGGACTGGAAGCGGGCGAAACGAGCAATTGTGGTTTTGTTTCGAAAACAGGAAAAAGGATTAACTCTTGAGGTACTGACAGAATTTCCGAAAAGAAGTTCAAGAAAGTTTCCGATCAATGTATTTCTCAACGCATGTTCTCAATTTTCTTCTGGAGAAATGGTAATCCCTTTCTACTACTATACATTTTTCCCGCGGAATTATCATAATATTAATTATACATTCAGTTTTTCCTTTCCCACCTTCGGTTCAGCGTGTTCGATGCTCGACGACAAAGTGCGCTTCGAAGATGTTTAAAGCTGTCGTGAAAACGTACAATTCAAGGCTTACAGAAGTTACTTCTTCAGCTATAATAACTATAAACTACGCTGAAGACATTTGTGGATTTGAAAACGAGAAGACTTACACCTGGAAAGACCCGCTTTGGTATTTCTGATGTACGCCTCATCATTCTATGATCGAGGTAAGAACGTTTAATATTTGTCAGTTTTATTTCCTATTTCTACATAAGTCAGTCAGAGGAGAGTTTTACTATTAAGTTTTGTTGAATTTAGTTCCTCTTTATAGTTTTGTTGGTCGGTAATTCATAGAGTAGGAAGTGTAAACGTTTCTCTTCAAAGCAACCATGTAAGCCGCTTAACTATGTGCTGAACTAAATTTCATGACTCCGACCCTTTGTCACTCACTACTGAACACTTCGCTAGTTTGATTTCTCGATTAATTCCGCGATTAGATTTTGTTCTCAATTCTATTTTGTGACATTTGATTTGTATTGTTTCACAATGAAATCGCAAAGCGCGAGTCAAATTTGATCCAGTAAAGTTTCAGAGGTTTTCCTCGTAAAGTAAATAATTTGCTTATATCATTATTTTGTTTGCACGCGCGTATGCAGTATAGAATATGTTCTACGCGTTTGTTGTTTATAGCCTACATTTTAATAATTAGTACACAGTAGTTGCCATTTTGTAGTTATCGTAAAGTAAAACTCTAATAAGTTGTTCTCAAAAAATCCAAAGAATACGAGTGTCCGGGGGAGGGGGAGAACTCCCCTATATAAGCTATATAGACATGTGCCGCCCCATGCAAGGGGTATGGTTTTGTACCTATTGTGGTTTGAAAATGGCTCAGGATTTGGAGAACCAGGCGGCATTAAAATAACACAAATATTTTGTACAAATTTTCTGTAATTAACGGATCTGTTTACGTTAACTTCCAGATTGTTTACATGTAGTCGCACAGTCAACCTCAGCTTCTGGACGACAAGAGTACAGCCGACTGAATGCATGGTGAGTTCTTATTGATTTAAATGTAATTAATTGTCATTCATGTATTTTTATCCACATTTCTCTACATTAAAATCACATGACGTTATGTACCCACAGTTGGGATGAATAAGTCCAGAGGTACTGAAAGGGAATAAAAAACAAAAAACAAAAAAACAAAAACAAACAAACAAATAGATGGAGTGTCAAAAATACTGTGTGTTGCCTGTCTTGATTTAGTTTATCCCAAACCAATTTAACCAATTTGGGCTTTATTGACTTTATTGGAATTCGTGGGGCGGCCTTTCTCCTCTGTATCTCCAAAGTGTCTATTTTAGTGGTGGGTGGTACGTGTTAATTATGGCTTCAGATCATATCGCAACAAAAATGACGTCACCAATTCCAAAATCTTGGATTTAAAATTTTGCAAATCGCCATAATTGATACAAAATATCATTAAAACCGGAAGATAAACTGGAGAAACTTCGAATTTGCTTAAAGTAACTGGTCAAAACATGGTTACCATGGAAACGTCAAGTAACGTGAGCACGAAATTGACGCACCAAAAGGTGTCGATAAAATTAGAACAAATCACGAAGTTTGGTTATTACTGCGTGAATACGTTTTATTAAGTTGCATAAGTTTAAAATCAGCGAGGGCACTTTCTGCCCCCCCCCCCACCCCCCCTCCCCCAGGCAGAATAGGGTTGGTCATTCCAGCCAATCGCAACAAACTGAAATAACGCAATAAACCAATCAGAACGCGAAGCCCACAGTGTTTGTTTTTTAATGTCATAAAGAAACAATATTTGTTCACGCTATTTTTATAAAATTTTAAAAGTGATCTGTGAATAGTTCCCAAGTGAAAACTAACGACATCGACGGCAAAATCAACATTGCTTCTTGTCAGTTCGTTTACGACGGCTATGTTGGTGTACCATTTCAACACCATGCAATAGTATTGATCATAAAGACCACGTCTTGTACGTCGTTGCATGATACAAGCAAACCTAATTTTTTGTTGCAAATCATCAGTTTATATGGAGCAATTGCAGAATACCCCGCCACTATAGCTGTTTCTGCGTATCCCGCACTGGATACTGGTTACGCTGTCAATAGAGCGTCAGAGGTATTTTTATAAGGTCAGATAAATATAGTGGCTGCGAGTAGCCCGTATTTGATGGATAACCGAACAGCTATCACTGAGCTATAGTAGTCGCGGGGTATTCTGGAATAGTAACCGCTTATCTCACGGGCTTGCAATCAATCTTTCTCCTGTGTAAAAAAGAAAATCGTCAAGAAAGACGAGGGGTACTAGGGGAAAGTAAATCTTACGTGCTAAGATAAATGAGCAGATTGTACGTCAGTTTGAACTAAATGTTTTATTTATTTATTTTACCAGGTCAGTGCTCACTGAAACTCAGAAGCTAACAGCACTGAAGAGGATGACGGAGAGTTTGTTCACTGCGCATGCCTAAGCCATCAATGGTGAGTTGAATAATTTTTGACGATGTGCATTGTGTATGCTTCACGTATTGTCGCATGTTTAGCGAGCCACTGGAGAAAAACTACAGCTAAAACAAAGCGTGTTAAAACGTTGTTTATTTCAAGTTGTAATTCTACAGCCCGAAAAAAAAACCGAAACTGATACAGACATGGCTTTCTCCTGGCAGTCATGTTGTACCAGTGATGTATCAAGATGGTGCCATGACAACAAGGCATTTTGAATTTAATTGGTGATTACTGGAAAAATAATTTGGAAAAATATTTGAAAAATATTTGTCAAATGTCTTTGACTATTCTGCTCTCTAGCGATCATTTTGAATTTATGTCTCAAACTAGAATTCTTAGCAACCAAGTTTGGCTTTCTTTTTAACAAGAATATTGGTTAGTTCAAACGTAGCTTTTCTCAGTTTAGTGGCTCGCTAGACTATCAGTTGCTTATTTATATATAGACAATGATAAAACTCCGCGTAAGGGCATTACGTGTTTGCATAATCATGAAGCTTGGTTACTAGTTAAAACTGAGCGAATCATATGGAGATAATTACAAAACAGGAGACATTTTGAGCCGATTTCTGATGCTTGGCAAGCAGGTTTTTCTGATCGCGGGAGATCGCGGAAGTTGCTTGGTTTTGTTCAACATGTTCGATTGATATATTAAATAGTCAACCTGGGTTTGAATTTTTACATTATCTAGCGATCGTTAGCAATATAATATGAACCATCCTTTACAATGATCGAGCAGCTGTGTACCGCTGTAATATGTTGATTATGACGTCAAATGACGTCGCTAAAATTCGCCATCTTGGATTACGCCATCTTGGATTTCACTATTTCTTGATGATGTCAGAAAAAAGTATAAATCGATTTCAAAAACAATAATGGGATGTTAAAAGGTATGAATGCTGCAATGTTGCTTAAGAAAAGTGGAAAAAATTATCACTATTTATGAAGTAATTTGGGTAAACATGCATATCATTACATGGTTATCATGGTAACGGTTACCATGACATCCAGCCCCTACTTCCTTTGTGCGTGCGAGGGTTTTAAACACTGAACCGATATTAGATCGTATTTTGTAAGATGTTTCAGTATAATTACTTCATGTTCTTAATTGTCTTTTCATCTTGTTTCTTTCAGTTGTCAAGCGAGACAAACAGGATAAACAGGCAGGACAGACAAACAGGATACACAAGATAAACAAGCAGGACCAAGCCAAAAGAGATTTCCAAGTTACTCATACATAAGGTAGAATGAAATGTTTCAAAGAGATTGAGTTTAAGGACGCCAGAATTCAAGCTAAGCAGTAGGGAAATTCGCGCGCGATTTTCTCCGCCATTTTGAATGAGTTTGCAAACACAATAATGTACGTAAACTTTGATTTCTGCGATATTTACAGTCTGTAAACCTGAGATACCCGACATGAGATTTTATTGATCAAATTTGACGGGTGTAGATGTGTTGGGAAGCCGTGTAGTTCCACTTTAGGTTTTCCATACAATTGTCTGTGAGACCAAAAATCAAAATCGATGGAAAACGCAAAACGGAATTACACGTTTCTTAACAAATATACATCCGTCAAATTTGATCAGTAAAATGTTTTGCCAGGTATCTTGAGTTTACAGACTGTGAACATTGTAGAAAACGGTTTGATTTCCTCGCAAATACTTTATTTCGCGTCATGTTTGCAACTTTTTAGAAATGGCAGAGAAAATCCGCGATTTTGATCAGTTTTTTTTATGTCGAAAAAACAGTTTCTCTTCGGATTTCAAATTAAGCAAAGAAGACTGTTAGCAATCTGCTATTTATTTGCGAATTTTGTAAACAGTGAATGCAAGTACAGTTTTGACAATTATTTTGCTCAAGTTGTTTGCATATGGCAACCTATATTCAAATTTTTAATTTTCCCGCCAAAAAAACTTAGAAAAATACGGGCGCTTAAAATACGCATGCGCCATTTTTTTTTTAATAATTGCTTCCTTGTAACATCTGTTTAAATTTTTTTAATTTTCCCGCCAAAAGACTTAGAAAAAAATACGGGCGCCCAAAATACGCATGCGCCAATTTTTTTTTTTTTTTTTTTTTTTCAAAAAATATATGATTACCAACTAAGTTTTATATATATTTTCTTACTGTCTTATTAATAAAAGTCAATAAAACCAATACTCAAACTATGTGTATTCATATTTCTTTGTGTTCTTTTATTTAATATTTGTATTATTGCAATCAATAAAGCACACTTTGTCTTCTTTCAAACTATTGTTTTATTTTCTCTTTAATAAATAACAATTAATTAAGTAAATTCATTTTAATTAAAATGTGTGAATAAATTTTTATATATACTAAGTCTTTTGGCGGGAAAATTTTTTTTTTTTGCACAGCGTTTCCCCTGATAAACTTTTTCGGCACAAAAATTAAGGGGGGTCCCCTTGAAAAATTTTTCGTCAAATAAAAATATACACCATCTCGTACAGAAATTTTGAATTTTTCGATAATTTGTAGTTCAAGTTCAATTATTTGTCTTAGGGCCTCCACAGACTAGAGAGATAGTTGTCGACAACTATTGAGTTGTCGATAACAAAAAAGCCAGTGTGTGAAGCTAGTAGTCGCATAACTAAGGGTCTTGGTTATCGACTACTAGCCTTCACACACTGGCTTTAATGTTTTGTTATCGACAACTAAATAGTTGTCGACAACTATCTCTCTAGTCTGTGGAGGCCCTTACATGTAAAAGTGTTGTTTTTCTGTACGAAATGGTGTATATACATAGTCTAATAATGGTTTTCAGAGAGTAATTACAGCAAGCTTTGAATGAATTTTATACCGTGCGGTTTTAGTAAAAATTGCTAATAAACAAGTTAATTCTTTGTCCGAGTCTAAAAATATTGAATCCAAATCAATCGCGAAGAGTGTAATTTTTACACAAGTTTATTTAGCTTGCTGTGTTACTTTCTTCAGGAAAACCATACATACAATATGACATGAAGTCAATAAGAATATTGTCTGGTTCAGTAACAAAACTAATAGTGAAGTTTCAAATGCGCGGCAATAAAAGTAAGACATTTAATTGTCTTTGCTCAAGGAAATATCATGTGCGTTTTTCTACAAGGCTTTGCAACAACTAAAACTGTTAATAAACTCTGCTTTCACTTCATTCGTTTGAATAATCTGGATTAGAATTCAAAATTGTTCAGTCGTTCATCAAAGGTCTTGCACAAATAAAAGTTGTCAATGAAGATTCAGAATTTTATTTGCTTTCACTATCATTCGTTGGAATAATCTCGATTAGAATTCAAAATTGTTCAAAGTCCGACCGTGTAGAAAAGTTGTTAATAAACATCCAAGAATTTATCTGCTTTCACTCTCATAATTCGTTGGAATAATTTCGATTAGAACTGATTCAAAACTGTTAATAAACATTCAAGAATTTATTTGCTTTCACTCTCATAATTCGTTGGAATAATCTCGATTAGAATTCAAAATTGTTCAAAGTCTTGTAGAAATAAAATTGTTCATAAACATTCAAGAATTAATCTGCTTTCACTTCCATAATTCGTTGGAATAATCTCAATTAGAATTCGAAATTATTCAACGTCTTGCACAAAACTGTTAATAAACACTGAATTTATTTGCTTTCACTTTCATTCGTGTGGATAATCGCGATTAAAATTCAAAATTGTTCAAAGTCTTGTAGAAATAAAAGTTGTTAAATAAACATTCAAGAATTTATCTGCTTTCACTTTCATAATTCGTTCGAATAATCTCTATTAAAGATTCAAATTGTTCAACGTCTTGCCAAATAAACATTCAAGAATTGATCTGCTTTCACTTTCATAATTCGAAAAATCTCTATTAAAATTCAATAATTGTTCAACGTCTTGCACAAATAAAAGCTATTAATAAACATTCAAGAATTTATCTGCTTTCACTTTCATAATTCGTTGGAATAATTTCGATTAAAATTCAAAATGTTCAACGTCTTGCACAAAATAAAAGCTGTAAATAAACATTCAAGAATTTATCCGCTTTCACTTTGTTGGAATAATCTTGATTAGATGTCAAATTGTTCCTTGCAAAACAAAATCTGTTAATAAACCATGATTCAAGAATTTATCGCGTTCACTTTCATTCATCTCAATAATCTCGCGGATTAGAATTCAAAATTGTTCAACGTTTTGCAGCAAATAAAATACTTTTAACTAAACATTCAAGACGTTATCTGCTTTCACTTTCATTGCCGCATTTGAATAATCTCGATTAGAATGTTGAATTCGGTCGTTCGCACTATCGTTTTCACGTGTACAATTTCATTGCAACCATGATGAAATTGATTCATAAAATGGAGTCTTTATTTCTGAAAGACGGTGTAAAAACTGATTTCATGGAAAACTATCAATTATACAAAAACATTATAATCACACACGTGGCTTTCGTTAAATTAAAATGATTTCTTAATTTCATCCAGTTGACGTCTTTTAGTACAAAAAATCGCAATGACAATATTATCGACAGTCTTCTACAGACTTAAAACCTTTATAGCTTATTTATAGAAAAGCACAAAATAATTTAGAAAAAGCAAACGCGCTTGACGAGCAAATTTGACACGAGGCGAAAGCGTTAAAAAAAAATCAAAAACATGCATCGACTGAACCAGACATTAATTCTTATTCACTAAAATACGATTGACAAGAGAAATAAATACTCGAGATTTGCTCAATGGTCCCAATAATCTATCTAGAAAAGCTTCGAAACTCCGCTGAAAAGATTTTAAACCTTAAACACGAAGGCGTACTATAAAAGGGACGTGGCTCCTTACCCACTCACACCATCTAATTTGCAATTGTAGTTTTGCACGTAGAGACCAGAACTTTGCAAAATTATTGTGTTCACTCACATATTTCAAATCCATTGTGACATGAAAATCTTACAATTTCTCCAATGTTTTGTTTGTCCTCATTACAACTTTCAGAAATGATAATTGGTAAAATCGTGTACTTCAACTGACATGAATTTTGTAGGGCACGTGTCAGCGTAAACACACACCCTTGTTTAATAGTATGATAATTGTGTCAAAAGTCAATCTTCTTTTGCTAGAGACATAATCAGTTCAAGAAACTATTGAAAAAATGTTCAGTTATTCTGTTGGGTTTAGCCAAATTAGCAAAGAAAACCGGCGAATTTCATGAGTTCTTCACAAATTTTTCAGCTATTGTATCGTTCACTGTTGATTAACAATTGACCCTGGCCCTCTTTTATCACAATATTGTGTCAAAATTCGATCTTTTTTGACAGAATTGTATTTCTTGCAAACAGAAATAGTTCAAGAAACTATTGAAAAAACTTTCGTTTTTCTGTTGGGTTTAACAACTTGAGGCCTTGGAAAGTTCCCTTTTATAGTACAGACGCCTTCATGTTTAAACGAAAAACAAAAAACAACACAAAATATTCATCCCCATGAGCAAGTTTCTCTCAAGTCTTATGTTCTCTTGTCAATAACCAGAGGCGCGATGTCATAAAACAAGTGAAGGTGGCACAGTCAAAATAAGTTGAAATAAACTGAAAAATGTTATGGCTGAGCACTTTGAAAAATCCATTGAAAGAAATGCACACGGCAAAAGTGCTGAACTGTTCGCAAAAATATCCTGAATGACTTGAATCTCCATACAAGTTGTTGAATAAAAGCTGATGAACAGTTCGTAGTTTTTGTCGCTCCGACAGACAATTTGCTTCAGCTTGGATAATAATAAAATGCTACAACGAAGATCGATACATCCAATGTTGTCTTTAATTTGTGTTTTATTCTATTCTAAATTTGTAGTGCCACCTTAAATGTTTCACTTGTTTTATCACGGAGATTCGTTCAACTTAACGAAAGAGGAACATTGAGCGATCAACTTCTGAATAGAACATATGTACAGAAAACATTTCAGATCACGGATTGAATTTTGATATAAAATCATCTCCAATTCACATAAAAAGTCCAATAAAAAGACAAACAATTAAGAACCAATTAAAAATTAAGAACCCGGATAATGATGTGATCGCTCAAAGTTTCAACTTCATGTAAGCCTTGTAATGAACATACCCAAACGATAAAAATGATGGCTTATACATTTATCTGCATGATTTCAAAGTATTTTTTTTTAAGTGCAACACTGAGCAAGCAATCCAAGTCATTTTGAACTGAGCTAAACAATTAGTCAAGATGCCATAAAGAACAATTAACGTCACGCGCGCTCGTTCGCGGTAATTTTTGACAGTCAGACAATTTTTCAAATGCTCCAAGAAGGCAAAACTCGCCGATAAGAAAACTTAAGTCAATGAAAAAGAAAAGTCCGAAGCTCCAATTTACAGCCATCATTTTATCAAATGGATATTTTCTAACATAAATAAACTCTTATCTCAGTCCACCAATGTCACTTGGCTTCTTGTATTCGATATTCATGCATCCTGTGTTGTTGAATTCCTTCCCGGCCATGATCTCATTCTTTGCAATCCATCTCCTTTGAAAAAGCGAGAAACGAGAAGGTTAGTTAATGGTCAGTCAACCAACATGAACATGCCTTCATGCAATAAACAACTGACAGCAATGTACACTGCATAACGAATTGCGAGCAACATTATATTGGGTCAGCCATTCAACAAAATACCGGATAGTCATTTTATCAGAAGCGAGGATGAAAAATATTAACCTAAAAGCTTTGAAAACATTTCCGAATAATAGCTACATATTAGTTGCGAGAAGTTTTGTCAGATAGCTCTCAGTAATAATACAAATAGCCGCCATTCATTAAATCCTCGCAGTCGCTTTCCAAGTTTAAATTCAGGCGCGGAACTATAGTGTACAGAAAATTAAGAAGACATAAAATTCGTTGAACGGGTCATGTAAAGTCCTTCTTGAACTTTCATGAATTGGAATTATTTAGGACGTTAAGTTTAGCCATGATATCGAAACAACGAGAATAGCAAACCAGCGCCACGTGGAAGATACATAAATGATTTTTACAGCAACACCCTAGAAGAACGTTAGAAAACAACGCGTACTCACCAAGTTCTGGAACATTTGGAGAGCCATTCCTTCCCAAGGTCTTCTTCCTGGCATTTCGTATTCTTTCCAGTGTAGCTTCAGACCTGCGGCGAAACTAACTCACGTCCTCTCACAACGAGGAGTGGTTTGGTTTGACGAGATTTCGACAATTTGTCATGAATATGGATTAGTTGTAACAACCATTCACAAACAAGCACGCCACATATTGATGAAAACATTCCTGTGCACGCTTTTTCTTTTAGCATAGAACAAAACAAAGCAAATCAGGATACCGTGTGGCATAAAATCTTTGCGGGTTCTAATTTTTGCTCTTTTTTCACGATGCGCAAAAACAACTTCGCGCAAAAAATCATTCCCTCAAAAACATTTCTGCAAAAATTTACACCTTTCATGAAATTATCAGTATCACCCTTGAAATAAATGAGTTGGTATCTAAAGCGATCTGCCATCGTACAGATATGTAAACAAAAGTCAGTTTTTGCTATATTGTAAAAATTAGTTCCCGCAAAACATAAAAAATCGCCAACCGCAAAATTAAACTCCCGCTAAAATTTCATCCCACACCTTTGAAATTATAAAAATAATATTAGGCATCGTCTAAAAGGTGCTGCGCGTATCAAAAAGCAAACAATATCCCCATGCAGGCGTCGTTGTATTTCGACGGTAAAGGGCGGGAAAACAGGGAGCGCGGGGCTTGATGGTTAGGAGGCGAAGCGCGTCCCACAACTCCACGTGCACTGCGCACTACCAAGGAGCGATGCCTGAAGACAAGGCAAATATTACGTTGTATTATGTTATAATTCAGCGCCTTTATGCTGAAACTCGCAAAAATAAATTCCCTGCACTGCCAATCGCAAAATTCAAAAATCACCGTACATGTTTAAGTGAGTCAGCAGGAAAATTCTCAATGTTCCTGGATCTTGTTGGAAAATAGATTTTCAGTCAAACCAAGTTTACACGTTTTCACTCGGTGAAACTACCGCAAAAGCTCCATTTAGCCCCTCTCGAATAAGCCCCCCCACCATTAGAAGTCAGATTTTGTAATAATAATAAGCCTCCCATCTCTATTAAGACCCCCCCCCCCCCCCCCACCCTTTCCGTCAGGCTGATGTAAATGACTTTTCAGAAATGTTTTCTGACCTTTCATTCACTTTGTATTGAAACATTGAGCTAGGGTATAAATGACATTGCATTGCAAGACGGTGAAAATTTGCAATAACTCATTCTTGTCTGTTTTAGTTCAGAATGACGAAAAATTAAAGTTTGAAAAATTACAGTGAATTTTCTCGAAAATTTATGATTTGAAATAAGCCCCTCTCTATTAATTTTAGAAAAAACGAATAAAAAGGCATATTCCGCGTGATGAGAGGGGTACAGTTTGGGTGGTGAACCTTTTGTAGAACATTTAATTTCTGAAATGACGAAAAAAAAAGGCATATTCCGTGTGATGAGAGGGGTACAGTTTTGGGTGGTGAACAAAAAAGGCATATTCCGCGTGATGAGAGGGGTACAGTTGGGTGGTGAACCTTTGTAGAAAAATTAATTTCTGAAATGACGAAAAAAGAGGCATATTCCGCGTGATGAGAGGGGTACAGTTTTGGGTGATGAACCTTTGTAGAAAATTTAATTTCTGAAATGACGAAAAAAAAAAGGAATATTCCGCGTGATGAGAGGGGTACAGTTTGGGTGGTAAACCTTTGTAGAAAATTAATTTCTGAAATGACGAAAAAAAAAAGGCATATTCCGCGTGATGAGAGGGATACAGTTTTGGGTGGTGAACCTTTGTAGAAAATTTAATTTCTAAAATGACGAAAAAAAGGCATATTCCGCGTGATAAGAGGGGTACAGTTTTGGGTGGTGAACCTTTGTAGAAAATTTAATTTCAGAAATGACGAAAAAAAAGGCATATTCCGCGTGATGAGAGGGGTACAGTTTTGGGTGGTGAACCTTTGTAGAAAATTTAATTTCTGAAATGACGAAAAAAAAAGGCATATTCCGCGTGATGAGAGGGGTACAGTTTTGGGTGGTGAACCTTTGTAGACGAAAAAGACATATTCCGTGTGATGAGAGGGGTACAGTTTTGGGTGGTGAACCTTTGTAGAAATTAATTTCTGAAATGACAAAAAAAAAGCATATTCCGCGTGATGAGAGGGTACAGTTTTGGGTGGTGAACTTTGTAGAAAATTTAATTTCTGAAATGACGAGAGAAAAAAAAGGCATATTCCGCGTAATGAGAGGTACAGTTTTGGGTGGTGAACCTTTGTAGAAAATGATTCAGAAATGACGAAAAAAGGCATATTCCGCGTGATGAAAGGGGTACAGTTTTGGGTGGTGAACCTTTGTAGAAAATTAATTTCTGAAATGACGAAAAAAGAGGCATATTCCGCGTGATGAGAGGGGTACAGTTTTGGGTGGTGAACCTTTGTAGAAAATTTAATTTCTGAAATGACGAAAAAAAGGCATATTCCGCGTGATGAGAGGGGTACAGTTTTGGGTGGTGAACCTTTGTAGAAAAATTAATTTCTGAAATGACGAAAAAGGCATATTCCGCGTGATAAGAGGGGTACAGTTTTGGGTGGTGAACCTTTGTAGAAAATTTAATTTCTAAAATGACGAAAAAAAGGCATATTCCGCGTGATAAGAGGGGTACAGTTTTGGGTGGTGAACCTTTATAGAAAATTTAATTTCAGAAATGACGAAAAAAAAAAGGCATATTCCGCGTGATAAGAGGGTACAGTTTTTGGGTGGTGAACCTTTGTAGAAAAATTTAATTCTGAAATGACGAAAAAAAGGCATATTCCGCGTGATGAGAGGGGTACAGTTTTTGGGTGGTGAACCTTTGTAGACGAAAAAAAGGCATATTCCGTGTGATGAGAGGGGTACAGTTTTGGGTGGTGAACCTTTGTAGAAAATTTAATTTCTGAAATGACGAAAAAAAGGCATATTCCGCGTGATAAGAGGGTACAGTTTTGGGTGGTGAACCTTTGTAGATAATTTAATTTCTAAAATGACGAGAGAAAAAAAAGGCATATTCCGCGTAATGATAGGGGTACAGTTTTGGGTGGTGAACCTTTGTAGAAAATGATTGCTGAAATGACGAAAAAAAGGCATATTCCGCGTGATAAGAGGGGTACAGTTTTTGGGGGCTTAACAGAGCTTTTACGGTATTATTTTCATTCGGCCAAATGACAAAATATGCCCTCACCCAACACCGTGTCTGTGAAGAAAGTGATGTGAAGAAAACAAAAAAAAGATTTGCGAGTCGGTTCACTTCTTTTCAAATTTGATTTTTTTTTTAGTTAGCCAAGATGCAGTTTTACATTTAAGGGGTCAAAAACGACCTTCAACGGATTGAAAACATGTCTCATGAAATCCGATTGGCTGCCCATCTCTTACTTCTATAAAAAAAATCCGTACTGTTACTTATGCACAAAGTATATCATGAAACAACGACCCAATCAATATGTGAACTGTTTTCTAAAAGAGTAACTTCTAGATCTTCTCGTGTTCCTAACCAATTTAACATCATTAGATTTAAATCAGAGACTGGCAGAAACACCCTACAATACAGAGGTCCTGTAATCTGGAATTTTGTAAATAGATTAGTTAAAGTACAGAAAATTATTATTCTTTTAAACAAATTTTACGTAAATATGTTAAAATTATTGACAATTTTTATTTGATAAAGGGGCAACAGTAGTCGCTAAAAGGATGATTTTATATACTTTTAAATTTAAATTTATGATTTGATGATATATGTCAATTTCTTTTCTTTTTATGTTAGTATTAGTAATTCCGACTTATTTGTATATATACTAGTTCTAAATTTATAAATGTAATTTTTACAAATGTAATTCTAATTTTTAGTATAGTAGGTCCACATCAGCCCTTTGGCTGCCTTTTTACCAACCTACTCATCAAATAAAGTTGATTCAAAGTCGTCATATTATAAATAACAAAGATACTCAACACGTAATTCAGGAAATAGCAAACAAGTACACAAAAGAACAACAACAACTTCGTAAACTTTGTTTCTTCAACTGGAAGGCATTAGACTGCAAAACAGTCGTATTTTTTGCGTTGGTCTGTCAAACAAATACGCGTGGTCTTTGAACGAAAGGTCTGGAGCGATTGTGAAAACGGAGAGTGGAACTGGGCCCGGGAGAGACGCTCGCCGGCGTGTGAGGCTCGCGCGCGAGGATCAATGCTTTCGGCGCTTCGTGCCTTGCGACCAGCGATTTAGAGAAAAACAACTGTTTGCAGTCTAGGAAGGCATGGGCAAAAGATGCTCACACTGAGAAAAAACTTTAATTCCCGAAGTCATTTTGTTTTATGAATATTATTAATGAGTTTGTCGAACCTGGGGGGGTGGGGGGTGCCGCACAATTTGAGAGTTGCTTGACCAAAGGGCAAGCTGGAATTCAATAACTTGGTTAAAATGCTCTGAATAAGTTAAGACTGAATGCTACATTTAATTTAATGTTAAAATATTTACATACATATACATACATGTTGTGCTATCTGGAGAATACATATAATACAGTTGGTGCAGGAAATTATCGCTTATGTTTTAAATAAAGTTCATGTACATATCACTAATCATATGTTCTAGATCTTTTCCGTCAACAGAGTCCTAACGTGATGATCACTCGTCCTTGCTGCCCACGATTTATAGAGTGGTTTCCATTTGAGTGTCGTTAAAACTAAAACCAAAGCAATTACAAAGGCCAATCATCAAGGAACCAGTGAGAACTCAAAGCAAATACACGTAACCGGGCGCCAAGTGCGGGAAAACGCGTGTGGACCAAGTCTCGTGGTTTTGGTTTTGCATCTGATTGGTTGAGAAAGGTGGCGCGAGTTTTATAAACCAATCACAAAGCGTAGTAAAGCAAAAACCAAAGCAATTCAGCAAAATACTTTCAACAGTCAATTAAAAACCGCTCTATGGTGTATGGTATATCTCTTGCAGGATGGAGTAACGTAGACTGCTTGTCTTGCGCTCATAAGAGCGAGGAACTAAGTGAACATGTTCTCTTGTGCGTTTGATCCAAGAGGAAAAACAAGATACTTTTTCTTATTTTCTTTTTTTTTTCAGCTCTTTCAGGTCTCTTTCCTGGCGTTTGACGGACATATCTGAGGACTCTGAGGGGTGCATACAAACAGTCTAAAAGTCCGGTTATCTCCCTCCCTGGGAGCGTGAAGCCTCTACAAACAAAACTTTGTCTTGTTGCGATGTTTCTTCTTCTTTGGCTCGTTCCTGTGTTAGTTTCTGCTGCTCTCTTTCCTTTGCAAACTTGTTAACAAGCTGCTGTCTCTCCTAAAAGTGGACCAATAAAATTATAGTAATAATGTAAAGATGTTAAGCTCGGTCGTACTGTAGTAAGTAACTGTATTCAGTTTGTCACAAGCGTGGGACAAAAGAAAACAAATCTGAGTCCCCGACCTTTTGGCCGGGTTTTGAAATTTGCGATCTGAGGACTTTTTGGGGTTAGAAATTTTGTGGTGACTTTTTTGGGGTGGAAGATTTTGCTAAGGTCTTTTGGGGGGTTGGAAAAAAAGCGTAACCCAGGGTTCTCATTTTTATATCAATTTCATTTACAAACGTTAACTACATGCAAATGACAAGTAGACTTCCTGTTTTAGAGGTCTATTCATAAGAGATCACGTTATTTTATTATTATTTTTTTTTTGATGTAGAGAAAAAGAGGACTTTTTGGGGGTTACGTTCCTGGGCCGTTGGACTTTTTTGGGTCTGGTTTTAGCCTAATAGGACTTTTTGGGGGTCTAACAATTTGGCCCATTCGAGCCTCCCGTCACTATTATACCTGAGTCTCCCCCCCCCCCCCCCTCCCCCAACTGGGGTCCCCGACGGGAATCGAACCCATGACCTTCCGTACACCGGTCGGATGCTCTAACCACTGAGCTACGAAGTGCGGAGTAGTCAAATAATAAATCAAACTGCCACTTGTTGGATGGCGCATCTGTTCGTTATCTGTCTCAGTCAGATTCCCCAATTTTAACAATTCTTGTTTCGTTTTTCGTTTGTTATAACCTCTGTGGTGTTTTTCTACCTTTAGTTACTAAAGTAAGCTATTATTTACAGTGAAAAGCGTCCTACGATACACTCGACAAAGTTTTTGATTAATTTTGACATCTTTTCAATGACAACTTTCTCATGGCTTTCGTTTCAACTAGCCAATCAAAATGCAAGAGCTATGAGAGGCGGCCGGAGTTGTCAAGCTCCACGTTCGCGTTCTGAAAATTGACATCTCGGCCTCATACAGTTGTTGCAATTTGATTTGAGGTTTCCCTTGATTTGATGTCAACTTTGTTGACAAAACTGTTTTTTACATCGCAAATTTGAAGCCTTTTTCAATGTTTGCGCAATGCGTAGCAAGCGTTCCTGTACGAACGAAGAGCTTTTTCTCTGCGTTTTTGGCAGCGCGAAGTAGGGTATGGGAAAATCACATATTTTGGTCTGAACTCGGGTAAGGGTTTCCACCCCCACCCCCCCCCCCAAAATTTTAAAAAAAGAAACCGGGATTTCTTTTTGTTCGTCGCAGAAATTACTTATTCATCGTGACAACTCAAAGTATGTTCCAATCAAGGAACGCTTGCTTCGAGGAGCTACTTGTGGTTTATCAGTGCTGGAGCTTATCCCGGTTTCCATTGCATGAAGCAACTAGCAGTATATGCTACTCCCCTGGATGTGATGCTAGTCCATCACAGGTAACCCCCTAGTATTTTTAACAGGCTTCTCCACCAATTCGCCAGTACTCATTTTCCATGGTGGAGAGAGGCACTGTGAGAATGAAGGACATTAAAACTTCACTGTAGAAACTTACCCGGAAAAGTTTGTCACTTTCACGTAGGTTTCGATTTCTATTCCTCGACTGAAAGAAAGCCAAACAATATATGGTCAACAGTTGTATTGGGTTAATAGTATGTCAATGATTACAGTGAAGATGACGCTACCGTTGCCACTCGAAAAAGTTTTTGATTAATTTTTGACATCTTTTTGACGGCTTTTGGATGGGTTCCGTTTGACTTGATCAATCAAAATCCAAGTAGTGTTGGAGTCGGAGTCGTGAAATTTGAATGGTTTTAGTTTCTAGTCTAGTTCAAATGTGGCGCCACAAAACGGATGACACATCAAAGTTGTCAAAAAGATGTCAAAAATTAATCAAAAACTTTGTCGAGTGGCAACGGTAGCGTCATCTTCACTGTAAAAGCACGCTTTCTAATATATAAAGGAACGTCTATTTTGGGGCGGAGGCTGCACAGTCTTAATTTTTAGACGATTTGAGCCTGAAAATGTTCTTGAAACACCTATCATGTTTTTCAATTTTGAAAACAGTGTTATCTGTTTTTTGTGGTAAAACAAAAACACTCCGAAACTATCCTGTGATAGTAGGGTATATAGGGGGCGGGGGGGGGGGGGGGGAGGATTGATGAGCTGAGCGAGACGAGCACAGACTCCCAGGACGTCGTGGGAGTCGGCACGAACCAAGTTTCTTTTCTCCTATATGGTAACGATCCTGTTCACATGCTACTTCGAAACGCGTTCAAATGAACATATGTACAGATGTTGTACACATATAGACACGAGTGTTTTACTGGAAAATAGACCACTCGTAAAATTCATACGAAACTACATCCGGGACCCGAGTGGCGTATTTTCCATATCCTCACTAGTGAGGATATCGATGACGTCATTTCCCGCTTTTGCATGGCTTTTGTGCAAAGCTGCCAAACTCCGGTTGAAAATGGCGAGCGATAGATTCGTGAAATTCACTGAAGCCGACATGAAATCGTTCACAGAGGAGTAAGAAAATGTTAACACGAAGAAGAAAACTTCATATGACTTAAATTTATTCAAGGAGTTCCTTGCAAGTGAAGACGAAAGGAGAGAAATTCGGAAAGTCCAGCCACCGAGCTGCAAGAGTTCGCGGTAAAGTTTGTGCTTTTGGTCGTTTGTCTATATAATAAAAAGAACATTACACGGTGGCTTGAAGATATGAATTTTATTTTCTCGTGTTAAAACAATATTTTACTCACTCGCTGCGCTCGTTCGTAAAATATTGTTTTTTACCACTCGAAAATAAAATTCATAATCTTCGCGCCGCCGTGTAATATCCTCTCTTTATTATATGGGCAAACTGGTCCACTATGAAAAGGAGCATTCTGATTGGTTCCCTGAGCGGGTCCGAATTTTGCAATACGGACCGCTAAGATGGACCGCTCACGAACTCATTTCGCCAAATTCCTTTTATGAAAACATTGAACAAAAGAAAACTGTTTTCTATTAAGTAGAAAAAATTTTCCCTCATGTCTGGCGGACAATTTTGGTTAAACTTTTCGCAAAGTGGCCTGAAAAATGCAAGAATATGCTTTAGCTTTGGCGCGCGCGCGTTAGCCGAGAATGGTTACACTAATTTCTCAGCAAATGTTTCTCGTTCTTTTTTTGCAAGTTTATGGACCGAGCCTTACGGACCTCACGCTAGTTCAATAAAGTCTAACCAAAATTGTCCGCCAGAACATGAGGAAAAATGTTTCTACTTAAATAGAAAACAGTTTTCTTTTGTTCAATGTTTCATAAAAGGAATTTGGCGAAATGAATTCGTGAGCGGTCCATCTTTGCGGTCCGTATTGCAAAAATTCAGACCGCTCAGGGAACCAATCAGAATGCTCCTTTTCATCGTAGACCAGTTCGCCATATAATAATTTGCAAATAGAAAAAATCACCAAGGGTACGAACCGATTCAGACACCCTGCCCCCCCCCCCCCCCTTATTCTCATTACCTAAATGCTTTAAGGAGAAACTAGTGCTGATATCTCACCTTTCTAACTACAAATACCAAGGCCACAATGTGGATGATAACAAAGACGCCAACAGCAACATAAAGAGAGATTCGATCAAAAGATTTTTGCATCTCTGTGTCCGGAATGACAGCGGCAACTGCAATTTCAATGGCCATGCAGCCCAAGAACACAAGGCCAGACAAACGTATTTGTCCTAAAAGAATCAATACACGTCATGTTACAATAAATAATATTGCTGACAGGAGTGAATACAGTTACTTACTACAGTATGACCGAACTTAACATTTACCATCTTTGTTTAATCTTTGTGCAATAAGCAAGCAGGTAGCAAGGAGAAGATGGCCACGTTCTTAGAATGGATCACCACTCACATCCACGCGTTTGCTCTCACATGGTTACCAGAAGGAAAGGAAACGGGGCCGACCGAGGGAGACATGGAAGAGAACAGTGGAAAGAGAGCTCAAGGAGAAAGGATTAGGAACTTGAGCCGAGGCAGCATCAGCTGCAGAGGACAGAACAGCCTGGAAGCAGAGAGCTTCCAGCCCAAATCCTCCACTAGGAGAACGGACTGATGATGATAATCTTTGTATAATGTTTTGTAATTTTGAAAATGACAGGGACTTTAAAAAGGTTTGGTTGGTACCTACTGTTAATGACTCAGTGTTAGAGTTATCCCAGTTAACCATCTACACACAACTGTAGGGTATTAAAACTGTGAAAAATAAGACAAGAACTAGTTTTGTTCTAGATCTAGCAATGGTGGAGAGGTCTTGAGATTTTTGTCTTCAGAGTAGCTGGATTTCCGAAGATGTCCCAATGATTTCCGAATGTTGCCGAAGACATCCGAAGATTTCCGAAGATGATTTGAAGATTTACGAACGTTTAACGTACAGTTGTACATGTAGAGTTCATATCCAGTTTCCACAATGCGTTCGGACACAGTTGGGACACGAATATAGTTTCCTCGCGTTGTTTCGAGTTTACATATTTTTTCGAAAGTGTGTCAGTTAAGGCTGTATAAATAGCTCAAATTTTTCAGCCAGACGTGAGAAATTGGTCCATAAGTGTGAGCAGGCGTGAGATCGATCAGTTTTCAACCGGCCTATAAAGGCGTGAGAGTTGGCAGGTATAAGTTCATAAGTTCTAGTGCATTGCTATGATTCTTCACCCTACCCTATCGAGTATCCCCACTTCCTCATTATGAGATAAGAGAAAATGCAGAAACACTGACTTACCAGTAACGTCAAGTATGAAATAGTAGGTAAGCTCTGTGATACAACAAACTTGAAAGCAACTGCTGTTAACAGAAGGGTAAGGGTGACACTGAGTCGATCAGAAGGTGATGAGAGGTCCACAGCAAATGAACAAAATGACAGCCACATCAATAAGAAACTGTAGAAAAAGCAAAAACAAACTGCAAGTTAGTCTTTGGACCTGACAAAGACAAGAGGAAATGAAACAAAGTGAACCGCACCTTGTGCCCAGTTACCTACTTGGAAAAAATAAATTCATGGCATTAAATAGCGGGCAACTTTTCTGCACCTTCAATTTTTTTCCACAAAATATTGTTCTTACTATAATCATGGCAATATTCCAGAGGTAGTAACCATTTCTTTCTCTTGACATGGCACTTAATGTTGGTAGAGTGGATAGTCGTTGGCACTGCTCCCCTCTGTTTTTAACAGTACTCGTGGCTTCAGTAACCACGTGTCTGCATAAGAACCACTCTTGATCAGCAGTGAAGGTTTCTGGACGAATAGTATCCATCTTTCTCATATCTTTTTCAAATGCTACTAGCTTGTTTGTCCAGTCAGACATGAGCGTTATGGTAAGTTGCTGCAGAAATAAAGGTGAGACATAATTGTCTGACATAATTTATTATAATATATTCTAACTGGAAATCTGGTATATTATTTTTACAAAATGGGTAAACTCTTAAACTTGTAATAACCTACATGTAATATACACAATGGAATGAAAGAGGATCATTCAAGGAAATGAACGAGAGTAGAGCATACTTCAAGGCCACATGTATACTGAATGAAGCAAACACCAATCTCGTTCCCAGAGTCCTCGTTACCCTTGTCCAGCGGTGAGCGGCCAACAAGGAGACTCTGGGGGAAAGCGATCCGCCATGACAGGATTCTTGAACTTCCGGCTCTACTGCGCATGTGTTTCGACCCCATGTTTCAACTAACGGAAGCCAAGATTCTTGGACTTCTGGTCTTACTGCGCAAGTCAGGCGAATCACTCTATCCAAGAGGTCCTTGTTGGCCGCTCCACCGCTGGACAAGGGTAACAAGGACTCTGGGAACAAGATTGAGCGAACACATAATGTAAACAAAAATGGCGGCAAACCTGTAATCCAGAGGAAAATTCCACAACTCCAAATTTTCTCTAAAACTCCCTTTTATTCTGTACGTCTCCACAGCAAATGGTATTTTATTTCCGCTCCTCATAAAATAAATAATGACCCTTCTCCATCTTTTCAATTTCCAGGGCATTGAAAAATACAATCCTGGGGTGCCATTCATTATTCCGTTTTATTGTCCTGAAAATAGAACAATAAACATTACTAGTTTGAGTTTATAAACACAAGTATAAGTAAAGCTGTTGCAGCAATGAGCATGATTGTGTGACTGCAAGACCATGAAGGTCGTGTTCTAATTGGGATGCAACCATTGCAACCGGGTTAGGTTGAAATGGTTGAGGTTTCCCAATATAGAACACTTTTCCAACCGTTTTCTGTTGAAATGGTTGCATACCGTTTCAACCGTTTCAACCTAGTTTTGGTTCGGAGTTGATCAACCAAATTTTTTCCCAATAGAACACGAAAAACTCAACCAACCCAACCAACCTAAAAACGGTTGATCCCAATAGAACATGACCTACATTTAAGAGTGTTTAATTTCAAATGTTGGCCACCTCTCTATAATGACCACCTCAATCTCTACAATCACCATGCCCAGTATTTTTCCTCCCAACAATGACTAATGGCCACCTCTCTATAATGACCACCTCAATCTCTACAATCACCATGCCCAGTATTTTTCCTCCCAACCATGACTAATGGCCACCTCTCTATAATGACCTCACCTCAATCTCTACAATCACCAACAAATGAGGCTAATGGGCCAATACAACGCCAACAGCAGATGGGGGCCACTCCCATCCAATTGGGGGTGTTTGGGGGGCCATCCCAGAGAAAAATGTTGAGACTTCAGGCTCTGAAAAGTGTATGGTATTTTGGTGGATCCTGGAGATGGTTTTGCTATGAATAATGGTGAAAGCAAAAAACCCCTCAGGTCTGACAGGGGGGTACGACCCCCGACCCCCGACCCTACTCCTGGATCCGCCACTGACAATGGCCACCTATGTACACTCGTGAGTTAATTCTGCCCCAAGTAGCCATTGTAGAGAGGTTCAACTGTAGTTATAATAATAATAATAATAATAATAATAATTTATTGATTTATATAGCGCAAATATCAATTTGAGAATTTTCAAATGCGCTCTTAAAATAAAGTAATCTAAGTAACATAGGAAATGAAAATATAAGAATATAAAATATATAACATAACAATTAAAAACTATCATGCATTGGTGTGTATGTAAACACAATATAACGAACCTATAAATACATATATATATAAAAATAAAAAAAATTCTTATATAATTCGAATTTTATAAATATAACATGTAATATAAAATATATCATGAATCACAATATGGAAAATCACAATATGGAAAATTCAGCTAAAAATGCTTGCTTAAATAGAAATGACTTCAATGCCCTTTTAAAACGATCAATATTAAATTATGTTTCTAATATCATATGGCAAATTATTCCATAACGTAGGGGCGGCTACTTTAAATGATCTATCCCCTAGAGTTATAATTTGCACAAAATAGTTCAATAAATAAAAGTTAAATTATACCAGTAAAATGGCTTACCGTCCTGTCATCTTCATTTCAATTACAGTAAAACTGTCTTGGAAATCCTCTTAGGGACTGGAGTCTTAAATCATTTAAGACAATATTCTGGTCCCTTGTAGGGATCACTTTTACATGAGAGCTACAGTAGTTTTCCTTGAAAAGAAATGGGCAAAAAGAGCGCCCACGTCAATTTTCTTCTAGTCTCGCCCGGACTAAACTGACCCTGGGTTTCCGAGGATGGTTCTCCTTGTGCTAATGTGGCCAGTATTAAATGTGTTTTTAAATAATCATCTGTATCATTAAAAATGTCACCTCTGTTGGACTTCTTCCCTGTAGTTGCGGCTCTGACCAAGTCGCAGAAAGATAAAAATCACATTTAAACTGCTGACCAACTGTATCAATGTCACCAACAGATATGATACTGGTTCTAATCTCCACAGTAAACCTGATGGAAAAATAAAAAAATGCATGCAATTGAAATGAAAATTTATAATATAACACTTACTAATCATAGTTGGTTCCCTGTGATCTTGTGGGTGTCCCTGTGCATACCAGGCAGACTGTTTTTTGTGTGTCATCTTCCATTTCTGCGCCATTTTGCAATCGAATAGCCATCACATTCTCATTGCGAAATGACAAATTTTCAAAATGCCTGAGTGTGAGACGTCTCTACAAATGTTGGTTTTCACATCTGGAACTTTTGCTGTTTGCTTGATAAGTTCATGCTTGTGACATAACTTAACAGCAATGGTGAAGGGTCTGTTGTGATTCAAGGATTTCAAGATCATTTGTAGATGGATTTCAAGTGAATTTCTGTGTTCATCAGTTGATTTCTGTTTGTGATTTTAAATACAATTATGTAAAATAAAATATAAAATTCACGGTCGCTTGTCGGTGGATTTTCTGTTGTGGTTATAAATTATTCAAGGTCATTCGTCGGTTGGAATTTTGTTGTGATTTTAAATTTGAGGGTCGCTTGCCGGTGGATTTTCTGTTGTGATTCAATCCAGGTTGCTCATCTGTGGATTTCTGTCAGTCAGGTAGTCTGTACACAGACTTCTGTTGCTCAGTAACCTAAATTATTTTTTCCAAATTACCTTATTATAGGAAATTAACGCGAATTTTAAAAATTTGTGTTAAAATTTGAGCGTTAATTTCCGCGACATTAATTAAGTGGAGCGTTAATTTCCGCGACCTTAATTTCCATTATTATAACCTCAAATTCTGGATCCTTTTTCAGACATATTTGACACTATAGGAAACAATAGCTTTCTCTTTTCTGCACACTGTATTACTAATCTTGTACAATGTAAAAGTCTAAAAAAGCAATAAAACATTATTTTCCAGTTCACCCTCGCTTTCAGAAGAGCAGTTCTTGACATCTGAGTTCTTGTATTTCGCCCAAAATATCTTTGTTTCTTTGAGTTGATCGCGTTAATATTCCTTCATTTGAAATTTTACCTCCTCTTTCACATTAATTTCCTTTATTCGGAATTAATTTTCTTTCCAATTATTCGCGTTAATTTAAGTCGCGTTAATTTCAAATACCTTAATTAACACAAGCGTTAATTTCCTACAATAAGGTATGTTGTTTGACGGGTTCGCATGTACCGGATTTATATAAAGCATGATGTCCGGGACAACAGCAATCCGAACAGTCAGTGGTCATTGAGCCAAATGGAACAATGGAAGATTTTTATTTAGTTTTTAAATTTTTGGCAGATTTAGGGGGCTAGCCACCCAATCTCTGCCTCTGTTAATTTAAAATTAATTTAATATTAATTATTCAAAATCTAAAACAATACGTTTTTGTCAAAATATATATAATACAGTAGAACCCCGCTAACTTGAACTCAGTTAACTCAAACTCCCCGCTATCTCGAACTCAAACCCATTTCCCTTGCCCTTGTTTTGCAGTCATTTATTTACTATCGGCTACTAAACTCGAACCCCCGCTACATCTCAAACTATTTTTCGTTTCCCTTGGGAGTTCTGTAATGCATGTTATATACTTTTCTGTACATACATGTATATTAAATTGCAGCCTTATAGGTTTGTTTATTCATGGCGTACATGCGTACATGCGTACATTCTTAGTATAAAACACTTTTGGTCTTCACATTTTGGGCAAAACATCACAGCGTACTCAATAAAAACAAATAGTTCATTTGTAAATAAAGCTGCAAAATTAACATTTCAATGATAATGTCATGATGATTGACTTTATTATATGTTTCTGTATATTGTATTATTCTAATCATACAATGTATATTTTTTCAGCTGTTTCTGTTGACCTTGGATCATGGACCAGGTTATCGCGTCAGTTTTAAGATTTCCTTCTTTTCACGGGGTCACATTATATTTTAAAAGCATAGTTAGCCACTTCAGTTTGTTATGTAACCTCATGTTAATAAATATTTTCATGCATACTGTCCTGAGCGTAAGTAATTTAAATATTCTAATATTGGGATGGTAAAATCAGAAAGCAATGTTATTTTAATGCAATTTGTATGTGGAAATTTTACCGATTTTTCGTTCAAGATGACGCTCTGTTCATAGTGAAACGGTGAACAATCTCTTAAAATATATTTCGAAGCCTACCTTGTCTTCTATGTTGTTGCGAAAATCACACTTGCTGTCTCCTTCGGGATGAGTGTTGTCTTCGATCGCGACCAGAAGTTTCTTTACATCTTCAAGTCCTGACAGAGAAGCTTCAATTCTCTCTAGTCTCGATAGAATGATCGAAAATCTGTCCTCTATTGGTGCTAACGAAGAACCAGAAGAAGCCATGTTGTACTGTTCGAAGATCTTCGAGAACACACCGCGAAAACAATCAATATTCCTAAGCAACTGAGCGGAGGACTGGAGACTGGAGTGAAACATAGGTATGTATTGCGTGCATACTCGACAGTGGAACCTCTGTCCCAAGTGTCCCCGTAATAGGGCTCTAACAAGGAGAAGTATCCCCTTAATCAGGAGGCGTCCCTTAGATACACAGATTGTTATCAGCTTTAATTTTGGCGGGGACAAAAGTTTGTAAATTCAGCCTCAGTCTCGTACACGTCATTTTGTGAGATTGAAAATTTCACTCACTCTACGTGTCCGCAATAATTTTTATGACTGGATAGCCCTATATTTAGGAGAGTATTGTTCCCCTGGTTCAGGATTTTTCCTTCAGTACTTGTAATTTTGGATTAATTGTTTAAAACTATTAAAGTTAAAAAAACGTTTTAAAAAAAAGTTAAAAAGTATATAAGGCCGTCACAAGGGAAACACTGGGGGGATTCGCTTGTGAAATGAGAGAAATTTGCTCTCAATAAAAATACCTTTACCGTTCAAGTTAATGGCCTATTTATTTAATTTGTTACACTTTACTGGTTACCAAGGCGCTTGGGAACACTCGCTGGCCACCAAGTCACGTGGTTTTAGTTTTGTGGCGCGAGTTTTTCAAACCAATCAGATGAGCGTAGTAAAGCAAAACCAAATATTGCAAAGTCAAACACTATATTACTTTCAACAAACTTCGCTACTAGTAGTCTACCAGAATTTTCAAAAATATTTCATTTTTAGAAAAGCAGTGGAGGGTGAAAACGGAGCGAGAAACTTTGGAATAATTTAACCCGCCTTTTAATTGATGAGATTACATGGATTTCTAATTATTGGTCATATAATTAAAAAAGTAAAATCTCAGAACAACAAAAATTCGAAGCAAAACCATGAATCCCGAATAAAAAGACCACCCTCCCCCCCCCTCCCCCCCCCCCCCCCCCCCCCCCCCCCCCCCCCCCCCCACCCCCACCACCCTCCCCCCTTTCACGTTACATAAAGTTCAGCAAACGCAAAACGAATCAAATTAAACACTGTTACTTTTGAAAAGCATTGTACAAAATCGCTTCTAATAGTCATTCTGGTAGTCACTAATGCCAGGCAATGACCCTGGTCAGAATTCATCGCAGTCTGAATCACGCAAGCATAAAGTTCCTCTATTTCATCCCAATCAATAACTTCAGATAGACATTTCCCTTTCCTTTGAATCAGGTCGCAGGGACGGTTCATTCTCTGCTGTAAACAGTTCGTTTCCTGTAGGATTATCGATTACATGACTCCAGCATGAGACTATCCGTGTGCTTGAGGACAGAGATCTGCGGTCCAGTTACCGATAACTGCGTCCCGCCATCTGTCGTATTGGGAGGATAGTGACTATGTATCGATAGGAAACCGATGAATCACGCCAAACAATTCGGTTCACCGGAGGAATGCCACTGGCTGCGTTGCTGTCAAACGCAAGAGAAAGATCCTGAGTTGTAGAAGAATGGACACTTTCTTCTTGAGGAATCGTCCCCCGACTAAGACTTGTTGTAAGTTGTTGGGTTGTATTTAATAATTATTGCGCCGGGAATGCTCTGAACACTGATAAGAGCCAGCATTCAACTCAAATACTCCCGTTTCACCCTGAAGTTCTTCTTTGTTTCCGCTCCCATTGTGGTACGCAGCTATAGTCAGTTGGTTGTCAATATTTGTGCGCATGCACGTGGATTAAAACCTCTGCAGATATACGTATTTTCAAAGGACGTCCTTTCCCACACACATAAAGATACGTTTTTTGCCATCTCTCTTTTTTCTGCGTGCATGGATCGCGGAGAGGGCAAAAACCCGTTATTTATAGAAGCGTTCAGATTGTACGATCTAAATGTATCTGACGCGACCAGAAATATCTATCCGCGCGCGCCATTCAACTGTGCAGCATCTATTGCGTACCGCCCAAAAGCATGGATCGATTAAAATTTTTACGATCCATGCGCAATAGTAGCAAGGCGGGACATCATCAACGATAGGCGATAGCATAGGTCTATCAAGAGAGGATGATCTAAGAGAAGAATTCCCCATGTCCCCATGATATATTTTTTTTAACTCTGTTTATAGTTTCGCGGGGCCATGCTGTGAAAGCAAGAGTGGTGCAAGTTTTTTTTTAATTTTCTTCTGACATTACGTTACTCGAACTGACCAATAAGGTAGCCGCTAGGATGGGGACACCCACGTGATCGCCCCGATGCGCGAGGAGAACCAACCAATGAGAAACTGAAAATAGTTGGTACAGTTCGGCTGAAACATTTTTACACTGCTAAAGTAACTCTTTTAAGCCACATAGGATGTAGGTTATTATAAACTGGAGCCTCCAACGCGAAAGTTGACACTTAAATAGAACTGTCAGAGTGTAAAAGAGTTACAGTGAAACCGGAAGTTAACTTTCGCACAAACTTTGCAATGTTGCTGCCGGGATTGCAACGCAATATATTTGGAATATTTATTGGCAGTTTGCTTGGAGCCGTGACTTGCCAATTTAAAATTCCAAAATTGTGCGTTAAAAATCGCATACATTTATATGAAAGATCCATACTTACAAAAGCCAAGGTTTAGAGCAGAAATAACTAGACAACAAAACAGTTTCTCTTTTTGATGCGTGACGCGAGAATGTGTGACGCTAGGGGACTCCCAGTGGCGCCGTAGGTGCGCAAAGCGTACGTCTGTTTTTCTCAAGGGCCTGAGTGTGACGGCGACGAGTCGGGAGCCACTTTGGAGGAGAATAAGAAACCAACAAATCTGAGAGGGCGATAATCGCCCTTAAATCGATCCAATCTACGCATGAAAGACTTTCTTTTTAAACAGTCCAAGAAAGAAGAGGAAGAATTTGTCTATACAAGGGCAGAGCCGGAATTAATGACTGCTGGCAATATTTTCAATGTGAGCGATATGTGACGGTAGGAGTCCGACGCCGCAGGAAGGGGACCCTGGGGACGAGTTTTGTTCATACCTCGCCAAAGAATACTGGGTTTGTATACGGTCGGAGCATTGAATAACATCGGGGTGAATGACCTGGATTTCTGCGCGTTACCGCGAGAATGTGAGCAACCCCACACAACCATTGTGTTTCACTGCGACCTGATGCTGGGCAGAAATCAGCTTCACACGATCAGCCGTTTATCTAAATGCCGACCGGGTTGTACTGTATGATACACCCGATTCTTCCGAAGGGTACTGGTTGATTAGCAGATAAAATGATACACCCATATGACGGGCTGACAGCCGGTGGTATGATCATATATGACAAACTGTTACAGTACTAGATACTAGTGCAGATGCGAAGCTCGTTGTTTGTAAGCGGTTTTGAGCTGTATATGGTGGCTTTGTTGACCTGCTATCGACTCGATGTCTATGTGTGTACCTTCAGCCAGAGAAGGATGAGAGAAGTGGAAAATTTGCGGAGAATTATGGCAACGTTTCTGGCGTCGTTTGTTTCTAATTTCTACGTCTTAGCCTTAATTCTATAATCGTTTGTTCGAGGTTTCATACGTATGGGGGTGAAAGCTGGGGGAATAGGTAAGCCTAAGTATACCGTATTATTGTTGATAATACTTAACTGTAATTGCGAACGATGCTACTCTTTACAGACCTTTTGAGTATATTCTGAAGAAAACTATCCGCGAACTAAGGTAGCAGGAACTCGCTGTCTTGATAATTGAGCTCAGAATTAATGAAAACTATAAAATTAATTCCACCAATTTATTGAAGTCGAGATCGCCATAGGATTGTAATTTTTAAAGCTATAAAGCTCAACATGAAATGTACCGAAAATATATTTGTTTTTTCCAGTATGTGTAGTGACGTGTAAAAGCTTTATGTTTAGTGGTGGTTTGGCCAAGTGACGTCAGTTTGGGGGGGTCATGAACAAAAGAGTTTCTAATTTAAGGACTTCTTCTATTTGTTTGTTGTAAAAACCACCCAACATGGCCGCCACGGCGTCCTTTGTCATTTGAATCTCTTTCGGGAATGCGGTTGGCAAACCAGCAATACATACATACCACTTCGAATACATGTATAAGCGTTTGTACGCTGGATGATCCCTCAAACTCCATAATTACTACATTTTTTTTTTATCATGATTTACTGCAGGTAGTGTCGGCTGATTACTATCGACGCGACATATCAACTGACTCTCACATCAGTCGACGATGTCGGTTGAGTATCCAGTCGATACTCGGTCGATACAGTCGACTGAGTGTCGGTTCGCGGATATCGAGCCGTAGTATTCGGTTTGAGTATTTGGTCGATTATACGTTGCGATATGTCGGCCCGACACACACTGATATGGTTGTTGTCTCGTCGACACTGGACGGAAATGACTTGCGGTACCGATACCTTAATCGATACTTTACCGATAGTCTACGGATATCTTACCGATACCTTACTGATGCGACCTGCCAACCCTCACGGTTTGACCGTGAGACTCACGGTTTGGGGTATGAACTCACGGTCTCACGGTGTGACCTCCAAATCTCACGGTGAACGAAATAATCTGGAACATGGCCAAAAATCCAGGATATCACGCGAAGTAATTTTAAAAAATGCATTGAATAATGGCCCCGAGTCCAGCAGCTTGGCAATTTGTCCGTATCGCAGCCCTTGGTCGACTGGGTGCCACGCGCTAATGTCGCTGGGGAAACCTGGCTACCTGGGAACGAGGTTGGCTGTAAAACTCCATGTGCACAAAATGGCGGATCGTTCTGCGTGATTCTGTTTTGACTGGCATCTTCAGAGCCTTGTAACTCGAAAGAAAAGAAAAGGGACATATATTGGAGCAGCCAAATATCGATCTAAGTTCAAGAGTGAGTGGAGTAAATTGTATCCTGTAAAAGCCGTGAAGAGTGACGAATATTCTTTCTCTACTGTGTTCCTGTGTTCCTGGCTGTTATTTAAAGATAACTGAAGGCATTGAAACATAAAAACGGACTTTTATTTTCATTTAAAACAAATTTTGCAAATCTCAAGGTTTGAGGCACCAATCTCCAGGATTTTTGGTGATTTTTTCTGAAACCTCCAGATTTACAGGTTTTTAGGTTGGCAGGTCTGCTGATGCCTTACCAATACCTTACTGATTCCTAATACCGATACTCGGTCGATAGTCTACCGGTATATTCGTTTGACTATATAGATTATCGATTGTCTGTTGGTTGACTATCGACAGAGTGTCAGTCGATGTTCCACGGCCACGTCTTGGTCTCTTTAGCATTCTTAAAAATAGGTCCGCATAGCGTACGGATGCTCATTACCATATCAGGATTTGCCAAAACAGTACAGTAAATTGTATTACTTTGTACAACGTGGATGAGTCGCAGTTCACATAGACTGCCTTTAGACGTGGTGTAACAAGTGTGGCTAATGGATTATTAATTATTTAATTATTAATGTATTATCCTACTGTGTTACGGTACCACCACAACGATACATCATCGATAGTTCACCGACAGCTCAAGGATAGTTGACCGATAGTCGACCGATAGCTCACTGATACATGTAGTTCACCGATTGATCACCGACACTATCGGCCAATACATTGACGCTCAAAAGTAAGATATTGACCGAGGAGCGGTCGAGTAACGGCCGACATATCGACCATTATTATTCAACAAATCGTAACACTGTTCAAATATGGTCATGATGCACTCAATATCTGTCGACCGTAACTCAACAGATATCCTGCGATATATGTAATTTCGTATGTGCGCGGTAAAATGTTCAAGTCAGTTCTTGAAATAAAAGTGGAAGAGTATTTTTTTAGTTGTGTTATCTGATTTTAGCCAACTCGGCTAAGTATCAGGCGATATGCCGCGCGATTTTGCAGGATAATTGTTTAAATACTCGTCTGACACTCGACCGTTACTCAGTCGATACTCGGTCAATATATCGGCCGAGTGTCGCCGAGTCGAATATCGACCGATACTCAACCGACAGATCGACCGAGTGTCGGTCGATATGTCGGTCGATAGTATATATCGGCCAACACTACCAACAGTAAACATGATTATTTTACAATGTACTGGGCTGATGTACAGATGTGCATGTTGATCTCTATTTATCCTGCTCCTGTAGCTTTTGTTGCTAAATCTAATCCTGATTTATTTTAGTTATTTTATATTTCCAATAAATTGTAAAAAAAGATAAAGATAACTCGCCAATATAAACAATATTATTATTTAGTTTTAATTTTTAGGCATAGGTATTTCTGATTTTGTAATTTTAGCTAGGTATTTCCACAATAATTGTGGAAACGTCCCCTCTACTAATTATGTAGAGGGGACTTTTCCCCTCAGCTACATAACATTGACACATTAATAATTCTCACTCACTCAATCATCATGTATGCACAGAGTAGGTGCATGCAGTGTCCTACTGTAATACATTAGTACACAGTGGATTATTTAACAAATAAAAAAGCCTCAACTGTGCTCTGTTCTGTTAGAAAGCATGCAGGAAGTGGCGCAATCACAAAAGAAGTGTAGAGGGATACATGAGCCAATAGGTGATTGTTTCTCCCTACTTCTTGAGTGCTCTCGCCGCTTCCTAAGTGTTTTATAACAGTACTACAGAACAGAGTACAGTTGAGAAGTCATGATCATCCAATCTCAAATGAAGTCCATTTTCAATACATCAAATTAAAATGATTCCAGACTTAGGTAATAATTTTTAATAACAATGTTTCTTATAATAGTAATTTAACCAGTACCATATTTTCTCAATTAAATGCCGGGGGCGTGTTTATTTAAAACTCAGCCTTTCTTTGAACCTGGCATTTATTCGGGGCCCAGCGTTTATTAAACATGGGTATTTTTAATCATTTTTGAAAGCCTTGTTTTGCAGATTTTTACATAAAATTTACTGAATTAAAGGCAAATTGTAACAAAACATTAACAAAAACGTGCACTTAATGTCACCAACTTGTCTAAAATAAATGCCAGGACCTCCATTAAACGCTGGGGGCATTTATTTGAAACTCAACCTGATACACCCAGCATTTATTTGAACCCGACATTTATTCAGATGATAATTATGACTTTGATATTGTAGGTGATGATGTCCATGAAGGACGACACTTTGGTCCGTTGGACATTTTGAGAAAATGGCCCAAGAGATGTGGTCAAGCGACTGGGTGGTTATTTTTGCAGATGGTTTGTTTTTTAAAGAAAACAATCTAGAAAAACTTGGTTCAGTGTAAAGTAAATAAATAAAACTTCATTTTATGTGGCCTTGAGTTTTCAATTTAATTCCCAAGAAATGTCCTTGTAAATAAGTTACGGTTTCATCTGAGCAGAAAGAAACGGATTATGGGCGTGGTCCCCTGTCAATGAACATCTCAAACACTTCGTTGATCCATACCCTGCTCTCTTGATTTAAAAAAAACGCCTGTTCAGTTGAGACATTTCCTCAAAGGGACCGTTCATTTTTTATTAGCATGGGGGGAGGGGGAGGTGCTGGTGGGATTTTTTTTTGGGGGGGGGGTGGGGGGACACGAAAAAAATGGCATTGAAGGGAGGCATGGACATGTCGCGTAAGCTCTTTTTGGAGGATGACCTCCCCCCCTCATATGGTAGAAAAATCAAAACTGGTGTAAAATGGCATGTGTTTTAGTGACATTTTACTCCTTGCCTTGTTATTAAAATAAGAAAACTTCTGATATTAATTTGATTTCATACCGTTCTACAATTCACTTATTTCAGTGACTGCCAGAGCCGGAACACTTTAAAACAACTCCACTCTGCTTTGTAAAGATTTTCATTGTTTTTAAAAAGTTATCTAGGCCTTGCTATGAAATGGAAGTTTAATTATTTAATAAGACAGAAAACCAGGGTCGTAGCTAGACGTTTGTGGCATTGTACGCACATAGGGACAAATTGAGCGCCAAAGGCGCGAATGTCTAGGAGGTCTATCTGAGGTGAGGACATGAAAATTTTGAAAATTATAGATGCTCGGAAATTTCCGCGATATCATTTGTTAAAAGGTAAAATGTCCCATCTTTGAAGCATTTTTTAGTGAACGAGTACATATTTTAGTTAGTCTTACAGATGACCATCAGATCAGTTTTGTAGTAAATTAAAAGTGCTCAGGAAAACCGTAATTTGTAATTTTTGATACGTTCTGTAGCTGTTTCTATTGATCCATTTCCATTTAATTTCAACCATAAAAATATTTTAAGAGACCCCGCCCTCTTTTTCTCCATTTTTGGGGTAGTCCCTAAAACAGAGGTACAGTGCTTCCGGGTGACTAGAACTAGCATGCAAAGAGGTTCATCTGAGCACGTAATTAATCTGGTTGCGTCTTTTAGGCTGCAAACAGTCCGCTCACCCGTTTTCCAAGCTATCCTCTCTAGTAGGCCCATTGGTCTGGTAGAGCACTATCAAATTCAAACACTACGTTGGACCTTGAACGAGCCATGAACGCAACATGTAATTTCTGAAGATTGAGCGACGTAGGAACGAACTAGTCCAGGGCCGTAGCTAGCTGGGAGGCAGGGGGAGGGGCGCAGTTGTACCCCCCAAGAAAGATGGGACTCTTTTTATTTTTTTAATAGAACTGGCCTCTGCGACACGCGCATGCAAACGAGGAACGGACTTCATTCCAACTCCAACAGAGATCTATGACAAAAAGTTCCAATTGGAGAAGAATCTAAAACACCAAGGCAACCAGAGCCGAACAGTGTCTTTACTGCGACTTGTATTCTGGTAACCGTCCGGCACCTGGACTTTTGGCTTCTGTTAATCAAACTCACCAACACTTTCAGAGCATTTTTTAAGACCGCCCGTACAAAAGAGCTAAAGAAGTGCTCTTCAGCTTGAGTTTAACGCAGATAACTAGATACTAGTATACCAGATACTAGATATAATGCCATTATGTAAAGCGGTACCTTTTAGGGATCGGGGTCATTTTCATTGCTTTTATTGTCGGTCACATAAATTCAGAACAAACTTCAGTTTACTTTCAAGCCAGTCAAACAAGAAGCCTGTTTAAAATATTGGTGTGCTTTTATTGGTTCCTTTTAAGGTCAAAATTAGCTTGGGCAACTCTCATTTTAGTACCTCTTAGGGGTGAAAACAAAATAGAAATAATCTGGTTAGTTAGCAACACATCAGTATTGTCAAATGTTTAGTGCACTGAGGTCGATATATGTATCAAGTTAACAAAATCTCGGAAATGTTGCTGTAAAGCACTAAAAAAGCACTAAAAATACCTGTCATTTTTTACATTTCATATATTTGCCGCGACAAACGTGTCCCATTTTGTTTGGCTTGGTTTAATCTGTACCCCGCTTTACATGTTTTCTTATCAACCCATTTTTTCGTAAAAAGCCCATATTTCATGTATTTGCCGCGACAGCGTGTCCCATTTTGTTTGGCTTGGTCTAATCTGTACCCCGCTTTACATGCATGTTTCCACCAACCCATTTTTTTCTCGAAAAAAACCCATAATTCAAGATTTTGCCGCGACATGTCCCATTTTGTTTGGCTTAGTCTAATCTATACCCCGCTTTACATGTTTCTCATAAAGCCGGCATTTGTAGCAAAGCCCACATTTCATGTATTTGCCGCGACAACATGTCCCATTTTTTATTTATCTTTATTTACAATAATATAGTGATTTTACTAAACCCGTGAAATAGTTACTACACTGTTAGATACTATTAGACACTAATTCCATTGTTTTCTTTTGTTTAGTTTTGACTATTACCCACTAACTCAGTGTTAGATATCAGGGGCACCCAACGGATCGTTTCGGTGGAATATCTGTTCGGAAGGCCTATAATCGCCTCAGATATTCGGCCTATAATCGCCTGAGATATTTCAGTTCGGGAAATGTCATCTCGAACTTTCTTAATATGGAGAAATTAATGCCTTTTGTTTTCGGAGAGATAAAAAATGTCGTTTTGCCAGGTCCAAAAAAAAGTCAGCTAGGATTTTCGGAAAGGCAAAATCAGCTCAGGCGGTAAGCGAAGTTGGTCGCGCTGCCTGGTGTTGTTGCATTGGTGTTGTTGTTGTTGTTGTTGCCGTGAATGGATTTTAAAAAAAACACCATGATACAATATAGATAGTTCCGGCGCGCCTGCAGGTTGGGTCAACCGAGAATGGTGTGGAGCTCCGAGACATCAACTGACCGGCCCTTGATAATACACGCCGCGCGATGGTAAAGCTTATCCAGATAGGTTTTGGAGCCTGCCCCGCAACCGTCCCATACAACCGCCGCAATAGTAAAAAGCGGTAGGACCATTGCATTGAATAACATTAGGCACGAGCATGTAGGTAGGATTTTACACGTGCGCGGCACAACATGCCTAGATTCAAACGAGATCTTTGCGCCGACGTGGGTGACGTGCTCTTTCCAGCTTAGGGTTTCATCCATAAGGACACCAAGATATTTAGAAGTATCTACCCTAGTTAAACTACTATCATTGACTTGGACTGTAAAACTGATCAGCTATCCTGAGTCAATGAGATTTAGAATAAAAAAGTTGGAGTTAAGCCAGCTCATTACATTGCTCAAGTCAGATGTCAGGTGGGATTCAATATCTCTAACTGAATCCATGATTGGTAAAGTAGATAACAGTATCATCAGCATACTGTTCAACACTACAGAGTTGAACCACCTGAGGCAGGTCATTTATGTACATAATAAATATGTAACGGTCCGAGTACACTGCCTTGTGGGAACCCGAACATGATCGGTTTTGGGGCTCAGAGATAGCCTCGTTAATGCAGACACTTTGGGTACGATTAGTTAAATAGAAACGGAAAACCAAATGTTCACAGCGGAACGGTTAAATCCGAAAGAAGACAGTTTATCTAGCATTTATACACTGTGGTCTAAAGTGTCTAAGGCCTTAATATAAAGTCCAAAAATACTAGCCCGGTGAGTAGCCCCTTATCATATTGTGAAGCAAAGTGTTCGCGACGTGTATGAGACATGTACTGTAGAAGTGGAGTGCAACGGGCGAAAGCCAGACTGGAACTGGGAGAGAAGCGTGTGCTGCTGTAAATAGGCGTAGACCATCCGGTGCACTGCGCGCTCGAGAATCTTTGAGAACACCGTCAGGACAGAGATGGGACGGTAGTTTGACGGATCGGTCTTGGAGCCAGCTTTATGGTAGCCTGCGAGCAAGCTCTCTTGGCGTTTTTTAGCCAGAGAGCTTGCTCGCAGGCTAGCTTTATGGATGGGCGTTATGACAGCGTGCTTCCATTTAGATGGTATAAATCCCTCTGAAACCGACCTATTCATAAGGAGGGCTAAGGGGTTGGCCAGGGCGTCGGCACCGTCCTTGAGAAGCCTCGAGGGAATATCCGTCAGGCCAGTTGACTTCCTGATATTTAAAGTCTTCGGCTGTGCGCGGACAAAGTCCTCGGTGATGGACATCAATCTGAAGGTAACATGTCTGGTGATAGACTTGGCGAGCGGCGCATGGTTGACAGCCTTGTTGTTGGTATGGCTTGTCTCAGTTTAGCAATCACGCGACCGGAAGCGAAAAATTCTCCAATTTGGCGGATATCATTATAGGATGTGTGGCGACCTCGCTATCGAACTCAAGAGACTGAACTTGACTGTTACAAACATTGGTGGAGATCACAGATTTGATTGCCTTCCACAGTTTGCCAGAGTCATTCCTGTTCTCCTCAAGTAATCTGGAATAGTAGGGTTTCTTCGCTTCCCTGATGCTTGATGTTACTGAGTTTCTGTGAGACTCGTAGAGTTGCCAGTCTTTGCTCGATCCAGAAGTTACGCTGGCAATCAATGATCTAAATTCGTCTGTTAGCCAAGGGAGTGTGTTGGCGCGAACTCTCTTTGGCGCGAACTCTCTTTGGCGCGAACTCTCTTTGGCTTGTTTGGCTTGGTCTGATCTGTACCCCACTTTACATGTTTCTATCAAGCCATTTTTTATCTGCCTCGACAACAAAACTGCCCATATTGCACAAATTGTTTCATACCTTTTGGAGAGTATTGTCGACGGATTAGGCCATTATATTCTTATTACCGTTAGAACGATTTCAGAAAATCAGCCGGCTATATCGTCATATATGATGGCTATGTAGTGATCTTTGGGTCTCTGCCTTTCTTTATTCGCAATTTACAAAGCTTAAAACGCGGTTTATTTGACCTTTTGGAGAGTATTGTCGACAGATCAAGGTCATTATTGCTGTATTAGAACGATTTCAGAAAATCCCATCCCAGTCTATATCACCCGTTATAACTCAGCCGGTTTTTATCGTCATATATGATGGCTATGTAGTGATCTTTGGGTTCTCTGCCTTTCTTTATTCGCAATTTACAAAGCTTAAACGCGGTTTATTTGACCTTTTGGAGAGTATTGTAACGGATTAGGCCATTATTGCCGTTATTAGAACGATTTCAGAAAATCCCATCCCAGTCTATATCACCCGTTATAAACTCAGCGGGCTATATCGTCATATATGATGGCTATGTAGTGATCTTTGGGTTCTCTGCCTTTCTTTATTCGCAATTTACAAAGCTTAAACGCGGTTAATTTGACCTTTTTGAGAGTATTGTCGACAGATCAAGGTCATTATTGCTGTATTAGAACGATTTCAGAAAATCCCATCCAGTCTATATCACCCGTTATAAACTCAGCCGGTTTTTTATCGTCATATATGATGGCTATGTAGTGATCTTTGGGTTCTCTGCCTTTCTTTATTCGCAATTTACAAAGCTTAAAGCGGTTTTATTTGACCTTTTGGAGAGTATTGTCAACGGATTAGGCCATTATTGCTGTATTAGAACGATTTCAGAAAATCCCATCCCAGTCTATATCACCCGTTATAAACTTAGCCGGCTATATCGTCATATATGATGGCTATGTAGTGATCTTTGGGTTCTCTGCCTTTCTTTATTCGCAATTTACAAAGCTTAAAGCGGGTTTATTTGACCTTTGGAAAGTATTGTCAACGGATTAGGCCATTATTGCTGTATTAGAACGATTTCAGAAAATCCCATCCCAGTCTATATCACCCGTTATAAACTTAGCCGGCTATATCGTCATATATGATGGCTGTGCTGATCTGTCTTTCGTGTCTTCGCAATCAGTGCGCGGCTTACAGCTGGTTTATTGGTATTTTGAAAAGTATATTCGATTGGTTAGGTCAAAATTACGATTATGTCAACGAGTTCAGTTCTAGCTCATTAATATTCGATAATTTCAGCCGGCCTTCTCGTCCTTGATGATGGCTGGGCTTGCTTTTTCTAGGGTCCCTCGCGTTTATATGGGTAAAACATTATGTACATTAACATTTTTTAGTAGACTGTGATATATTCTTTTTTTCGAGCGCGCTCGCTCGAAAAAAAGAGGGACTGCTCGTACATTTTTAGGGGATTTAGAATGACCAATGGTGATCCCAGTTCGTCAGCCATTGACCGGCAAAGTTCATTCAAAACGGATTGTGAAAACCACTTCCTGTGCGCGGTTACTTATGGAAGATCATATATGATCATATGGACGGCTGACAACCGCGTCATACGGTACATTTCAGCGGCTATCAGCCACAGGGATTCGATGTGAATCGGGTGATCGGACAAAATGGAGGGTGTTCAGAAAGACATTTTGAGAGCTGGGAGCGGTTCTCCTCCGAAAAAGGGAGACACAATAACAGTCCATTTTACTGGATCCTTAAAATACGAATCCCACCAAAAAAGTTTTAGGAGGTATGTTAGTTTTAACTTCTATGACAATTCCCCTCCAAATCACCAAATCACCTACCCAGCACCGTTCCCTCCACAAAATTTTCTTGTTCATGATCAGTCTTGATAATTTAGGGATCATTTTGCTGACTTGCATATTTGAAATCTACATTTAATTTTATTCAGAAAAATACCTAACATGTTTAACGTTCACGTCGGCCCCACAAAGCTCATTTTAATACCTATCCTGTTAATAAAGCCACCAGGTGACCGAGCTAGCGAGTGTCGGGGGAGGGGAGGCCTTTGAAATGCATGTTTGGTGCCAGCTTGTTCAATTTTTACATGAGTTTATTGCTGTCCCCTTGTAGTGTGTGTATTTAACAGTAAAACGTATGCAAGTAGAAGGTGTTTGATGCAAGGGTGTCAGACCATGTTGGAAAAAATTGTGTAAAACAATGTACTTTTTTGTGTGATCTAAGAACAAAGGAAGTTTCAACTAGAACAATATTATTACACTAATAAGTTTTTACCTTTGCTTCGTGTCTTTTACTAGTGATCGCCTCTTTGACTGTTCAGCAACTCAGCTACATGTACAACTTGTTAAAATATTCCGCTTCATTTCTAAAGTTCAACTGCTCTAAAAAGTTCTAGTAGTCTAAATTGTACAAATATCTAACCTTTTAAAGTACAAAAGGGATCCAGGTCCTCAGAAGCCGTTTTTCATTGCCTAAACGTTGGATTGAAGAACGTGATTGCGACAGGTTAGTACATAGACATTTTAAAATTACATTATTTTAACAATTATCCTGCAAATCGCGCGGAATAATCGTCTGATACTTAGCCGACAAGGTCATTGCCTGCCGTAGGCCGAGTTGGCTAAAATCAGTCGATATTCCGCAAGATTGAGCAGAGATACAATTATCCTGCAAAATCGACCGCGGAATATTCGGTCTGATACTTAGCCGACGAGGCCATTGCCTGCTGTAGGCCGAAGTTCGGCTAAAAAAATCAGTCGATATTCCGACCAAGATTGAGCAGGATAATAGTTGTTTTAGTAATTCAACAAAATTGCATAAACACAACTAAAAAACTGGATTCTTCCACTTTTATTTCAAGAACTGACTATGCAGCATTTACAGCGCGCATGAACAGAATTACATATCTCGCAGGAGTATCTGTCGAGTTACGGTCGACAGATATGAGGAGTGCATCATGACCATATTTGGACAGTGTTTACGATGCGTTGAATCAATACAGGCATGTGGAATCTGTTGAGTATGGTCCGACAGATATTGAGTGCATCATGACCATATTTGGATACGTGTTACGACCATACCTCCAATAAGTATGTTTATTGTTACTACATATCACCCATTTTAGAGTGCGAATAAGCACAAAGACGAAGCAAATATGAAGACCGTATTACAACTGGGTTAGTCCCCTTGACCGCCGCTTACGAAAACACTTTTGAAAGCCTATATTTTTAGGAAGATATTATGTTCGTATAATAAACAATTTTTCAGCGGAAGTTGTGTAATACGGCTTGGCATTTTATACTCGTCAGTGTTTATTCTTTTTTCTCGCTAAAGGCTCGAAAAAATAACAGACCTGCCTCGTAAAAAAATAGTACCAGCCGTATTACACAACTTTGCCGCTGAATAACCTCTTTTTATTGGTTACCGTGAGATCAACACATGCAGAGAGAAGAGACTGATGAGAGATGCTTGGCAAGGGAAATAATCAGAGCAGCAAAATATTTTATTCTCTCAAAGCTATACTTGCATGTGGGATTAGTCCACCAAAATGTCTCAAGATGCATTTGTCTTGACCTCAAGAGCTGAACATTTACACACCTTTATCGAGAAAAATGAGGACTGTCAACTTTCTTTTTAACCGGTCGTCAGGTTATAATATTGTGAATTTATGATTATGAAAAAAATCACATGTAGATGCATTATTTCATTCAAATATGATGAAAAAAACATTAAAAAAGAAGAAGAGAGGGAGATCGAGAGCATACAGCTGTTACCTACCCGCAATTGTTGTAGCCAAACAGATGTTTTATACAAAACATGTGAGGTTGATGAAGAGAGGACGTCAGTTTAGTCAGATTTTCTCATTTTCAAGTCTATGTACAATGCTTTGTCAAAAGTCAGTTGGGGACACTATACCACTCAGGTTCAATGCAAAAAATCTTATGAAGTGAGAAGTCATTTCTGAACCCCTTGGCCTCAATAACAATACAACAACAATAACAATGTTGGAAATATTGTCGCAAGGTTGGATAGATTAAAATCAACAATTATATTGAGAGGTGGAGGGTGCCTGCAAAAACACGTGTATTTTTGGACCGAGCGGGTAGCCGCTGAATATTCCATCGAGTGTTTATAAGCCGCCATCTTGGGATTAGGAAAAACATTGTAGGCTTGGGGCGATGGTGGCAAAGAATGGCGATGTTTTTGCGAATCCAAGGTGGCGGCTAAACACTCAAATGAGATAAAACAATCGCAAGCCCACAAACCGCCTGCATTCGCAATGCAGGCTAAGATGGGAGGTGGAGGTGAACACAGTGACCCATTTTTAGGGTGAAATGGTGATGGAAAGTGTCTCAAGACTATTGACGAGCAATTGTACTTATTCAATGTATTAATATTTTGTTTTGTTTTGTCTTGATCAGGCTGGGATGGAAGGCATGTATGACAATGAGTGGTAAAGGAGAAATAGCCAAACCTGACCATAACCCATCGCAAAAGGGTTATGGACCAGATGGATTTCCTGCTTGGGGATATCCCTTTCAAGTTAAACAATCCTTAGTCATTTACCGGCTAAAATTCTCTATTAAGCCCCCTGGAGGGCTTATTTAATTTCAGGCCTCAAGAATGGTTTGAGGGGCTTATTAGAGAGGGGGGTGACTTATTTAAAATTATAAATTTGAGAAAAATTCACAATAATTTTTCCAAACTATTACTATTATCACCACCTAACAACACAGAAACAAGAAATGGGTCATGTATCACTTTTCTTACAAAATTAATGCAATGTCATTTATACCCTAAACTTCACGATAGTTTCTGGAAATAAATTAAAGACTGCATTGTCAATACAAAGTGGACTGAAATACCAGAAAATATTGCTGAAAAGTCATTTACCATCAGCCTAACAGGGGGGGGTGGGGGGTTATTACAAAATCTGACTTCCAAAGGGGGGCTTATTAGAGAGGGGGGCTTAATAGAGAGGTGGGGCTAAAAATAGAGCTTTTACAGTATTTTAAAGTTGTATATATTTTAAGCGTTGTAGTATAACAAGTATAACTGGGAAAATGCATTTTTGCAGTAGACAAAAATCAAGATAATTTTGACAAATATTCGGTCAATTTGTCTCAAACAATTTACAAATTCACATTTGGGAAAATTCTTAATTTTAAGACAATTTCTTTCCCTAATGAAATGGCCCTTTCAATGAACCAGACTTGTTTTTAGGAAGCTATGAGTTTCTTCTTCCGTCCAATTCAGGTATTTGTGATCTTAAATCTATAAACACTAATTTGTTGTCACAAAAAATGTTCAATATTGTACCTTCTTCACATACAAGGAGTCAAACAATTTACAGCAATTTCTCTTTCTGGGACATCTAAAAATATTGGAATCATTCTCCTTTCTGGATACCAATTTATTATAAGCAACTGAACAATTTCATGAATGAGATACTTTTATTGATCATTGGAATGTACATTATCTATGTCCTACGGCCAATCCTCTGCATAGCACTTACAAATACGTTTCATTAGGGACTTCTTAAGCCACAAGTCTCATGATATATCAGCTGATTTCATTATTTGTCCGAATATATAAAATTTGAATATTTAAGAGTCAAACATTTACATTTATTTTGAGATATATCACTTAACTGGGAACAGCAACAATACTCACACAAGCGCTAGCACCAATCTGAACTATTTTATCTTTACTACACAAACTGCCAACTATCAGACCCTTGGAAAGGCCAAACATTACTATCTTTCTTTACAAGTTATTCAGAAATTTATAAAACTGACGTCAACATCTGTACAAGAGATTCATAAATTTATCTTTACAAGAGATTCATAAATTTATGGAACTCAACATCTTTACAAGAGATTCATAAATTTATGAAACTCAACATCTTTACAAGAGATTCATAAATTTATGAAACTCAACATATTTACAAGAGATTCATAAATTTATGAAACTCAACATCTTTACAAGAGATTCATAAATTTATGAAACTCAACATATTTACAAGAGATTCATAAATTTATGAAACTCAACATCTTTACAAGAGATTCATAAATTTATGAAACTCAACATCTCAGTTATACTTGTTTATGTTTAATTTAAAACATGAGCAGTGCATATTGATAATGGTGAACCATGTTGGTCCTAAAGTCTGCTACAGTGGGCACTGTTGAGAACGTCAACAAAATATATTTTGGGGGGGCCAGGAGGGGGGAGGTGGTTGGTAGGGTGTGCATTTTGTGGCCTACTTTTTCTCAAATTCAAAGAACCAAAGCAAGATTACCATTGACCGAGTTTGGGAAGGTAGAGACTCCACTTTGATCATGTTCAATATGGCCCAAATTGTCCAATAAAGTAGTAATTTTGATGTAGTTGGTTTGTATTTTTGGAGGTTAATTTTGAGGTTTCATTACATACATAATGTGTACTTTGTTGTTGTCCAGGAACAGGAAAAGGGGTGTGTGGGGGGGGGGGGGGGGGTGATTGGGGAGGGTTGTTTTTCAATGAGTATTTTTATAATATTTTCCCAATTTCCTATATAATTCCTAGATGGAGTAAGCATGAATATGAATGAAAACTAGGTACAGGAAGGAAAAAAAAGCAATTATTGTGTACAAAGTTGAGAGTTTTGACTCCCCAGGAATTTTCCCGTTGAATAAACTAAAAACAGCCAGATGTTTAAAAATTAAGGAATTTTTGGTATATGTAAAATGAACACAATCTACCCAATCCCCCTCACTCGCCTTTCTGCCTGACTCCCCAAATGATTCATTCTCGCATTCCCTTGTCCGTTATTTTGCACTCACCCCTGAACCCCCCTAATCCAAGATGGCAACTTAAACACTCAATGAATATTCTGTGCTTGTTCACCTAAAATATGTCTGCCATTGCAGGCTATCAACCAGTAAGGGGGAGCTAATATTATTAGTTGTTGTTGTGCTGAAATAAATATGGTTGTTAATAATTATTATTACTCCTTAACTGTTCACACAATTCCTAAAAAATGCTGATCTTCTGTTTGAAAATAGAGATTATTTCCATCAGCTAAAACAGACAAGCCACCTGCTGCCCTGAGGTTAAACCATTAATTTTGAAGTACTACAACTTTTAAAGAAAAGCAGACTGCAGCTAGCATAGGAGTCTCGCACCAAGCACTGCAAGTGTCAAAAACTACTTAACAACACTTATATTAGGTTTTTTTTATTACAAATTGTTTAGATAAATCAATAATGATAATTAGAGAGAGCACATGTGGACATTACTTAAATCATCAAGCAATCCCGCGGGGGGGGGGGGGGGGGGGGGGGGGGGACTCCCATATAAAGTGACCGGGGGTGATCGTTGGAATTTTTGAAAAGAACCCCTAAAAGGTACCAGAATCTCGTTTTGTGGGCGTGGCTCCAATTCATTTTCACCCCTAAGATGGTATCAATTCTAAAACAAACTAGTTCTTGCATCCTGGTTCTTGTCATAATTTTTTCTCGCTTAAAACCCTAAAAGGTACCGGAAATAACTCTAACGGTAGTTAGATTTTAACACCCTCAGCAGTACCAAACCACGAATTTTAACCCCTAAAAGGTTACGACGATCACCCCCGCCACTTTTATATCGAAGTCCCCTCCCCTGGGGGGCAAGCAATGCTCCTCTGAGTCGTCTGCATTGCGTAGTAATAATTACTGACTATTGTAACTGGACTTAGAACAGTGGTAACAAATTTGCACCAGGACACCAGGTTAGGTATTGTCTTGTAACAGGACTATAAAGTAATAAAAGCATCTTTTCAAGTTGTGAGCCAGTTCTTGAAGTTGTGAACGAAACTGAGATAAAGCGTGAAGAAATGTACTATAATGATCTGTGCGTCAATCGCTTATCCTCTCCCATATCATTAGCTTCCATTTTTTTTCATGCTGTTTTAAGTCTTTGTAGTCTTTTTCTGTGGGTAGATTGTGGCCCTCAGTTGTATTTTATTTGTTGATTATTTATTAAGTTTATATTTTATTTATTTTGGCGGAAAAAAGGAATCTTTATCCTTGATTTCCGATCCTGGTTTTCTAGGAAAGTCGCACGCCTCGCGGAAGTCAAGGCTTCTCGTTCAATAGCCTACTCGCAGAGAAGTTTCCGGCGCGTCGCGTTTCAATAATTTTAGTCAAGTTTGAAAGGGGTGGCTTATTAGAACTTTACGGTAGCTCGTATCCTATTATTTTCCGGCCCTAAAAGGCACCAGGATAACTCTAACAGGTCATTCCCGAAGCGGTACCAAACCACGAACTTTAACCCCTAAAAGCCGGGGATATACGGCCACCTTACTGTCCTTACTGTAGGAAATTTTAAAACGCTCCGTGAACTCAGTGTTTACTTACTTAAGCCCTTAGCTCCAGGGTGGAGCATGGGCCATTGACAAATCTCCTCCACCTAACCCGATTTGGTGCCATCCTCTCCAGTGCCTGCCAGTTGTATCTCATCCGGCTGTTTCCATCTCACTTTCAACGTTCCGTCTCCATGTGTTTCTTCTTTTCCATTTTAGTGCTTGTCTTGTGATGCTTCCTATAACAAGGTACAAGTAGTTTATTCAGTCTTAGCCTAAGAAACAGACTCCGCGGTGGGGATGGGGTCCATTTTTTGATGGGGGTGTACGGCCCGCTTCTTGAAACCCTTACCCTATTTCAGACCAAAATATGTGATTTTTGATACCCTATTTCAGACCTATAAAATTAGTACACGTGTCTAATACATGACTTCAGCTACCCAGGAATGGGTTCCATTTGCGCAACATTTGAAAAGGGCTTCAAATTCCCCGATGTTACAGTAATGGAAAAAAAACAGTTTCGTCTAAAAGCCAAACCAAATTCCAGACCAGAGTGCGCAAAACATACCCTATTTCAGACCAAAATGGTCAAAAATCTATACCCTATTTCAGACCAAAAACGGCTAGCGCTCAAGAACCATGCATACCCTTTGGGGCGGCATCATACCTATATAGCTTATATAAGGGAGTACCCCCCCCCCCCCCCGGAATGGGGTACAAATAAAACGGCGCACTGTTTTCTTTGTACCCAAGCCTATTTATCAGTTAGGTCGTCACTCGTCAGGCAATGCCGCACGGAAAATTCATCTGTCAACTGCTACTCAGGCTACGTCATCAGTCGTACTCGGGCTACGTCATCAGACTATCCCATTACTTATATTATTTCCTGCGCCGGACGCACCGAACGCTATCTTTCAGTAAATTCGCAAAAAGAAAGACCACGCCTTTCACCGATCTCCAGTGTTTCTGAAATACATGCAAGGTAAGGAAAACAAATTTGCTGTATATATTGTTTATTTTGCGTTTCGGTTTATTCACGGCTCTCTCTTGGCACTGAACTGAAGAGTGTAAAAGTTTGGCATGGATCCACAGCTGAAGCATGCAACAAGGAAAAAGCAATGATTTTTATATTATTTTGAAGAAATGTTTGAACAAAACATAGGTTAGTTCAGAAAATTATCTCCGATCATTTGTGAGTTATTGTGCTTATTTTGCTTGCCTTGATTCTACGAATCCGGCTTGCTGGTTAAAAACGTCGTTGCCGTGAAAATTGTTCCTTTCACTTTCAAGCGAAACTAACATTATTCGAGTTTTCAGTCACGATGATGAGTAAAAACAACATGTTTTCCGTCGGTCAAATGCACAAAAACCTGGTTTTAATAGTGATCAAATCTTTTTTGCTGGTGAATATTTCGTTCTCGTGCTCAGTTGTGCTTGCGTGTTTTCCCTTGCGCAGAATTCTTGTGCTTGTGCTTGCGGGCAACGAGAACGGTCACAAAATAATAGGTTTTTAAAATTAGTTGTACAATTGCTCTGCACGAGCGTTTTGCATTTGATACATTTCTTTGCCGTCCTCAGTCTGCAAAACAAGTGACGTTTAACACGGCTGCGTTGCCGCCGTGGTTGCTAAAGGGGTTTGGGGCCTGGTCTTGTATATTTTTACGATTTTATTTCTCCTTAAGCTTTTGTTTCGATTGAGGAAGATATATCAAACACTTGAGACGGTGTTTCATATAGGCTCGATTTCCGCCGCTCTCTCGAGGCCGGTTTTTTCGTATGAGCCTAATGTTTCATAGGGTTAGCCGGATTATGCCCGTAAAATCGAGCAT